>WOVY01000894.1:0-12922 GCA_013436015.1 Rhipicephalus annulatus | reverse complement strand
AAGAGAGCGCTTTTCAAACACAGAGAAGTAACAACTGGGACACTTCTTTAGTTTGCACTTTTATCTGTAGCTATGATTACGCTTCATGCGTCGTTCTTGTTTAAACAGCCCGTTAATTGTCGAGGTGCGAACGTTGTTAGTTGGCTCTCATCCTGCGTGTGTTGTTTTTGCGCGTCGTTTGTGCGTGAGCAGCGCGCTGCACGTTTCGATCTGTTTGCTGTTCTCAACGTCACATTCCAAGTTGTTGCTATCGCATTCATTGCTTCGCCACCGTGGTGAAACTGTGACTTTTTCCCCCGCCTCAAGAATTTGTACCGTAACCATTATTTACACATTCATGAGCCAGCGAACTGTCGAGAAGTGAGGCTGCGCGCTTCACTCCAGCTCTTCTTGGAATAGCATACAATCAAGCGTATTGAGAGAGACACAAGTTTATTGACGGCACTACAAGGTAGTTGACTTCATCCTACCGGTGGTTTGAATTGTGGGGGCGAAAAGCTTGCCACGACCGTTTCGGGCTCAGATAATCACTTCTGCTTGGACACGGTAGTCAGTTGACGACAGGAGTGACTCCCACGTACGCCTCCAGGGAGGAAGCTGGCAGTATTGTTTTGTAAGCTGCCTGAGGGCTGTCCAATATCACGTTTTGGGAATTCGAGGGGAACCCACCACCAAAGCGCATCGAAGCGGCGCAGACTTGTCAACAGATTACAACACATCCTATCACCACGCATTTTACATTGACATATTTCACGAGAAAGAATGTGACAATATTACCGCTGCGAATCTGGTGTGCGCTCCGCGGCATGGCGCCCGTATGTTGGATATTGCCACTCATTCAAGAAAAAGGCTAACAAAATCTCTCTGCTTGCATGCAGCTGTTGGCAGGGCCCGCACTAGCCACGCGAAAGCGCTGCGTCGTTGGTTCCATAGCGTGTGCGGGGCGACAGACGGTGCGATAACGTAGCTAGATTTGGTGTTTCTCCCAGAAGAGAAGTAACGAAGTCACGTCACGTCTCTTGGTGTCAGTCGAAGCTTGTCGTCGGCTGATGTAGACACGAAACATTCAGCAACGTCTGCAACAGGGTATAGGCGAAAGCGATGATGGTGTAGCAAACCGGGTGCTAGTACTCATTAGTTAATTAGTCACAAGTAGCGCAGAGTGTCTGTCATGAAGCGTGACGAGGCTGGGCGGGCAGCGGAGACGCCTATAGCGCGAACAAAAGCGCCAAGTTGCCTTCGGCGACAACCTCACCATCCCGTATACTTGTCGGACACCACATCAACAGGACGCTGGACCGCGAAGGCAACGTGATGTCGGCAGAAACGTCAAAATGTGCTGTAATGGCTGTCGTCAGATTTGTCGGTGGATCAAGTTGTCGGAAACATCACGGTACGCTCCCGAAGATCGATAATAGCACCGTCTTCGCGCAAAAAGTCGACTCCCAGGATTGCGTCTCGGGAACACTCGTGAAGTACAAGGCAGCTGGCGAGAAACGCACTTCTCCAAATGCCCACCCTGAATAGTGCACATGCCGATTGGGGTGACCACATGCCCGCCGGCAGTGTGAATTTCGTGAATTTCTGTTTTGTACCTCATGCAAGGCGTAACAACTTTCTTCATGTGCGCTTGCTATAGTTTTTCGCTCATGATCGAATAGTCCGCACCTGTGTTGCACTAACGTCGGGATGACGGTCGACTACCACAGGTATGTCCAAAGAAAATCTGCTTCCGGCGTTCGTCGCTGTCATCGGTGAATCGCGGTGGGCCCGTGCTTGCGTCAATGGGAGGCTTCGCTTGTGTCGAGTGTCAGTGACCTCGCTCCCGAGGGTCGTTGTCGTTAATTTTTCTGCCTAGGGCTTGGTGAGCGTGCCTGCGGCACCCCTGGAAGGCTCCTGAAAAGTTGGAGAAGATCGTCTTGGAGATAGGGACCGCGACTGCTGCCGCAGTATTCCGAAAAGGCATTGGCAATTTCTTTGGGCTCAGAGAAGGTGGATCCATTGTAGTCGATTTTGGTTACAGGTACATTAGCAGATGATTTATAAGAAATGAGTTGAGCAGCTGCCACTGCCTTTTGGGGTTAGACCTATTCTTGTCGAATTCATTTTCATAGTACCTTTTTTTCGCTTGCTTGAGCAAGGTATTTAATACACTGCAATAAGACTTGTATCGTTCAATCAGACGCATATTAAAGGGCTGTCGCTTCTTTTTTTATACATATTTTCTTTCTTCCTTAAACTTTTTAGAAGACCATCATCCATGGGTTGTGTGGATACTTGTTTTTTTTTACATAGGACAGTACGTGTGTTGGTCTAAACGGCGAGTAAAAACGACGAGCAAAATGCTCGCAAGGCTGCATCTGGGTTTGACATAGACATAACAGGCACCCAGTCAGTTGTACGGATAGCCTCAACAAAAGAATCAGAACTAAATACAGATGTGGTATAGCTAATATTGCGTGTGTGGGTCATGTTTTGGAATGTGAGGAAGATAGGAAAATGATCGGTGATATCGGTGTCGACAACCCCCACGCAAGGTGGTGACTCTAAGTTGGATAACACGTGATCAATTAGTGTACCGGTACCATGAGATCACGGTGGAGGAATAGGTATATTCCTCCACCGTGCATGAGATGCAATTCTAGTTGGACACTCAACAAGTGATTCAAAGCCAAATCCAGTGAAACAATCAGTGTAATTTGCATAAGAAGTACTGTCCGCGTCAAGCAAGTTAATATTCACATCACCTACAATTACTACGTTTTTATTTTCAAAAGTTAGCTTAGATAAAACTTCACTGAGACTGCGCAACAAATCGCAAAGGGACGACCATGGTGAGGGATAAATGCAACCCAGAATTAGATTTTTTTCATTATTAAATAATAAGTGGTCAACCTCTATTCCCACTGATTCGCAATGATTCACATTTAATTTAAGGTCACATCAGCGCATGTAAGCGACATCTTGGGAAAGAAAAGTTTAGCAGTTTTTAGCAGGCTTTTAGGGCTCCCGTAGCAGACTTTGTATTTCTGGCTTGGCAACATTTGTGCTATAGCACGGTGTACTAGAAGTGAACAGTGGAGTGAACGAGGCGGCCGCCCCGCATCTCGGCTGATTCTCCGGCGGGTGACAGTTGCGGCGGCGCTGTTGTCTCATAGTACTAAAGATGTCAGAAGCGTCTGCATTGGGAGCTTGCGCGCCGTAGCCTGCGAAAGCGTCTAATTTCTCATTTTCAGCGTGTTTGATGCGTTTCTGAGCCTTTATCAGTGGACACACCTGCTACGCGCCATGGTGCACGAGTGAATATGCAGGCAGGCTGGAAATGCGTCGATAAATTCACTGTTTAAAGAGCCTGCCGACCCACAAAAAAAAAAAAGAAAATGCCCTTCGGAATTTGCACGAATCCGTTTAGATTCTCGCTCAAGCAGCGTTTTGAGCTGCGTTACATCACAAGTGGCTACTGGCGAACTACAAAGAGAGGAGAAGTATCAATACTGCTATTAAATGATACGCTCGTTTTAGCGGCAGTCTCTACGATATGCAGAGCACAGTGTTTCTTATATGAGCCCACATGCGCTCGATCGTTTCACGAGAAACCTGAGTATAAGTAACGCTGTCACGACATTTATATCGGTGACGACTCAATTTTATAAGACCAGTTTTGCGGAAAATAACACTTATTGTTTTCTGAAAGGCTTATTACATAATGAACATACTTAAAACACACAAGCGTATCAAAAAGTGCCAATTGTATATATAGCCTGTCTGCTAATCTGCGTAAATTCATTGTAACCAGCTCTCATTTTGTATCGACAGCTTAAATTGTGCTGCTTTCCAAATAATCTATTGGCGTGATGTCATTGCAAGCCAGCAAATTTATGACGATGTTTTGTATTAGAAGGATAGTTCTATTATTAAGTGTACATAAGTGTAGGCAGACAGTGGTGCATCTTGTTTTGAGAAATTTAACTTCTATATGTACAAACTATATATATATATATATATATATATATATATATATATATATATATATATATATATATATATATATATATATATATATATATATATATATATTACGTGTGTGTGTGTGTGTGTGTGCAAGTACACGCATTTAAGTCACACGCCACCGCCCCATTAACAAAATCCATGATGCAATGCCCCTTAGCACAGTTGCTATTTTTTAGGTGGTGCATTTCTCGTCGGACTACGTTTGACTTGAACTAGTTTTAGGACGTCATATTGTCGAAAAGGTAAAATTTACAGCGCGCATTCGTACAGAGACACGCTATGTTCAGTTTCGCCAACTGTAAACCTTCGGCGCAAAGCTAGCACTCAGATTTTTTTTTTTTTTGATGGGGGGTTGGGTGCAGCAGAACCACTAACTTTTGCAATTGGTGGTCGCTGTGAATGCGAGTAAATATTTTAGTATACCCTAAAAAGTTAAACCACGAAAAAATTTATGGTGTAGAAGGCTCAGGTTCCTTCCCTCTCCCCTCTCTTCTAACTGCCTCCTTGTTCTGCGTGCGTTTGAAACGGTATTTTTTTTTAATTTCACAGCTTTCTGAGCGCAGCTAACTCCGAATATATTGGCTCAGTTATTCTGTATGTTGCAGACGCGTAACCAACGAAGAAAGAGTTAAGACCAATGAAATCATTATAAGACAACCCCTTTCTGAATTCTTTTTGATCTCTACAAGGGCTCTTATGGAGCTCAAATTCAGCAAATTTGCCTTTCGTACTTAAAGGACTATGGAATATGTGCTAGATATGAATGATGGGCAGGTACGAATAAATTAGAATTAAGAAAGCGTGACGGAGGAGCCGAAACGCATAGCAGTTCCTCAACGCAGCTGCGTAGCTTTTTTAGTAGTAGTCGACTGCAGCGCCGTCGTTAAGGGCAACGCGGAAGGGATCAGGCGGTGAGGCGCGGTCTCGCCACTCAACACTTCTAGTACACTCTACTAGTGCTAGCATTGATGCGAGAAAACGCAAACATAACGCACAGGCTGCAAAGTGCTGGCGCGAACATTCTTGCGGTCTGCATCACGTCGTTCGACGTTCGCAACGCTATCACAGAACATGGACGCGGTGCACGAAACGGAGAACCGGCCATTCATCGGGGAGTTGATGTCACCGGCAGAGTTCAAAAGGAATTGGAACGATGCTTTGAAAAACGACCAGCAAGCCGAAGATCAGACCATACGAGAAGCTCTCATGAAAGCTCTGAATGTCCCAGAAGCTGTGTTGAAAACTCTAGAGGAAGACTGCAGGTAAGACAACTAAGGGCGACTGCAGCTCTTCATTGTCGTTCCCCCCGAATAATTTTGTTGTGGTCTTCTAGGAGATCATCACACGTGTGCCTCGGAAATTCGGACGCACTTAAATGAACGGCAGTTCGCGTTTAGGGACAATAGTCTTTCTTGGGATACTTGAACGCAGAAATTTTGGCCTGTCTGACTGTCGCACGAAACGATTGAGCCACCCGGCCAAAGTTAGAAACTTTCTCAACGCCCAGCCATCCTGAGCTGGTGGCTGCGTTCGTTCTTGTGAAAATTGTCGGTCATGAAGCGAATATTAGGCCTATCTGAGGTGCAAAATCAATACGCAAGTGTTAAGTAATGTGTTCCCTTCACTGGAAAATACACAGATCGGTAATTCTAGTAATTCTAAATATCCTAGTGTGTTTAGCGCAGTTAGATTGCGCTTAAAATGCACACTGACCCGAGGGAGTTGCGTTCCTCGACCTGCCCCGTCCCAAGTTCGCTAGCAATGACCGTTAGGAGCATGCAAAAAATAGACGCGCATACGCGTTCACCGTGTAGCCCGGCCACGATCTTCCCACTTATGCAGGGAGACGCGCGCGTCGCGTTCCATTTTCACGGACACTGACTCAATGTTGCTGTTTTTCATGCGCTAGGCTTTGCTTATTGTAGTGCAGTCAGATTGAAAAAAACTGTACTGTATGGTGCGTATTCACGAAAGAAGGCCGGTAGAAGGCAATTCGCTAGATAGATAGATAGATAGATAGATAGATAGATAGATAGATAGATAGATAGATAGATAGATAGATATATTACGTTGCTAAAGTACCCTTTGTATCAAGTGGACTTAGTATAAGTGTCCTAGCCAAATTGTAAAGAAAGGGGAAAAAAGGTGGGGAAAAAGCACATACATGCAAAAATCAGAATTCACAGGTCAAAAACTTGCGGCGCTGTGCGTGTCCAGTTTGAGTCCCTTCACCACACTTCGGGGGTGGTGGCTTTTTGGATGCGCACGTTTCTGCTGCAACAGTTTCCCTCTGCATCATGGAATCCAAGGGATGGATCGATATGGCTGTACCCTTTAGATCAGGCGGCTAATGCCCCTAGCCGTTATGCTTAGTGAACAAAACTATTTTTATCCCCTCAGAATAGTGAAGTTCAGGACTGGCACTTTGTAGTGAAGGGTTTCATTTTCACTTGTGCCTTGATTGTAGCCACCAATCAGATAACCTCTTCCTAGTTATTTCTACCCCCTTACAGTCAATTTGCTCTGCTATTTTCTAAGTATTTACTTGTCAATTTTCTGGTTCGCTTCCTTCATTTTGTATCAACATTCCTCATGAACTAATAGCTGAAAATATTCCTAGCCCAACGTTCCTCTTCCATTTTTCTTAATCGCTCCTGAAATTTTATCTTGCTGCTGCTAGCTTCTTTGCCCTCGTATGACGTCTATCCCACATCACCTTGTACTCCCTGATTTGGAGTATTCCCGTGAGCTCCTAAAGCCAGCCTACTTATTCCATGTTGCTTAATTTCTAATCTTGCTTGAAACTCTGATCTCATGCACAAGATTACATTGCCGAATGTCAGACCAGGAACCATGACCTCTTTCCGAATTCCTCTCACAGCATCATACCTATTGTAATTCTACAGTGCCCTATTTTTCATCACTGCTGCATTCCTGTTACCTTTATTCGTTACATATATTTTGTGTTCCCTTATGTTGCTCGGCCTCATTGCTTATCCATACGCCCAGATATTTGTATTTATCCGTTAGCTCTAGTGTGACCTCCTGTATCCTAAGCTAAGCACTACCTTCATAATCATTGAAAATCATGACTGCTGATTTTTTCTTACTGAATCTCAAATCTAATCTAGCCTCATTACCGCAGATGTCTATCGATCCATGCAAATCTTCCTTGTTGTCGGCGATTAGCACTATATCGTCTGTGTACATCACTGCTGGTAGTGCCGCCTGTTCAATGAGTTTTCCTTGTTGACGAAAGAGAGGCTGAAGCCAAGTGCACTCTCCTCTAAAAACAGCTGAAGCGCAAAAAAGGTAGCAACGGACTAGAAGAGCAACGAGGACAAGCGTGGGAGCGGGCTATTTGGTATTCCATGTATTAAACAGCTGAAGCGCAAGAAAGGTAAGAGACTAGAACAACGAGGACAAGCGCTTGTCCTCGTCGTTCTTCTAGTCTGTTGTTACCTTTTTTGTGGTTCACCTGTTTGAGACGTGGAATACCAACTAGCCTGCTTCCACACCTTGCTCTACTCTCCTCTTATTTGGCCTCTATTTCTTGTAGGTACATGATGAATAACAAGTGTGACAGAGGACACCTCTGTCTAAACCCTCAATTTATCTCTGTGGGCTTGGATAACTGTTTTTCCCTTTTGATAACCACAATTGTTACTTTTATAGACCCATTCCATGTTTGTAAACATGGTAGGCGCTGACTGACGTCATGGGGCGTTGGCTCTGCCCAGTTGTCCAAGCTGAAAGGGCGCCACCAGCCACTATGAACACTTGACGACGAGCGGAGCAAATACGCAAGCTCGAAGCCTCTCGCATGTTTACAAGCTGTGGCCGCAACAGAGAAAGTTGCAGTCGGCTGTAGAGGGGTTCTGAAATGAACATATGAGCTATGTTGATGTGTAGCTCTAGCTTTTAGAACCTCATCAACATATGAAGTACTTTAACTGCGGAATTGTAGCTCATTTTGCGAAATATCGTCTTTGCTGCAGCCTACGTCACACGTGCATACTTCAATTTGTACTAATGCGACGACAGAGCCAGTTTTGCAAGAGGCTTCAAAGTACAATATGCAAATGCGTGGTGTAAAAATAAGTGGGCATGAATCATTACGATGAATCCTCGCATATAATAAATGTGCCAGGGAATATATTCATGCAAATGACCAGAACAACCTCGGCGACACTTTCATCCACAACACTCTTGCGACAATGCTTCAATAACATGCTGTGGCCAATGCGGTTACGTACTTGTAAGTTCTATGGCTCAAGTTGTACGCTCAAGCCGACGCCGCTAAGCGTGTGCAACTGAGCAAGCTTCTTGCTTTATGCTTTTCTGTGAATTCATGCAGATGTGAAAATCTAGTGAAGCGCACCAGAGCCAGAACAGTGCACTTGTGTCAGGTGTGTCATCGCAGGCACTTGAAATCGTAAAAACATAGTCTAAGTTATCCTTTCGTTCGCTGCTACTTTAATGAACCGTACCCACGCAGAAACAAACACATGCTCGATCGTTGGCTCGATGACCGAGTGACACCTTTAGTTCACCTGACTATGGCGATATCATTTTGACGCGTCGAAGACTTTTGCAGTTATATCAACAATGGCAGCCATGAAAAATGCTTCGCATATGACAATGCTATCCCAAAACATTGATGTACTAAACGTGCTCGACACGCTTCCATGACTTATTTAAAAAAAAAGCATAATTCCATGGTTTACTTAAACACTTGACAGAGCTAATTGCTTTTTATAGGTAAGCCGCTCCAAAACATTTATTTATTTATTTATTTATTTAATACTGTAAGCCTTTCTCAGGCTCATACAGGGTGGGCGAGCAAAATATACACAGTCGCGTACAAACCAGGCAATATCGCACATAGCGGAAGAAAACAGAATCACAAGATGATGGTGAAAATAAAACTTGTAAGAGATGAAAGCAATTGTACAAAATCATGGACAGGTCACAAAACATCGAGGTATCAGCAGGGGCTACTGTGATCAGTGTGTTCGGAAGCGCTCACAAACATATACAAAAAACAAAAGTTGCTTTTAGTCTTCATAAAACAGGCTTTCTAGATTCCCGAACAAATGAATCTACAGAGGAATGATTAACGCATTCACGTGGCAATTTGTTCCACTCTTCCACTGCTGTCGGGAAGAATGAATATTTTAAAAGTGTCACAGCGTGACATAAATGGTTCTAATGCACTTATTGTGGTTGGTAGACGGGAAGCGGAGTGCTGGTTAGGCGGCTTTATATAGTTGTCTTTATCTATGTTTAAACCGTTGTGATACAAAAGAAAAATAAACTTTAAGGAAGAGACACGGCGACGGGCTGCAAGGGTCGGCAAGCATGCCCGCCTGCGCAGCTCAGTGACACTGTCATGCCTCGAATACTTAGAATAAATAAAGCGAAGGGCCTTGCGTTGGACGATTTCTAATTTGTCGGAAAGATATTTTTGGTGGGGGTTCCAAACAATGCTGGCGTACTCGAGGATCGGCTTTATGAGAGATTTATATGCTATCATCTTTACATTAGGAGGCGCCAATGCTAGTTTTCGACGCAGGAACCCCAGCTGTCGATAGGCTTTTGTGTATGTGCTGCTTATATGTGCGTCCCACTTCAGTTTACTTGTAAAGGTAACGCCCAAGTATTTAACAGCGTCGTTTCTTGCAATGTTTGTGCCGGCCAAATTGTAACTAAAATGCTGGATTGTTTTTCTGCGAGTTATGCTAAGGCAAGCTGTTTTTGACACGTTAATTTCCATTCCCCACTCAAGACACCAACATGCAATATTAGCTAGTGTGGTATTAAGTCTAAGCTGGTCATCAGTTGTGCGGATAGTGGTGTAGATCACGCAGTCGTCAGCGAATAATCTCATTTTAACGTTAGGCTCAAGGCACATATAGATATCATTAACATATATTAGGAACAAGATGGGTCCTAAAACAGAACCTTGTGGTACTCCGGAAAAAACTTCCAATGAATCAGAGGCTGTGTTGTTTACGGTTACATACTGGCTTCGATTTGATAGATACATTTTTATCCATGCTATTATGTTCTGTTAATACCAATAGACACAAGTTTGTCAATCAATTTACTGTGAGGCACCTTATCAAAAGCTTTGGCGAAGTCTATAAATATGGAGTCGGTTTGCAATTGTGAGTTAATAGTAGTTACGAAGTCATGCGTTATTTCCAAGAGTTGAGTAACGGTAGACAGGTTTTTACGGAATCCGTGTTGGTTTGGGTGCATAAGTTGTTGTCTTCTAAATAAGTAATTATTGCCTTGTTGATTACATGTTCCAATAATTTACAGCAGCAGCTAGTTAGCGAGAGATAGGCCTGAATGTTTCTTATGGACAGCTTGCTCCCGCCTTTATGAATTGGAATAACCTTTTGCACACAACCAGTCGGCAGGTAAAGAAGCTGTTAGCAGGGATGCTTTAAAAATTGCTTCAAGGAAAGGACATAGTTGCTCTGCGTATCGTCGAAGGAAATACATTTGAAATATTGTCAGGACCCACTGATTTCTTAACATCGATCTGCAACAGCAGGTTCAGAAATACCTTCCGTAGTGACAACGACATCGGGCAATTAAAGAAGGTTTTTGCACCGGAGCAACAGGGCTGCTTGGTGCGCATGCCGTGTAAATATTCCGACTGAAAATACCTATTGAAAGCATTGGAAACGGTCTGCGCGTCCTTTACGATAGTACCCTCAATTTCTACTTCAGTTGTTGGTTTTCAGGCCGTGCCAAGAAACGCCAAAATTGTTTGCGGCTGATCCGTCATGAAAGCGAGATAACGTATGTGAAAAAAAAGTTTGTCTTGCATTTCTAATTTCCGCCTTAAGCTGAGAGCAAGTTCCTTTAAGATGATTGGATTCCTCTTTTTCTTACGCATTCTCTCTGTACCCTTCTTTTTAAGGTGAATAATACGGCGATTGATCCATGGTGTTTTTCTTTGTGTGCGTTTTAGTTTCGTTGGGATAAAATTTTGTTCACAGTACGTAATTATTTTTTTCAGTTGAATCCACATACCATTAACACCCTCACATTCCTCTAGAGAAAAAGTCTCTAGTGCTGATGTCGAGGGTAATCAATAACACAAACATCATTTAGCTCTAGCGTAGTCTTTCACGGCTATCCGTGGAATTTGTGCCATCGGGTTTTGGTATTTAAGCATTCAAGGTTAAAAGTTATGATTAACATTTTGTGGTCAGATATTCCATCTTCTACAGTGGCTTTACGGATAGCTTATCGGAAAGAAAAGCTAGGTCTAGTATGGAGTGAGTGTTTCCCTTGAACTCGGGTTGGTTCCTGGACCAACTGGGACAATGAAAAATTGAACATTAAATCGTATAATAGCTCGCTGTTGGCGGTATTTCTTAGTACTTGTTAAGTTTTCCCAGTCAATCGCGAGATTGAAATCTCCAGTAAGTATAATTTGGTACGGGGGGGTAACCTTATCAACCAGATAGTATGTATTTGTAAAAGGTAATCATCAGACGCATTTGGCTTTCTGTAAATGCCACCGATCAGTACTGGAGCATCGTGAGCAAATATTGTGCACCAACGCTTTCGTGATTCGCGATACCCTTTTCTTTACGATATTGCAAACCACGTTTTATTGCAATGGCGACCCCGCCCCCGCGAACCGTCACGATCTGACCGAAGTAGGCAGTATGAAGAAGGAACATTTCAAAATCAAGAATGTCTGGGTGCAGCCATCGTTTCGGTTTATCACGACAATATCAGGAGTGTACGAAAATAACAATTCTTCTAGCTTATCAGTTTTTGTTAACAATGCTACGGGCATTCAAACATATCAATGAAAACGGTGTGGCGGCTTGCGGGTGTGCACGCGTTGCTTTTCGCGCGACCATCGTGACGTGCGCTTCTCAGGGAAACTCTTGCATTTTTTGCTTCATCCCATACTTACAAGTCGTCATCTATCTTTAGTTTATCGAATACAAGAGTGACCTTAGCACCATTGTCGCGATCTTCTTTTGCTGATTGCCATAGCTTTTGCGCAGGTCCCGAACTCGTGCGGAAAGTTCTTCGGCTATCGATATCGCTGTTCCCTTCAGTTTGTTGCAATTACGAAGGACTAACATTTTTTCAGAGAAATTGTACAGCTTAAGAATTACTGGCCGCTCTCGATTTTGTGTTTTCCTGCCAATTCGGTGCATGCGTTCTACAGATGTAACATTCACCTTGAGGATGTCTTTTAAAACTGCCCTTAACAATACGCTGTTTGCAAATCTGCATTTTGTTCGTTATCACCTCTGCCACGCCATAGATTATTATGTTTATTCCGGCGGGCTCCTGTTTTCCAAGTCTTCTACCTTAACTGATAGCTACTCGCACCAGTTTATTAGTTTCTACGGTCATCACCTAATGCTCGGCGAGTTTATCCTCAAATTGCTGTAGGCGAGCTAACTCTTTTCCATAGCGGTCAATCTTTCCTGTTACGTTGCTTACTGTAGTTTCTACGTTGTTTAAGTTTTCAGAAAGAGCAGTGAGCACTTTATTCGTCTTTGTTTGTTCCTTTAGAATTTTCTTAAGGAGCTGGCTATTTAAAGTGGCTTCTGAACCAAGACTCTGAGTCTGAGCGGGGGTCCAGGGTTTAACTCCACATCACCTGATGTTAACAGCAGTAGCCTATAACAAGAAACAATCACAAAATGAAGAAAGCGACTCTGTGGGCCCGGCAGCACTACTAAATGTGATGCGAATCGTCTCTAATAGAGCAGACCTAATGTTTGTCCACCCACCTGGACGAAAAATAGAATTCATGAGCAACCGCCCGAACACGGTGCTGCCAAGCCCACTGAAAGACTGCTGAGATGGCTCCGGGTTTTATGCTGAAGCTCAAGCGTGTCCGCTGACGTCACTCGGT
>WOVY01000893.1:0-324838 GCA_013436015.1 Rhipicephalus annulatus | reverse complement strand
TGACCAATAAAACTAAGCCTGAGAAAAAAAAAATGGAGGGTTTACTTTTTATCCGATTTCTTGCAAAGCATACTAGTATTGTGGCACTAGTTGTATATTTTGATGTGCAAGTTATCTTCAGTTCTTATATCTTTAATCATTAGCATTCTGTAGTTTGCAATCGGTAAGGCCAGCTGTACACAAGAAAGTAAGGTATGTACAACTAGTTTGGTGCTTGGATGAACCATGTCTCATTGCATGCAGGGAGAAGCTTCTCCTGGGTTCTTCTGCCAAAGGTCCTCCTGTGTTGTCGCCCCCATTCCTGGAGCAGGGTGCTGCGGAGTTGCTCGGGGCCAGCAAGGCGGGGGGAGGTAGCGCTGCCGAAGGGATGCGGCCGGGCATCACGCTGCCCCTGGGCAGTCTGGTGCGAGAGCGCAGCGGCCTGCAGGGGCGCCGCAGCCGCAGGGGCCGTCGTGAGTCCGGCCTGGCGTCGGCTGCTGCTGCCAAGGTTGGCCATGTTTATTTAACTCTGGCATGCCTGCCAGCTGTCTGCAAACTTTCAAAAGGTTTGCAAATTTCGGCACATTTCGTGGTGTGACATATTTAGCGCTGCATCTCATTTGCTAGGTATCGGACTGAGGTGGAATGTAGATGATGTTGCTAATAACATTTGATGGCAGAAATTGAAGAGTTGTCGACATGAGCTATAATTTAGCAGGTAGCTATAGCTAGTGCTCAGGAACGTAGCTTTCTGGTCGAGTTCGTTTATAATGATAGGAAAAAAAAACCAGCGAAAAACCACACGAGGACAGCGAAGACACAGGGCAGCAAAGCTCTTGTGTAGTTGTTCTTCTTCACTAACTTCGTATGGTTTCTTGCCAATTCTTTTTTCCTATAGCTACTGCTAATGCTAGTATGTGAGTAAATTGTAGTTGAAATCTGTAAAGAATTTTTGAACATCGTGCCCTGTTACAGAAATAGTGAGGCCCAGAAAGTCAAGTCTTCGAGATACCGTATTCACTCACGTAATGGACACACACACACCTCTTTTTGAGAAATGTTTACGCCAATTTTGGGGGAGGGTTCATTATGCGGGGGGGAAAAAGTCACTATAACAGCAAAAATTTTGCATGACGATATTAGAAAACTTGCTGTCGAACCGCTCTGGGCTTACGACTCGGTGGCAGGACTACATAGCCTCCATTCAAGAACATCGTCCTCTACAAGGGGAAACTGTTTTTTGTTTTGGCCTTTTTTTGTAGCCTGAAGCTCTTCTGGTTTTCTCCCATAATGAATGTGCACAAATCAATGCTGAAGTGTCATCCAGGCGCTCGGTTCCCATGCTCTAGCGCTTGCTCGACCAACTTTAAGTTTAAAACCGGCCGTGTTACTAGCTTACCGGCTGATTGTGCCATTCACAGCAGGTGTCCAATGAAGTTCACTACGGCAAACCCAACAACGAAAACGCAGCATCGAATGGTGGCAAACATTGCAGGTGCACGTTGCGGCCGACACTTTACATCCTGTTCGTCCTAGAGACGTTAGCTGACTAATGGCGTCTAGAGGCGGGCGCGTGAACGTGGCTGTGATAGGACAGGTTATTTGTTTAGGTGTTCCCGGTTATTTCTATTCTTCTTTGTGTACTTACCGTATGCTGTCAACATCGAATCCAATCCAATCATATTGTTCACGAAGTTTTTGCTAGCGTTTCGCTTCTTTTGTGCTTCTGCGACTTTGGCTCGAGCAAACGGCAGCGTGACAAGTTCAGTACGATGCCTGCTTTAAGGGAAGTGCAATACTGATGGCTGAGGAAATTGGAAACTCAGCCGCAGCGCGACGGCTAGAGTGGCGCGGAATGCACTATCTGTGGGTGAAGCCTCCAGCGTGAAGTGCTCAAGAGTGAGGCCGGCAGAAAAGGCTTCTGTGGACCTCATTAGGGCCATCACAGAAAAAAAAAGTGTGGGAGTTTGTGGTCGAGCAGCGAAATCTCCTATTGGGGGTCAACGTTTAGTTGATTCAGTGGAAAGCCCGAGACGTAGCTCGAAAGATGGGGATCTTACGGGAGAACTTTAAGGCTTCACGTGGATGGGCACAAAGGTTCATGCGAAGAAATGGATTTTTCCTCCGGCAAACAA
This sequence comes from Rhipicephalus annulatus, assembly GCA_013436015.1. Classification (NCBI taxonomy): domain Eukaryota; kingdom Metazoa; phylum Arthropoda; class Arachnida; order Ixodida; family Ixodidae; genus Rhipicephalus; species Rhipicephalus annulatus. The sequence goes on along the minus strand of WOVY01000893.1, from coordinate 322,724 downwards.
TGTCGATAAGGCAGAAGCTACCAGCCGATTGCGAAGCGAGGCTAGTGGAGTTTCAGCGCTATGTGCTTGACCTGCGCCACAAGTGCCATTGGGGCAATGCGGACCAGACTCCCGTGTCGAGGACACTCAGCGATACAGGTGACCCTCAAGTTCGCATGAGGACAACAGGCAACAAGAAGATGCTGCTAACCGTGTCTGCTTGGCGAATGGGCGCAAGTTGCCGCCATACATCATTTTCCGGCACAAAACCATCCTTGCGGAGCTGTTCCCCAAGGATGTGATTGTCCGCTGCTAAGGAAAAGGTTGGATGGACACTCCGCTTACGCTTGACTGAGTCAAGACACTCCTCCAACCCGCCTCCATCCTAGTTCTCGACTCAGTTCACGGTCAACTCACACCTGAAGTGAAGAAGCTGATGCGGAAACTCGGACGCAGCTCGGTGTTATTCCTGGAGGTGTGATGTCCATGCTGCAGCCATTAGACATCCGCCTGAACAAGCCAGAATAGAATGATAGAATGCGGACTGTACGGAGAATGGATACGAAAAGATGGGGCTTTTACAGGTAGGATAAATGACTTCACTTGAACCTAGATATAAGGAATCAGATATAACAAAATATTGGTTATAACAAAGTAAGTGAAAATATAAAGGGTTGTTAAAACAACCCTTTCAGGTTAAAAAAGTTATAAAGGGTTGTTAAAAACAACCCTTTATGATGAATTTTGAGATATAATGGACTTATTTTCTTGTAAGATGCAACTTTGTTATAATAAGGTTTGGTTATATGCAGTCGTTTTTATTGTAGAAGGTGTAGTTTTTAAAACACAAGATAATTAATGTGCCTTTCGGGGAGCAAGATTTTTCCTAAAATGAGAAAGCTACAAAGTAAATTGGCATAAGACAATAATTTGAAATCAGAACTGGTTGCAGTGCAACAAAAATAGATATTTTAAATCAATTTGAACAAATATTGTGGTATGGTGAACATTTGTGAGTGAGTTAATTTCAAGCTAGGATTTCACTGGGAAACGTTCAACATACCATAACTTTTCTTCTAACGGGTTTAGACCATCCATTTTTGTTGCACTGAAATCAACAATAATTCTAAATAATTGTGATATGCTAATTTACTTGCTCCCCAAAATGCCCATGAAACATTTTGTGTTTTAGGAATTATACATTATACAAAAAAGATATTCGCATAAATGAAATCGGCACACAAATGCACAAACTTATTAAGTTTCATCATAATTGACCAAAAAATAATTTTTTTTTCCAAGTGCTATGTTGCCCCTTAACTAGTGCACATAGTGTTGCCACTTTGGTGCTTGAAACAGCAGCAAATCGGTCGACTCGCTGGTGCCAGCTGCCATCACTTTGTTTGCAGAACGGGAGCTACGAATTGAGCTGAATATAACTATTTAGGCATCATTGTTTTTCTCCGTGTAGCCCTGATGTTGCTCCCCTTGCTATTGGAGGAGCATATATGGCAACTGCTCACCCTTTGAAATAGGGTCTCTTCATTGCAGTTGACAGACTGTCTCATGCCGCCACAGCCTTCGTCATCATCCCCCTCGCCGTCGGTAGGAGTGGGCTCCCTTTCGAGCTCTCCTAGTCTGTTCCCAAGTCCTGCCCACTCCTCCCAGGCGTCTTCGAGCAGCGGTGGAGTCGGCGGAGGTCACTCCCCCGCTCCTCCCGCTCACTCGGGAGCTGGTAGCAGTGAGACCGCTGGACGAGGGGACGGTGGTGCCATGCCCCTGGATCTGTGTGTCAAACGCAGTGCCTCCAGCGGTGGCACTGCATACTTGTCCCCAGACGTTACTCTGACCCCTGTCTCTGCCCTGACCCCTGGTCCCCCTCTACCTCCGCCTCCTCCACCTGCTGCGCACCAGCGGCACATTTTGGAAACCCTGCCGGCCAGCCTGGGCCCCAGCAAGGCTGGGCTGTCTCTCGGAACGCCCCTGGGAACGGCGGCGTCATCGTCTTCGCGGCGGCGGGGCCGAAGGCCACGGAGCTCCCCATTGCTGTCGGACCACGTGGCATCTGCGAGGGACTGTAATCCCATGGGACTGCTTCTTGGTGCTTTGGCTGCGCAGGTGGGCAAGCCATTTCTAAGGCTGAATGCTTCCGCATGTAAAGCAAGACTGTTGACAACTGGAAATGTATGTTGCATCGAAACATCTGTGGCATTTCGTACTGTAAACATTGGCAAACCTGGAGATGCACTTGAAGTAAATGTAGACCTCAAGTGGCATAACTTAGGTCAGTGAGGATGAACTTGATATGTGAAGAATCTCATTTATTAGGGTTCACTTTTTTACATTCACATGGTAGTCGGGTAATTTTTTCTTTATGGTAACATTTTGTGCTAACTGTCGAGTTCGTTAAGGGGGAGACGTAGGTCTTAGAATGTAAAAAAAAAAAGCAAAAAAATTGAATTTTTGCAAAAGGTAATTTCGGGGCATTTGTACTGAGCACTTACTCTTGAATTACTATTGCCGAATTCAGCTGAGAAATGCGATAAAATGGGCCCCAGCACCCCGACAGCAGTAAAATGCCGCAAAAGAACTAAATTTGTTCAAACTTTGCACGCACGCCATGAGCATTGTGACGGGCCGAGCGCTGCCATCTTTAACTAGATTTGAAGCTTTTTCATTTGTGCATAATTTGCACCATCTCAAAATGGTGTTGTTCAAGCACAATGGCCGCCCTATCGGGTTTTCGGAAGGTGGTTCCCAGATTGCTGATGGGCTCTCACTCGGCGCGCATTTTGAGTGCGCTGTACAGAGGGTCCCATTGACTCACGTGGCTGGCGTAACCAATGCTTATTTAAAAATTTTTTTTTTCTTGTGCGTTGGCCGTCGTGGCTGTCCGATCATGTATGCCTGCTCTTGCAATCGTGCATGTTTATCAATGCACTGTGTTTGTGCTTTGTGCTGGTAGTTTATCCACGTCCGGACACTCTCGTCTGAAACCATCCTCGCAACGAGCCTTTGGAAGCGTTAAAAAGTGGGCTCAGAACAAGAAGGCTGCGACTAGAAGTGCACTCGGGACGTGAGTTTGGTTGAGTCGTAAATGTAAATTTGACCTTTACATTTACGATCTGCTCCGTGTGAAGAATGATCATGCAGGCAGCTGAACAGAGAGCCCATGTCACGCTCTGCTTACGAAGACGGGCGGTTAATTGAGCAAAGGGTAAAGGTGTGTACGCTTGGTTTCGCTGCGATTTTGCAAACAGGCTTATCAGAAACGCGAAATCTATGCAGTTTCTCCTGCACACCCTGCACTGTCTTGGGATGTTACATCTGCCTGTGGCTGAGCGTAAGGTATGCTCTGCTCACAGCGACCTTTTACACAGGGCAGCATGCTGCCTAACATCCAGGTGGTTAATTAATGATCAATGTGCAGGTGCCTAATGCAAATAGAGTTCTCATTAATTAAGGAGGAAGCAGTGGCTTTAGTCTCATACCCCATGGTTTTTTCAGGACCCCCTTCCCCTTCAACCACTTGGCATGGTGGGGCTCAGATCTTGCTTTCCATCTTGGTTTTGTTTTTAAATGATTCCTTGGAAGAAATAAGACACTTTTTTGTTTTGTTTAGCAGGAAAACAGATATGGAACATCTAAAAAAAATATTTTTATTGTTGAAGATTCTTTTTAGAAATGTTTGCAGTGAGTGTCAAAATTTCAAATCCGATTTTCTCAGCTTCACATTTTTTGTGAGCCTGACTAGCCTTACAGAACTTCTTGTTATGCTTTCGTTATGTGTGAGCCAATTTTAACAAATGGTACCAAATCTACTCGCACGATCCTTGCACTTTTTTTTGGTGGAAAACCGATGCAAAGTTGGGGGGTGCGAGAATCACGGGAGGAAAACTTTCCACGAAAACATACAGGGCGAAAAAGAAAACGAAGTGGCCGCAAATCGGGATTTTCACACCAGGAACTAACAGCAAGCTTTGAGAAATACTAATTAAAACTAATTAAAACTTACCTCAACAATAAAAGCACAGGTTCAACACAAGGCAAGATTAGAGCCACAAAAAGTGCAGCAAATAGCCGAGAATTAGAATACTATAGGCAAAGCTCGTGGGCGTTGCGAACGTAGTGGTAGCGTTTGTCGCTCAATAGGAGCTCTAAAAAGGTTAGCGTAGGATGTCAGTATTGGGCTGATGGCTATTTAACAGAATCATTCACAGTTTCCTTCTAAAGAAATAAAGTTTATCATAAATCCCAGTTTTAGGCACACGGCAGGCCCAATGCGTATTGGTGGCCTTCAGCTGCTGTCACCAGTGGTGAACACAAAACTCGTAGACTCCAAAAGGCCTACCGGCAGCCCTGTTGTCGTCTAGCTTCAGTATCACCCCATAACGTGACAAGATTACTGACACAACACTATGTTGTGTCGGTAATCTTGTCGTGTTATGGGGCAATGTTTTTTATGTTGTCTTGGAATGGAATCTTGTCATATTATGGGGCATGTCTTGTATGTTGCATTCAAAACACGCCGCAACGTGCGCTTGCCACTTTTGCTTAGCTTGGATTAGATTGAATCTCCGTGCAATAATAGTAGGCTTGATGCCTAAGAGATGGGGCCACATGGCACGCACCATAGAATTTCATACAGTAATACCTAGAGAGGAATCTGGCGCTGCGATCCTGTACCTCAGTGAGAATTATGGGAAGTACAGGCTTCGGATTGGATAGGGTTAGCTAGCGAACTGTTTACTGACTTTTTTTTTTACAGTTTCAGTTTCGTTCTTGTCGCAGTGAGGGTAGTGAGGTGCGGTGAAAAGCACTAAAGCAGCGCCATTGTTGTTCAGAGAGGCTGTAGGCCACCAAGTCTGAGATTTGTTGTGCCTTTGGAGCTTTATGAGTCGTATTTGACAGTTTAAACGAAGCGTCCTCCACTCACCGCTGCGTATAGATGTAGCGTCTCATGTCAGTGCAGAATATTGCATTGAGCTCATGTTTTTTCATGAGTGCGTCTTGCCTGAACTCATTTTAAATTAACTGCAAAATTATGACGAAGCTAAGTAGACGCACCATCAGGCTCCGCTGACTCGACTTCACAACAAACTAGATTTGGTTGGGGGCAGACCACTTGGATATACGCACCTAGTGTCTCAGAAGACGAAACGTTAAGTGTTTCTCACTTAATACTCTACTGTTATTTCCATAAATAGATAATACATATTTTTGAGGGAAAAACAAGCATACTTGTTTGCAAGTGTTGCAAAAAATAATTCATTAAATCTTGATGCTAAATCTAGAAAGCAGTGGCAGAGCGACGCATACCCTGATGGTTCAATTTGTCCAGGTTTCACTTTTGCCGCATTGTCACGAAAATGTTTTGCAATGAAGTTGGCGTACAAATAAATGAGGTAAGTTTCAATCAAATATAAGTTCATATTACTTTGTTTCGCACTCGGAAAAGAAGCGTTGCGAATCTTAAGAATGCGATGCATCCGAAGTAGATTCGAAGCCTGTACTTTTTAATTCCTATGGGGGTACAAGCACCTCTGAAGGAGTTCGGGTAGACACTAGCCTCAGACTCCACTCTAGGTATTATTTTATGAAACTCTATGGCATGCGCTATCATCATCAGTGGCTGAAACAAGCAGACAACATTATTGCGGCGCTTTTCCGGAGTGGGATAATTACTTGAGGAAAAAAAGAAATCGTATTTGTGTTGGGCGATGTGGGAGGCGCGAGAATTATGCAAGTGCGAGGATTACGTGAGTAAATACGGTGTACCGTTCAACTCGTAAGGAATCAAACTGTGGAGCTATGCTACTTTTTTATGGCTAAGTTGAATGTATAAGATTTTGTGAACAATAATTCTAGCAAATTACACTTCAGAATAATGGAGCATCAATATAATTGAAAATTTTCATATTATGATAGATATCAGCATCATTATAAATAGCATAGCTCTGCATGGCAGATCTTTGGCTACAGCTGCATCTTATTTATTTATTTATTTATTTATTCAATACTGTGTGCCTTTTCAGGCCTATACAGGAGAGGGCGTGCAGAGCAAATAACACTTCATATCGCAAAGATGAAAATGAAAGAAAAATAACGATATAACTGTATAAAGCAATAAATGAACAATGCACATGTGTTTCACTGAAAAAAACTACTTAGCATGATAACATCAACGGTAACATTGATACACAGATGCAGGCGGTTAAGCACATGTAGCAATGTGGGAGCACATGCGCGATACACTGTATCAACCTTTATTTCACTCTTGGACATACTCGGACATACATACTCGGACACTCAGATATACATCTTAAACTGATCAAGGGAAACTTATCAAGGGAAAGTGCCTTCATCACCCGTAAAAATTACCTAATTAGACCTCACCTATTTTCTCATTATCTTAGAAATACTTGAGGTGCAATAAGTGCATTTTTTGAAAACAGGAGAAAGAAACACACATGCACACCTAATTTTATAAAAATATTTCTAATAATAAAGATTTTCTTTTTAAGACCAGCGTCTCCTCTTACCTCAAAGAAAAGATTTTTTCCGAATAATGACTTCTACAAAGACCCCCCCCCCCCCCCCCCAAATGTGCATTGTCTTAATGTAAAAATATTTCACTACTACGGATTTCAAAACACCGAATGTTTCAGAGTAACGTATTGATTTTCATCCCCTTTATATCTCCACAGCACTTTAAAATAATGAATAGCGATACAGTCGATCCCTGATATATTAAACTCGAAAGGATCGCAAAATAGTTCCGATATATTCAAAATTCGAAATACATAGTACACCTGTTTGAGGCCTAAACTAAACTACAGTAGACTCTCATTAAATGGAACCTGAAGGGACCAACAAAATGTGTTCCATTTAAGAGAAGTTCTGCTTACTGAGAGGTGAAGTGGGTTGCAGCATTCAAGTATGAAACCAATCATATCAGAGGAAGTTGTTCCATGCAGCAGTTTTGTTTAACATATTTTTGTTTACTGAGAGTCTACTGTACTTCAGGCCTCGGAAATCGTTACAAGTGCCAACTTAACGATTCGCTCACAGTATAGTGTGGAAAACGGTGTGAACTGCAAGTTACCGCATTCTTTAGTTAACTGTTGCAGTTTGAAAAACAAAAGAACAGAATTTCTTTCGTTATTAGACATGACTAAACCACACATAGTTTTTGGCACGGAATCTTGGCTCGATACCACCATCGTAGATCATGAACTCTTTCCGTCGACCTATGCAGTATACCGAAAGGACCGCACTGCGCACGGAGGTTGTGTATTCCTAATGATCCATAACAGTATCAGTAGTGTTCGTATTCATGGTGTTAGTGACTTGTGTGAATCTGTGTGGTGTAAGGTTATGCTGAGTGGTTGCTCAACTGTGGCTGTTGGTTCCTTCTACAGGCCCCCTAGTAATCTTTATTTACTTTAGCAATATTTTGTCAACCCTAAATACAACATACATAATGGTTGCCGGTGATTTTAACCTACCCGATGTCGCATCATCCTCATTCAAACCGACAATTCACAGTGAGTCACTGCTACATAGAGCTATTCAAGAAATCGTGAATGCCCATCAGTTATATCAGCTTGTGACAGCCCCCACGAGGGTGTGCAATACTAGTGCAAACGTATTAGACCTGTTTTTTTTTTTGCAATGATCAAACGCTTGCTTCCTCTGTTGTTACAGTACCAGGTATTAGTGATTACGACGTTGTCCTTGTTAAAATGTGCTTAGCTGTAGCTCAACAACGAGCTTCGGGGCCCAGAAAGGTGTTTTTATATGGAAAAAAAGACTACGCTTCTATTTCAACAAAACTAGACGCTTTTTCACCTGAGTTTCAAGAACTATGTCCGTGTTATGACGTAAATGGCTTGTGGAATGAGCTAAAGTCAAAAATGTTATCTCTAACTCAAACTTTTGTACCATCGTAAGTCATATCAGCCAAACGACGAAATGATAAGCCATGGCTAAAGAAGGAACTCTGAGTGCTCATAAACAGAAGAGATCGTCTCTATCGCAAATATTGTCACACGTCAGACCTTGAAACATACAAACAGATGAAACTACTTGGTAAGGAGATAACCAAAGATATGAGGAAAGCAGAGAGAGCATACTTGAGTGATCTGAGTATTAAGATGAAAACTGAGCCGAAGCTCGTCTGGAAATACGTTAAAAGAACGACAAAAGTTCCTGGTGGTATTGCTGACATAAACGATGGTACTAAATACTTGTAGGACAGTACAAGTAAAGCTGAATGCTTTAACCGGTACTTTCAGTCTGTGTTTTCGGTTTCGTCAGCGGTTCAAACTACAATGTGCAACACAGTGACATTATCGGAAATGGCGGAGTTTGAAATTTCAGAACAAGGTGTTGTATCTGTTTTAAAAAACCTTAGTGCGAACTCGGCATCAGGGCCAGATCAAATCTCAAACTTCATTTTAAAAGAAGTGTGTCCTTTCAATAAGCCCATTTCTTATAGCTGTGTTTAGAAATTCTTTATTGCAGGGTGCATTACCTGATGACTGGAAACGAGCAAATGTAATTACTATTTTCAAGAGTGGTGAGAAGTCAAGTACTTGCAACTATCGGCCCATTTCGTTAACATGTGTGTCCTGTAAGACACTTGAGCATATTTAAATACTCGAACTTGGCAAAGCATCTTCACACTAACAATTTTTTCTGTCCAACACAGCACGGTTTCCGGAAAGGGTTTTTCTGCGATACGCAACTCGTAGAATTTACACATGACATCGCCGCAACGTTAAATTCCGGTAGCCAAATTGATTGCATTTTTTTATACTTTAGCAAGGCTTTTGACACTGTTACACACTCACTCCTTTTACTGAAGTTATTGTGTGCCAATATATCTGCTAACACACTGGCATGGCTACAAGCTTATCTCTCATGCAGGAAACAATGCACTGTCATTGATGGCGCATCGTCGTCACATGTAGACGTCATTTTAGGAGTGCCACAAAGCTTCGTCCTGGGGTGGCTTCTCTTTTTGATTTATATCAATGATCTTGCTGAATGCGTGGACAGTCAAGTGAGATTGTATGCAGATGACTGCTTCATATATCGTGAAATTAAGTGCACTCAAGATTCCGAACAACTGCAGAGAGACCTTGACTCGGTAATAGCATGGCGCAGTATGTGGAAAATGCAGCTTAACACGTCAAAGTGCTGTGTCGTTAGGTTTACCAAGAAAAAGCAGCATTTTATCACAAATTACTTCATAGAAAGGATACCATTATCCATGGTAAATGAATACAAGTATCTTGGCGTTGTCATCAACAGCACACTATCGTGGCATGATCATGTTCGCATGGTATCAGTTAAAGCCAGTCGCGTGCTGAACTTCCTATGCCGCAATTTCAGAACCGCCCCCTCTGTTCTTAAACAAGTTCTTTACATGTCAAATGTACGCCCGATTTTAGAATATGCTTGCACTGCCTGGGACCCGGCCACAAAGGTAAATACTGATGCATTGGAGCGCATTCAGAAATGTGCCGCCCTGTTTGTGATGGGTGATTACGACTTCACCAGAAGGTCTAGCGAAATTGTTAGTTCACTTGGTTGGCCGTTACTGTCCTCAAGGCGTAAATATATCAGGCTATGTCTTTTCTACATCGTAATAAACGACAAAACTGAGATCGATAAAAACGAATACATCAGACCACCAACATACATCTCATCACGACGGGACCATCCTTTGAAAGTGTGTGAATATATGTGCCGAACATCAACGTATGCAAATACTTTTTTTCATAAAACTATACATGAATGGAACAGTCTTCCAAAAAACATTGTGACCGCCCCTTCCACAGCGTTTTCTTCCCTTTTAAAGGAGTATGTGGTCACACAATGATATTGTATGCTGTGATTTAGGTATTTTTTATTTGTTTTTATTTTTTGTGCCATGCAATTCAACTTGTCCCCACTGATTTAAATGTACTTTGAATTTGTAAACCCCCCTACAACAATGCCCCCAGAGGGCGCTGTAGGTATAAGTATAAATAAACTTTTTTTCATTAAAATAGCCCGTAAACTTGCCTTGATTTACGCACACTGTCAAGTTCTAATAATCCTCAATATCATTAAAGCTTTTCAGATAAGCCATTCCAGCTCCTTCGGCCACAACAACGTTGATTGAGGCAGAAGGCCAATGCAAGCTTTTTAGCATGGCGAAAGGTTGGTTAGCGGCGGCAGTGAAGGCATTGACATATTCGTAACAGCACTGGTACAATTGCGCGGCACCGGCAAACGCCAACTATGATCTCGGCATCAATGCAGTCAGAAATAGCTACGTCGTACGCTGCACTGAGGAAGTCACTCACTGTCCGACATGGTTGCTGGAAATGCTGATAAGTCGCAGAATTCATGAAATGTGAGCAAGCGTGAGCAGGCAAGGACATAGAAGAGACTGACACGGATAGAGCGCTACTTTCAACTGGTCTTTTATTTTTGCACAAACCGATAAATATACCGAGCGAGCGGAAATAACGGGAACATAGAGAACATATCGCGGAATCACAGCGTTGAACTGAGCACATGTACATTGCATTATCACGACATAGCAAAAATTTCATGTCACTGTGTCAAATCAAGGTAATGAAGCTCATTTTGAGAAAGTGATACTGATGGTTGGCTAACACACATGTCTGATAATCTCGCGATTTCATATGCCTCCATAATGTTCCTTGTCATTTTACCGGGTGCTTTAAATAACATTGCCGTTTTTTCGAACAGAGGCTTGCGTCCACAATCTCGGAAATGAACGCCCAAATAACTTGAGATTGCTTTCGTGACATTATATTGATGCTCTTTCAATCGCTGATTGATACATCGGCCGGTTTGACCAACATATGTTATTCCACAGGAAAGCAGAATAGCATAGACAACGTTGCAAACACAGTTTTCAAAAAGTGTTCTATGATTTACAAGGCAAGCATTTGCACTGTTTCAATGTGAATCAACGCGCCGACACAACTTTTGTAGACGTTCGGGAGCTGAAAAGATCACATCCGCCCTTGACTTTCCCGAAATCCTTCTGAGATTGTGCGACACACCATGCAAGTATGGCATGATGGCCGCTTTTTTTGCTGTGCGACCACTATTGCCTTTGAATGGGTGTTTTAGCTTTCTGCTCAAGCCCTCTGTGACCGAGCTCAGCACACATACTGGGTAACCTGGCCCCGGTTCAGAAAACTGCCTTCAACCTTGTGGTTACAGGACTTCATAAGGGAGTTATTAAAACAAGATTGCATAATGGCGCATTTTACGACCTTTGAAAGGGCGAAGGAAAACGGCAGGACGGGCTTGTTACCTCTTGGCTCATAACTCCAGCAAACTTTCTGTGATGAAAAGTAGATTCCCAAGTCTAAAAACCTAATGAAATTGCCCTCGGGCACTTCATGCATCAACACCAATGGTGACAGGGTTTCCGTGAATGTGGTTACGACTTCAGAGACCTCACTGTCAAAACTGTATCAGTCATTGTTTAAAACAATTAAAAAATCGTCGACAAATCTGAACACACGCACAATGTCAGGGTGATCTTCGAGGTGATCGTGAAGAGCCTGATCACGATAGGCTAGGTACAAGTCACTTAAGCAAGAAGCAATACAAGACACGATACAGATTTCATTTTTTTTAACAACAGCGCCATCCCATGAGGCGTAAGTGGAATTAACGTACAAGTAAAGAAGTTAAAAAAATTGGAGCGGTTTGAAAATGTACTGCTTCAAACTAGCCTGAGCAACGGTCTACACATGTCATGAGGTTATCTTGAAGGAGAGAATAGTAAAAGATTCTTTTCATCAATAGAGAAGGCCACAAGGTTTCTGTCATGATTGATTTTAAAGAAATCAACATGTTCGGAGTTGCTTACTAAAAACAGGTCTTCGACTGGCAAAAGTTTCAAGAACTTTTTAAAAAAACACTGGTACATGTGTCTGACAGCTTGCATTTTCTGGCACTATCGCACGGAACGGGCAATCTGGTTTGTGTGTTTTTGCAGAAAAGAACACATCAAGGTGATTTTTTGTGTACTTTTCAATAGATCGAGACAAATTATCGAGCTTAAAACTTCTGCACAAGTTTTTATCATTGTTTTGAACTTTCTTAAGCGCTAAGTCTTTATGAACCCAAAAAGTGGATGAAGTAGCTTCATGAGCTATTGAATTTCACGTATTATTTTGCACTTTATGGGCTTTGGCGCAGTGCAGCGTTTGATAAAGCAGATGTGCTGCTGCATGGGAGCTCGATATACGGGTGCACTAGTGTCATACTTTTCATTGAAAGTTCAATGGTATTTCTTTACTGTTCGATTTAGCCGATAATTCGATACATCCGGGACTGATTGTATTAAAGATTACACTATCTAAAGAGAACCATGAGGGGATTTATCCATTGGCGGTTGCTTCTTGCCTTGAAAGCATACTTCTGAAATTCAGTTCGAGAGCTTTAGTGATGATGTTTTCCAGCCAAAGCAAATTTCATCACACTATTGTTATTAAATTCTATATTTTACCTGAAAGAATGGTTGCATCAAGACACGGTGACGCTGCGAAGAGCAGGTAACATGCTATCACTGTGTTGTGGGAAAGCACATTTTTTCTGCGGGTGCGCACATTTTAGCTGTCTACAAGACACCCCCCGCCCTCTTTTTATTGTGCGCTGGTAGAGGTAATGTTCGCTGTTTTCTCGTGCTTGCTGCAAAATCGGGACCAGTGATTGCTAAAAACCATAACCCTTGCAACAGCAAACTAGCCAGCAACCACTTCTGATTACATTCAGGAATTCAAAGTTCCTTGTATTCAACTTTTTGTATGTTTGGTTAACTTGAAAACCTGCTTAATTCGAATCTTCATCGTTGGGTAGTGCACAAATTGAAAGCTCGAAAGAAGGTGCTTCTCCTGTTCCCTTCTTTTGTGTTTCCAATTTGTGTGCTGCCCAACAATGAATAAGTTCCTGCTCACCCGCTTTTCAGGTCACTAGAGTATGTTTCACAGTCCCAGTGGCTTTGAATTAACGAGTTGTTACTGTGTTTCCAGCATATTTAAGCTAGCCTTGGCGTGTCCATTGCGCTGAATTTTAACTGCATTGCAGGCATCTCACTGTAGATGTGCTGAGAGGTTATGCTTTATGAGATGCTATGCTTTTAATGAATTTGAATGTGGTTTCATGTGTCATCTCATCAAGGTTGTATGTTACAGACTAATGCGCCAGTGTTTGTTGCAGAATGCAAAGCTGTCTTCAAGGCAACAAGAGTCATTACAGAGGTTCCAGCTGCTCGCATCCCAAGGTTATAAGTCAAGAAATAACATCGTAAGTTCGAGGCGTCACATATGCTGTATATTCTACCCATTTATTTCAGTAAATGTCAGTACAGTAAAACCTTGTTATAACAAAGTGAGATAAAACAAACTAATGGATATAACGAAGCAATTTTAATTCTCTTTGAAATTTTCATAGGCGCCCATGTATTTAAAATCTCGTTTTAACAAAGCAAAAATTTTCCCACAATGTATATAACGAACCATTCCCCGTCCACAATGAGCATTTACTGATCATTTTGGTATACGTCGATTCTCATTATCTTATAGCGCGCGACGGTTTACGTCTCATCACAGCTGCGGTAATTCAAAACTCGCGCCTTGCGCTTCCCGGGAGCCGCTTGCCAACACTCGTGTGGGGGCGAGTCTCCCCGCTTCCCTTCTCTTCTGAAACTAATGGACTCGCCTGTGCAGCAACACGGGTGAGCACGTGCGTCAGCGAGCCTCCCCTCTCCTGTAGAACTCGTTGACCCGCCTGCTCATGTGACCTCCTCCCCTTCAGCTTCGCGCTGAGGCCTCGCACGCTGCCTGGGCGTCGAAGATTGTGGCTTTCTTTGTCGTTTGCTGTGGAAGAGCAATGCCACCTTTATCAGTTTCTGCCGCTAAACGCGAGATGGACAACGACAGCGGCAAAAATAAGTGCAAAAGTATAATAATTGAGCAGAAGTCGGCATTTTTGAAAGCCCTTGAGTTTGGCATTAAGAGAAAAAAAAAAGTGGCCGAAGTTATTGGCAATTTGTGGGTGCCGCGGGCGACCAGGCCTAGACGCCGTGTGACGCTCTCTTTGATGCCAGTGTTTTGCCTGACTGCAACACTTTGTGCATGTACGTCAGTGCCGATGCTGACGTGGTGACAACCGAAGAGTTGTCAGATGCGGGAATTGTGCCCGGGGTGACGGGCATGCATGTCGACAATGACGAATGTGTCGACACCCCGGAACCCAATGTTGGTGAAGCCGACGTACCGACCCTCGCGCAAATGTTGGATACGACAGACCTGCTGTGCAGCTTCTTTGGTGCTTATGATGACGGACTCGAAATACAGTCGAACTTCGCTACAATGAAGGCCGCTACAACGAAAAATTCACAATTCCTTGTCAGCAGTCCATAGGAGTCAACACACAAAGATTCTTGCCGCAACAAACTTTTTTCGTTTGTCGTCTCGCTTCAACGAATTTTTATGATGCAATTCCAGGCTCGGATACTTATTGCTATGCAGTAAACCAAAACTTTAACATTTCGATGCATTTTCAGAGCCTCAAAATGCGTCAACGAAGTCTAAAACACTCGTTGGCACCACCAGAAACTGCCGCTGTTCAGCAAGCATGGGCGCCACCATTGCTCGATAGCGATGGCAATGCGACTGGCTTTTTTTGTTTTGCCACTGGCTTGCTCTTGAGCGGCAGATGATCTGAACCTGAAGCTCACTCGCTCATTTCAAAGTTTTCTTCTCGCAGCTGCTTGGTGCGACCCCGGCACGATGCTTTTTTCAGTTCTGATGCTTATCATTATGTTCGCGCTTGGTCAGTGTGGTAACTAAATCAGAACGGCTGTTCGTCCACATTATCAATAAAATTAGCTAGCTGCGAGTGATGGATGATAAGAATGGCATAGAATAATGCAAAAGTCGCCGCTCCACGATACCCTGCCTCCAACTCGTCGTTGTGGGATACTTTTTGACGGCGGACAGCTTCTGGTGTTAACGTGTTAATGCAACTGTTTGGTTCGTTCACGAAAGCCGTTTTAGGCGTTGCGACTGTAGCTGCTGCAGCTGAAAAAGCAGTCATCCGTGTGAGGAAGAGCCGCAAAAGTCTTTAGAGGAATATTTTTCTTCGGTCGGATACTTCAGCTGATGTGCTGAATTTGGTGGAAATAAAGTGCATTGTTCCTTATTATTTTGCTAGTTTGTTGCCTTCCTACAGCCGTTTTAATATACGCGGAGGGCAGCTGTGATACTCGTTGGTGAGTACATTCTCTCTTGCTGGCTAATCGTTGGTAGAAATGGATATTGGCTATAACAAACTAATGCTTATAACAAAGTAATTTCGACTTCCTCTTCAACTTTGTTATAACGAGGTTTGACTGTAGTTTATTGTCACTTGCGAGTGAAATGTTACAAGAGGTGACACTTTTAAAGGGAAACACTGTACTTGAGAGAAAATGCCAGATATTTTTATGTGTTTGAAAAGAAAACTCATAGTGTGATTGAGTTTTTTATGCTGTTTTTGAATATGTAATTACTTTTCTCCTAAACCAATTAGTTCTTGAAATATTCTAAATTTACCTATTGTTTGCCAATATGATGACACCACACCAGAAATTTGTATTAGCTACTCTTGGCACATGCCTGTTTACTAATGAACATAATCCACATAACAGTAAGAGTGCTTTTTTTATTTGATGATATTTAGCAAAGTTTGTTGCACCTTGAATTTCAGTGTTGCAGACACACCCATTTCATGCTTCAATTTCTGGCAAAAATAAAATTTTTGAAGATCTCAATCAAAAACTCACACCTACCATTCTGTACATTAAAGATACAGCTGCATGTCACAACAAAAAAGGCGGTCCTAGCTGCTCTTGAAGTGGAGATATATTTTAGACAAGTTTAAAAAGGTTGCAAAATTTGAATCATGAGAAATCATGCAAAAATACGAGTCCATTTTGGGCAAAAGTAACATGAAAGGGTTGTTCATTTGCAATAATTTACAAATTCGGCATTCTCAGAAGGCACCAGGAATGGTCGTTATGTTTTCCGTCACTTAAATGACGTTTTTTGAATGCTCGCTGCATGTTTCCCGCAGAGGCACGCTTGCTATCTGATGCGGTCGATCTGTGGTGGTCTTTTTCTCCCATGCGTTTTTTTTTGCTGAGAGTCCGGGATTGACGTGCAGCTCCTTCAGGATTGCTGCTGAGGCTGCTTCATTTCCAACATTGAATTTCAACACAGCCTCAGCCACAGCAGCTTGGACGCATAGCGCTCTTTAGCTGTTCTACGTTTTCCCTCAGTGGCACTGTTTAAGAAGCCTCTCATCCAATTTGTAGATGGGCAAAAGGGCCTTGCAGACATGAGGTGGCCTTTTGCTGTGGCTGCATTTCGGCGGCACGAACTGTGGTTGGACCCTTCGTCATTAGAGGTGACGTGGTGATAAGTTGCCTTGACAGTTCTTTGCATGGCCTTTACGTCACCCTTATTGCTCTTCAGTGGCAAGCCATAATAGGAAGTGAGCTTAGTAACCAGGTCGCCAGTCAGTTTTCCCCAGCCACCAAGGCTCCAGCCCCCTTTTGCTTAGTTTCGCAATGCTGTGCCCACTTGTTTTTCAACATGGCTGACACAGTTGCTGATTAGAATATAGCCATACAATTTGGCTTCCTGTAGCACAAGGAAGGTGTGGCTGCCATCGTATGAAAGTATTGCTCTATACCCGAGGTTGTGTTTTTACAGTTATCTCTGAAAAAGCATCAGTCCAGCTTCCACTTGCATTTCCCCAGATTGTTCTCTAGAGTTCTTTTGGCATATGTGGCTCTCCTTCCACGACTGGTACATTGGATCTCCTTCTCTCGGTGTCCCCTTTTGCACACAGCGCAAGAATCACTTAGTTCCACCTAGTCAAGGACGAAACCCATGAAAAGTCCTATAATAGTGCCAACACAGATATGGGATGAGTGTCGACGCGTCATCCATGAACAGATATAGTTGAATCCATCCAAAATCGTGCAGCCCGCTTCGTAACTTCAAAGTACAATTGCTATTCCAGCATCACCCAAATCAAACGCGATATTGCCCTCCCTAACTTAGATTCCCGCCGCTCTATCATCCTCCTATGCATCTTCCATAAATGCCACTACATCTCTTGGACCAGTCGTCTCTCGATGGAAATTCCTTCGTGTACATCACGGGGTCTTCATAATCATATCAGTTCCAGACACATCTTCGGCCAAACACTGTCATTCAATAATTCTGCTTTGTCGTGCGCCATCGCACTTAGAACGGTCTTCTTGATGACATCGTTTCATTAAGTGATCCTGTGAGATTTCGTGAGCATTTGCAAGTTTATATGTTCTCTTGATTTTTGTATAAACATGTTTTTTTACAATGTATTATAGCGCTTTTTTTTTCTCTTCCATTGTATATTTTCTTTGTTTTTTTCCTTGCTGCAGTTTATTTTTATGCTTTATTTATGGTGAATTTTCTGCAACCCCTCCTACTTGATGCTCTTCGAGGCCTGTAGGGTATTATGAATAAATAAATAAATAAAAACATTGTAGGAAACGGCAATGTTTCCTGGGTCACTGAGCTTTAGTTCGTTGTAAAGAGTGCGAACAGCGAGTTTTCTGATATGCATTTGTCAGAGCAGCTGCAGTCGTGGCGGGCGTCATCTGTGAGTTCAGATGTGCCTGCCATGGTTTTGTATGCATGTCGCGGGTAGACACATTCATTAGTGAAAATGTCATTCAACGCAGTCTGCTGATTGCCAGTGCTTTTCATTGCACGCGCGGCAAGAATGTTACGACGAAAGGGTTTCATGATTTTCTGTCGTTCACGCGTGGCGAACTCCACATGGGCCCATTATCACCACAGATCTCGCGCGACGTAACAATCTTTATGGCAAGGCTGTATTGGCGTTCAGCTAGGTGCACTGAAGCATCGAGGCCGCACTTTTTGCGCTTCGTGTTCGATTGCATAGCGTTAAGAGCATCATGGCTCACCAAAGCGAAGCGCGTATCCATCACATGTGAACCAGCCGCAGTGTCGTCTGTGGCAGTGTCATTTGCACAAGCGAGCAAATTTGATTTTCGCTTGGTAGCCAGCGTTGATGCAAGGTTGTGTAGTTTTTCTTCGGCGTCCTTTTTAATCATCAACAATTCAGCGGGCTTCAACATGACGATGTTGCGCTGAAACATCGTTCGAACGTCGTTGCTTTCACCAGCTAGGCCTAACCTGCAATTGGTGTTCTCGGCAGCTTCTTCATGGCCACTCAGCATGGGAGGCGGGTAGACATCTTCTGAAGGTAATCGGTGCTTCTTTTGAAAGTTGTACACCTTCCGTTTCTTCGTACGTCTACCAAATGCATGCTTCGTAGCAAACTTGCGGCGTAGACTTTGGCATGATTGCGCGTTGCAGCCGCGTTGTTCGATGCAAACAGCCGCAGCCGTAGAAGACGACTGTGCGAATGCGCCAATGGCGTGCGTGCTCACGGTCACGTGCACAAGTAGACCAATAAGACCGTGCATCAGGTTTAACTTCTCGTGGCTTTTTCTTCGTGGCTTCTGGGCGTATGCTGTAGCAGTGTCGTCAAAATTAAAAAGGAATTGTGGCTCTTTCGAACGCGACCAAGATGGCCGCGATCAGAGACGTAAAAGGGCAGCTGCACGCTTCAGAAAAAGACCCATTTTTGCGTGTCTATCGAGGAATATTTTCATCACACGCATGATATAATCGCGACTGTGGCTAAAATATCAATCCAGAACATGTGAAAATTTTCTAGATTATGCATCAGCCACTGTAAAATCCGGGAAAAAAAAATTTTTTTTTCTTTACAAATTTTTGGTCTCTAATACCCGTGCCCCTCCTTAGACCCTTTATTTCCTCTTGCTCTCCTGTAGTAAAATTTTATAATAATCATTATAGTTTTGCAAATTGGCATAGCATAACATTTATTGTACAAATGTTTTCTGTTCTTACAACCGACTCTTTGGAGGATGCAAAGGGCAGACATTCGATTCTTTTATTTTCGTGAACACTCTAGGCATTTACATTATATAAAGTAAATAGTAGGAAGGAAAAGGTGGAGGCTAGTGATCTGTAAACAGGGGTTTTGTCAAAACGTCGGCTCGACACAGCCCCTGTTTATGGATTTTTCATCGCAAAGTAAATATGCAATTCATCGTTGAAGACCAATGCCAACTGAGACACTGCTTAAGGAGGGATGCGGTCTTTGAAAATGGAAAAATCCTGAAAAAGCCTGGTTTCAGAAAATCATTTTGGGTTGTATGTCACATAAACTACGTATTCTGTAAATATCAGCGCCTAATTCAGCCCCTAAGTGCAAAAAAAAAATGCTACTTTCGAGGTCACCACAGCGCCCAAAACACGCGCAAAAGCCAAAATCAAACCAAACTTCGCGCGCGTGTGCCATTCCGAGACCATGCGGCCGTCCCGCACCATATTGGTCTTATTTTAATCATGAATTTGTTCTCTCTCGTTTGACGTCTTTCAAAATGGCGTCAACGGCGTGGTTGAGATGCTATACCTGTCTCTACAAGATGCGATGCGAAGCCCTGATTGGCCAGGCCAGCTCATTCATATCTCGCGGGCGAAAGCGCGCCTGGCATTGGCTGGAAGTGGGGACGGTTCCTCCTGGCGATGGCACGTTCGGCGCGCTCGTCTCGCTGTTGCTCTCTGCTCCGTCTGCTTCGATAGATGTTAGACTGTGCCCAGGCGGCGCTGCGAAAAATGCCGCCATCAACGCCCCCGTCGCAGCGCCGGCCATAATTGGGTAGTGCACAGAGAACCGTCCGCAAGCTAACGTGCATAGGCCCTCCTCGTTCGTTGGTCTTTAGGCGTGGTTTTCTGAAAATCAAGGACCTGGCAAGCTTCTTCCTTCAATCCAAGCTCGCTCCATAAAACTAGGAAGCTCATAAAAATGAAATTCGGGCAGAATGCAAAATATTGCTACGTGCCAGTGCATGGAGACCGACTCGGAGGGGTAGTCGCAGATGTATTTTCAGCCGGTTAAACGAGCAGCGCCAGCCTCAGAGATTAGCTTGCGCCAGTCAATATGCTTTTCTTCTTCGTCTCCATGAACTGGCACGTAGCATGACCCCCGGCGGCAGAGGCACCATCCCGGTGCTTTAAAGGTTGTTATCTGACGCATTCTTGTAGGACTTGATCCGCGATATGTGTACAATATCACTGGACCGCACAGCAGATGATGATGGATTGATGGGGCTTATCTCGTAGGTGACGGGTGTTACTTGACGCAATATACGGTAGGGTCCCGTATAAAGAGACAACAGTTTTTCTGATATGCCCAGCCGACGATGAGGGGACCAGAGTAAAACGAGGGTACCGGGAGCGAAATGTACGTCTCTATGTTCCGCATCGTACCGACGGCATTGGTTGGTTTGCGACGCCATCAGCCGAGCGCGAGCGAGCTGACGGGCATGATCGGCTCGCGCAGTCGCGTCGTGGGCATACTCTCTGGTGGACGAGGTGTTAGCTGAGATGACTGTGTCCAGTGGTAAAGTCGGCTCTCTTCCGTACAATAAGTAGAACGGCGAAAAGCCCGCTGTGTCGTGACGGGATGAATTATACGCGAAAGTTGCGTAGGGCAAGAGGCAAAGTCCCAGTCTCGGTGGTCGGGCGACACGTACATAGTGAGCGTATTTGTTAGCGTACGGTTAAATCGTTCATGAGGCCGTTTGTTTGAGGGTGGTAAGCGGTTGTCAGTGTGTGTTGCGTGAAACAAGAACGCAGAATGTCGGCGATGACTTGGGATAGAAATGTACGGCCACGGTCTCTGGGGAGTTGTCTCGGAGCACCGTGAATCAGTATAACGTCCCGTAAGAAGAAGTCAGCGACGTCGGTTGCACAGCTGGTCGGTAGAGCTCGCGTAATAGCGTAGCGTGTAGCGTAGTCTGTAATCACGGCTACCCATTTGTCGTGCCTAAGCAAATGCTTAGGCACGACAATGAGGTCAGGCCCGTCTGGTCGGCAATTGCGGCGGTATAGCACACCTTTTTGAATGACAAAGTAGCGGACGGAAGCATCATTTGGGGAGGATTTCGTGCGGCTGATGATGTCAAGGAGCACTGAATTGTGCTTCTGTTCTTCCCCAATGTTAAGGAAGTCAGACACTGACAAGATAGAGTTCCCCGTGGGCTCGTCAGTGTCCTCAGGATCGTTGACGGGGTACAGGGAGAGGCAATCGGCATCATGGTGTAGACGGCCAGAATTGTAGACCACCGAATATGAAAACTCTTGCAGGCGCAAAGCCCAGCGACCAAGGCGGCCTGATGGATCTTTCAGAGAGTTGAGGAAGCAGAGCGCATGGTGGTCGATAACTACTGAAAATGGGCGTCCATGTAGATAAGGTCGGAATTTCGCCACCGCCCATACAAGAGCCAAGCACTCACGCTCTGTGATCGAATAGTTACGTTCAGGTGTGGATAGGAGGCGGCTGGCATATGCAATAAAGCAATCATGGCCATGTTGTGTTTCAGCCAGCACTGCACCAATGCCATGTCCACTTGCATCTGTACGGATTTCCGTAGGGGCAGCAGGGTTGAAGTGTGCCAGAATCGGAGGTGTAGTGAGAAGAGCGATGAGGGTCGAGAACGCGGAAGCCTCTTCTGAGCCCCATGAAAACGGGACGTCTTTCTTGAGGAGCTGCGTAAGCGGCCTTGCTTTGTGCGCAAAATTTTTCACGAAGCGTCGGAAGTAGGAACATAGTCCTATAAAGCTGTTTACATACTTCGCAGATCGTGGTACAGGAAAGTTTTTGATGGCGCTGATTTTTGCCGAGTCTGGTTGTACACCGTTGGCGTCTACTAAATGGCCAAGTACTGTGATTTGATGGCGTCCAAAGTGACATTTCGACGAGTTGAGCTGCGGGCCAGCGCGACGGAAGATGCCTAAGATGGCTGATAGGTGCTCTATATGAGTTTCAAATGTTGGTGAAAAGACAATGACGTCGTCCAAGTAGCACAAACAGGTGGACCATTTGAATCCTCTGAGCAGGGAATCCATCATTCGTTCGAAGGTGGCTGGAGCGTTACAAAGGCCGAAGGGCATGACCTTGAACTGATATAGGCCATCAGGGGTGATGAATGCCGTCTTTTCACAGTCCATTTCATCTACCTCTATCTGCCAGTAGCCGGAAGGAAGGTCTATGAAGGAAAAATGGTGGGTCCCATTGAGGCAATCAAGCGCATCATCCATTGGTGGCAGAGGGTACACGTCTTTTTTTGTAATTTTGTTGAGGTGTCGATAATCAACGCAGAAACGCCATGTACCATCTTTCTTGCGGACTAGCACTACAGGAGAAGCCCAAGGACTGCACGATGGCTCAATGATGTCCTTTGCGAGCATTTTGTCGACCTCACTTTGGGTAATGTGACGCTTGGCCGCCGACACTCGATATGGACGCCTATGAATAGGATGCTCATTACCAGTGTTTATGCGGTGAGTCATACCAGTAGCTTTTCCCAACGGACGGCCACTGAGGTCAAAAACGTCGATGTAGGACAGCAGAACCCGGTGGAGCTCGTCAGTTTGCTGCGGCGTTAAGTTGGAAGCGATCATCGACGTAATAGCGCTGTCGGAGCAAGTGTCAGATTGATGTCGAATGTGGGGGTCAGAAGGAGCGACCATCGTGAAAAGATCTACCGCATTGTCTTCGAAGCTGCAGAGCAACGCCAGAGAGATCCCTTGTGGCAGCACTTGAGGTGTCAAGCTAAAGTTTACAACTGGGGGACACGTGGAATTTCCTGTGACAGACAGAATGGAGGGCGGTAATGTAACGCCACGGTTTATGAGGACATCGGCGATAGGGGTCAGAACATAGTCACCGTCGGTAACTGGTGGTATTGAGACGAGCTCTACGTAGGTCAGTGTCTGTGGAGGGAGGCGCGCATGTGCCGTTGTGCAGAGGCGACTCAGCCGTTGTGCAAGAGGTTCTGTTGTGGGTAAGTGTAGATTGAGCGTACAGGTCGAGCAGTCTATGAGGGCAGAATGCGCAGACAGGAAGTTGAGGCCTAAGGTTACGTTGTGGGAGCATTTATCAAGGACGGTGAAGAGAACAACTGTGTGTCGATCCGCAATGCCTACACGAGCGGAGCACATTCCAACGATCGATGCTATTCCGCCATCCACAACACGGATGAACTGAGTGGTTGCAGGTGTGAGAACCTTCTTGAGCTTGCTGTGAAAATCACTCGTCATCACGGAAAGTTGTGTGCGCCAGTGTTGACAAGAGCAGCGATATGTATGCCGTCTACTTTTACGTCTATAAAATTCTTTTTTGTCCGTATCGTCAGGAGAGGATTTTCTGTCAGTCCGAGCGATGCAGCACCACCTCCGGGGGCTGCAACACTTAGTTTTCCGTCGAAGAACCTCGTGGGAAGGCAGGGGAAGTTGGTCGATGATTGGCGGGACTGTGGAGAACGAGACTGGTGACGTTGGGGGGATGGAGAGCGGGAGTAGTGGGAGTAACAATATGTTTAATTTATATTGGAGTGCTGCACCTTGCAATATAAGTGCAAGCGAGCATTGCCTGACATCGAGCTTGAGGCAAGCACTAAACTAAGTGTGTATACGAACAATCTATGCGATCAGTAGTACGAAGCTCGCTTTATCCTGCACGATGGCCCTGGTGATTTTCACTTTACAGTTGCATTCTTGCTTGCGTAGTTGCTTGCAGTTGCTTGCTGTGCATTGAAGTGTTTTATTACGCATGCTCGAAGGCTCTGTTGACGGTTGTCTTCAGTGTGTACATACTGCAAATGTGAATACATGCGTGTCCACTTTCTCAGTGTACCACGAAGGCAAAACCGATACCTTCGAAATAACTCCGGTAATGCCGAAAACCAAAGGAAAAAAGAAAAAGTCATCGCGATTGTTTTGTGATTTACCTGTATAACGCACGTGTTCGCATTTCTTAGTTAAAACCGGCACTTAGAGCCTTGAAAGCCCTATTGTGCGTAATGCTGTGTGGTGGCGATAACTTCAGATTATTAATAGTCGCAGTGTGTGCGATGTTTATCGCGGCCAGTCATCACCAGTCTACTGTTGCAAGTCGTGCACCGCGGTCAGTGGGTCTATTAAGTTTCATAATCGAAGTTACTACAGTTCTCCATCAAAGCTACACAAAACAGTAACAGGAGACCTATATTATCACACTTACTCAAGCGAACGGCTGCAGAGAGCGCGAGTATTCGCGTACCCAACGTGTTCGCAATGACCTTTATTTAGCTCTCTCACCATTCTGTTTTGCGAAAGCTGCGGAAATCAGTAAAACTGAAGTCATCTACGTCCGTGGCAATTCTCAAAGCAACAGTGAACCAGCAAGCACTTCACGGCGGTTCAGCGACGCGTCTGACTAGCGCAGAGAAATTCCTAGCTCTTTTTCTGAGTGTTCAATGCGCAAATAATCTAATATTTAGCTCAATCATTGTTTAGTACGCTGTAGTTGCACCTGGTTGCGCGGCAAACTGTGCAATGAAGTCCGCTTTTCACTACTCAAAACTGCGTGGACAGGTGGTGCTGCGTGTCCGCAAAACTCCAGAGTCTGATGTCTATAGACATTTGCTTACGGCCCGCTTTTTACCTTGCGCTGTATTTTCGATCAGTTTCTCTTTTTTTTAATTGTTTCGCACATGTTTTGTGCTCTTTATTTTTGTTGCTGCACATGATGCCGACGAAGCCGAAGATGGTGCGCTAGTTCGGAGCGCGAAAACGTTTTATGCGGATTCTACGAGAATCAAAATTCCGCTTTTCTGCTGCAAAGGCTCAGTGCGTAGATAGTTGCGCTGGTGAAACTATGCTGTCAGCTGCCACTAGTCCAGAATCCGACAAACCATGTGTACCTGGAGCCGCGAATTCATCGAGCGTGTCCGAGACCGCTAGATCCAGCATGTGCTCTGAATCGGTACCATCGAGCGTGACACCGAGTGTTGCTAAGATAGCCAGAACCAGCACGTCTGCATATAGCGTGCATTGGCTCTCGACCCTTGACCTTAAGATCCTTTTCTACTTAACGAACAAATCAAAGCAAATTCGAGACCTCGAGACGCTGTTTGGGCTAAACTCGAATCTACGCCAGCGACGCTGAAAAAATTTGAACTGATGCAGTTAAAAAAATCCCTTTGCCTGCAAAAAAAAAAAAGACAAAAAAAAGCAATCCAAATGGCATTTAGAGAAGATGGAGGGAAGACAAATGAGGGAAAAAGTGCACAAGGACACTTGAAGCGACTTTGCTGGAGCTTTTTGAGGAAAACACAGGTGCTCAACTTTCAAAGCCCGTTTTCTCAAAATGGATTTTTCAGCTAGTTGTGGTGCTGAGGAAAGCACCACCCTCAGCACCACAACTAGCATTTTTCAAGAACTGCTTATCACATTTGTGTGCCGTTTTTTTATTCTGCTCCTGAATAATTTTGCCAGGGTGTAATAAGCTTCTTTTTTTGAAAATTGGTGCCTATAATTATTAATAAAGAATTATTTTTTTGTAAATGTCATACTTGCTGGCTACATCAAATACATAGTTGCATAAATGTTCGGGGGGGAGGGGTATATTAGAAAAAAAAAGGTCTCTTTAGTGTCCTAAGATATCTATCCAGGGATGACCACAAAAAATTTCAGCCTTCTGGTATGTCCTGGGATTTCTTCCGGCTCTTCCTCAGGCACACAATTGAACCACCCAGTTAGACCTCAGTAACTCTAGAACCCCTGAACAGAATTTCATGACACTTTGCAGTTTTTCTTTTTGAGTGTAGTGAACATATCTTGAAAGTTTCATGAAAATATCTTAAAAAATAAACGTTTGGTTTCTGGTGTAGCCTCCCCCCTTAAAACGGAAGCATGGGGCAAGGTACCATATCTACTGGTGCAATGAACGCAACTTTTCTTAAAAAAAAAAAAAAAATTGGAGCAAAGTTGGGGGCGCGTTTATAAACCTGCGACGGGATGGGAACGAATAGCCCTTCGTAACAGCCGTAGTTTCGTGCCTTAAAGTTTCGTATTTGCAGGAAGCGACCGTCGGTTAGTGTGGGAAGTTTCGTAACATTTGTTAGCTGTGTGCTTGTCAGCTGCTATGTCTCTACACTCACATCTTTCGTGAACCCCCGCTGTGGTGCATAAATATTTTAAAAAGACTGGGTACGTGCTGCACACAGATGGAAAGAAAAACTATACGGCGCGCAGCAGCAGGCGAACGAGAGGAGGGAGCGAGTCGAGGTGGTTGAGGGGGCTCAGCATAATAATAAAAAACATATAAGATCCCACAGGCAAGGATACGCCAAGAGTCGGTTAGCGGGACTGTAGCGGACAAATTTAGGGGGCGGGTTTATTACGCGGGGAAAATAAAAATCCAAATTTTAATGACTGAAGTTGAGGGTGCGTTTATTATGCGAGTGCGATTATTACGTGAGTGGATATGGTAAATGGTGCAAGATGCGATTATGACCACAATTGAATACCCAAATAAAGATAGCGAAACTTTACAGTAGCATTCTACTGTAGCATTTCAGAATATAAAAGGCTGGGCAGGGAACTAATGGAAAACATTTGAGAAAATTATGCAAGAAAAGGGTCTGCATTGTGTTGGTGAAAAGAGCGGGCCTCATAAACTAATGCATGCAAGTTAGCTATAGTGTTCTGTGCTTTATCTTTAAGGGGGGACGCAGGAATCAAGTCTCGAAAAAAGGCAAAAAAATAATGATTTTCTAAATATCTCGTTTTCAGTTTCTGCAGAATTCAAAAATATCTTTCCTGAAAACCTCAGCCTACACAGTGCTGTTAAAAATTGTTGCGGCCACAGAGGTGGTGAAAGGTATTGCGAAAATAATAAAAGAAAACGTGTTCTTCAAAAAATTATTGCTCAGTAATGGGGCAACCAGGCATGGTGATCTTGGGCTTGTTGGATGAAGAATTTTTCTTTGTTCAAATGCCTGCCTAAGTTGGCTCCTCCCTTAAAAAATAAGCGCACAAAAAGCGAATGTCATAAGGTCGTTTCAAGGCCCCCAATTGGCTGGGGCCGCCAAGATGCTCCGGCACGCCACACCATTGGTCCGATAGTCGCTCTGTGTGTGTGTCAGCTGCAGCTTCCACATCTCGAGACCATGGCTGTTGAAAATCAGACTATTTAAGCACATTCTGACTCGGTCTGTGTTCGCAGATCCATGATAATTACGCTTTAGCAGATACTCCAGGAAACTCAATCATCACACTGCTGTAGCGCGACACGCCCCGCGGATCCATGATAATTATGCTTTAGCAGATACTCCAGGAAACTCGATCATCACACTGCTGTAGCGCGACACGCTTGTAGCGAACATCGCAAAGCGCACCTCGGACCTGTATTAAGTTCACTCTTTGAACTCGCTGCTAGATGATCCGCGCGCCGGCATTTCTGAGTTCGTGACAAAGACCAGCAGGCAATGGTACCACTTCTTTGTAACTAGCGGTCTACTATAGTGTACCTTGAAAAAGGCACTGTGACGGTGTGCTCCGCCATCGAGCGAACAGCTATTCAAAGCGAATCCTAACTTTGCGGGCACTAGCAGGCATGCGAAAGTGAACAAGACACAGTGTGGTTCATTGCAAGCAACAAATCGCATCATACGACGTACGGTAGCGCCTCAAAATTGCGAATCTGCATTTTACGCATCGGCAGCGAGTAACCACGGCCATGCTCATCGCACACGAAAGCGCGGCTATAGTGAGCGAGGAGAGAGTCACTCGAGGACACGTGCACCAGCCTCGTTGACGCTGAAGATTGGTCGGAGAAAAGCTCGTGGCACACGACCCGAGCCGTGAAGGATGCTGGAGCGAAGAAACCAGGAAATGGCCGTCGACCTCGGAGGTCTCGAGTGAGGCTGCCCGGACTTGCCACCAGCTTGCCCAGCAGTTCCCGGTGGACTTGCAGCTTCCCCACATCGCGCTAGAACGGGAGCACCCATACCAGTCAGTAGAGTGGACACGTCAGCGGGAGAGTTCCTGACGACTGGGGCCTAGAGAGGCCGAAGACTGAGAGGAAGACCGGGGCATCGGCTATGAAAAGCGGTTCGTGTGGCGGGAGCAACCAATGGCAACCGTAAAGAAGTAGACCAACCCGCCAATGATGGAGGACTCGACGAAATGTCGACATCGCAAGGGGCAACGAGTTGCAATGCGACAAGCTGTAAGAACGTTCCATTGTTGACGCCATATTGGCTTAAGGCTAAGGGATATGGCTAGCAATCAATTAGAACTAAGCTACAGCCAGTTTGGGTTTGTCCATATATGCGGATTGTTTTGTAGTTATTGTTATTTGAATTTTTGAATGTTATTATTATTGAGGGTTTTAACGCAAATTCTGTGTATTCTTCTTGTTCATTTTGAGTGATAAAGTATGTTTGTCTTGCCAAGCTCGCTTCCCGTGTCTCTCTCTCAAATCCATCCTTCACAAGCGCTCCCGAGATATATAAAAATTTATGACAGCTCCTAAATGCAAGGTCAAGCACATAGCATGCCGATGTTTTGTTGCCGCGGCTAGGCATATTGCGCATCGCTGCCGAATGCCGCCACCCAGCAATTCGGGTACCGACTTCCCGGAACTAGCGGCCGAACGCCTGGCGAGGAATATAAATGTTGGTGATATAATTTAAGCGCATTTCAAGCCGTGCTTGGTATTGCAGCAAGTGTTTATAAATGTACTGAAATAATGAAAGCCCTGCCAACTACGTTTTCGCGACCAGGTGAAGAATTAAGTGTGTCAGGGTGAACTTGAGAAATGAACTTGTTTCTAAGAGAATCTGTCAAACTCGCGTCAATTAATCTTCTCAGAAGTACCTGTGCCACCTAAGTCTCGGCCATAACTGCCAAAGCACGCCTCATCTTGCATGCTTACAAACTTCTAATATCAAACCTGGTGGGCTCATCCTTCAAAAAGCTGACAAAAATGACCAACAAAGAAAAGAACACATGCGGTGCACAAAAGATAAGAGAGCAAGGGCACAAGAAGGTCCCTGAAATCAAAGAGTTTAAATATTACAGCCCCAGGGCATTTTGATTTACGCCTAGTGGCTGTGCGACTTTAGTGCCAGTTTTCTCAGAAGTGTGTTTTGACCCGACAGACCCGCTTGCCCAGAGCTTAGCGCGCCTATGGCTTGATGGATTTTCATTAGGTCTGTTGCATTGCATTCCCCCGTGAATTCTCTACACTATGACGTTCTCATTTTTAAAAATTACTATTTCATTTTTTTACTGTTTGGCTAATTCATCAGGACGATAACAAATGCATTATACAAACGTCGATGTAATGTTCTGTGTAAAAATAAAAATTGGGGTGTTGAAAATATTTAGAGATTGTCATAGCATGAACCATTCCAAGGCTGAAATATAAGAGCAAATAGGCTTTTACCATGTTTTTTTGTCACGCCAGGCTTTTGCCAAGTTTGATACAGCTATGATGCAAGTGAGAGCAGCGATGGTGTAGTGGTTAAAGCATCCGCCTCGCATGCAAAAGGTCCGTGGTTCGAATCCTGGTGCCGCGCAGCTCTCAACCGGATTAAAAAAAAAATCCGTGTGGTGATAGAACTGCATTGAGGCCTGGGATGTGGCCTCACCGGTAACCACCGCCGAAAACGCACTCCCTCACCAGAGAAATTGGCCACCCTGGTGCAGGATCTGGCCACTACCTCCCACATGCATAGGTCAAATGGACCATGTTAACTGGCGGAACATGGGAGAGGCCTTTGTCCTGCAGTGGACGTAGTCGGGCTGATGATGATGTTGATGATGATACAAGTAAAAATTTATTATCTCAGAACTACTGAAAGTGTTTTAATGATACTTGGTAAATAGTCATTCTGTGCACTTTCTGTTAAGCACGCCAAATTTTATTGCTCTACTACCAAAACTAAAGAAATATAGGTCTGATCCCCACCTCCCCCATTAATAGAGATGTGTTTACTTGATTCGACATGAATTTGCATGCTGTATAACATTTAGTACTATGTAAGGAGGTTATTGCATTTTAGTGACATTGTCGTTATGGAAAGAAAGTTGAAGGCAAGAGATAGGCATGTGTAAATATATGTTGGGGGACTTAAGACCCATCTTCACAGCATGTTATAATATGGCTAGGCCTTTAAGGGCCCATGGGGGAACCTTGAGAAAACGCGCTTTTTGAACGTTAAAGCGTAGAAGTATGCTGTCCGTGTTAGCGTTGTCTGGCAGCTACTATTCTTTATATACCTCTAAAGAAATTAGGCATGCTCACTTTGTAATAATCCATGAATGAATGAATCGTGTCATATGATGTGCAGTTGTCAAAGTCGCGGTCCGAGGGTGTTCCTACGGAGCTGTCGGCATCCTCCGGAGGTCGCCTGGTATCACTGCCCCCACCACTCGGCGCACCCTCTCAGCCTCTGTCGCGTCCTCCAAGCCGCGAGTTGGTATCACGTCATGGGACCAAGCGCAGTTCTCCAGACGGCGAGGCCTCTTCGCACCGCTCCAAACGACAGGAGGTTGAGCACAATGCTTCCGTTAGTGGTACGTTTTCCTGGTGTTTTTACTCTCATATATAGATGAGGTGCATCGGTAGAGTTGTAGACTGCCTAGAAGAAATAATAATTGATCCTAAAAAACTGAGTAATAATAATAATGATGACACCATGATAACTCTCAAACAGCGAAGCTATAAGTGCGCATGACAACTGTGTTTTTATGATGATTTAGCATCATCATTGTCATCTCGGTCATAATCATTTCATTCCATTTCAGTCAATGTGTGATATTTTGGGTAATGTGCGATATTACAGACTGCAAAATTTTTTGGAAAATTGTGCAGTCTGCAAAAACTAATTCATGCTTTTTTTATTTTGTCGAAGTGATCGAATTGCCATAGATACATCCAAAATGGCTCTAGAGCCTTCCAGGACACTTATCAGGCATATCAGTGTGCACCCAGGCTCTTGTAAATACATGTGGTACCTGCCGTGAGTACCTGCTGTGAGCCTCACTTAACTATAGTTGGGGACAACCTAAGAATAAATATAAACTCCACCCATGAGGCCACATTGCCCTTATTTTCTATGCCTCCGCGCTTCAAAAGAAGTAGTTCCCAAACAATGGGCATAATTTTGACGTATACAACCATTATTTTACATTACTTCATTGATATTGAAACTAAGAATTGATTATTGATTCGGAAATGCAGTAAACAGTGAATGTTCATCGCTCTCACTTATGAATTTCGTCATTTTTTTTCACTTTGTGTTTTATTGATGCAGTGTTACTTCATAATTTGCAAATACTGCATTTACGCACCCGACGTATTCCGGGAAGAGTTCTTTTTTGTTTACTTTTACACTTCTTATAGTGTGCATCACTCTCCTTAGAACTGTATTATTTTTTTAACCTGACAAGCTGTGCTGGTAATACTTCTAAATATGCCGTAAGATTGCTTTGTTTTCCTTTTCTGTGAGCTTGCGTGCCTTACGGCTCCATTTGTGCTTGTAAATTTGAAACTGTATATTTTCCCACCTGCATGGTCCTTTGTGACAGCAGTATACTGTAAATAAATAAATAAATAAAATAAATAAATAAATAACAACCATGATAAAGAAACTTGATTAGGAACTGAGTTCAGCGTCAGCAATATACCGTATTTACTCGCATAATAGGCGCACTTTTTTTTCAGAAAATCCAGCTCGAAGTTAGGGGTGCGCCAATTACGCGGGGTAAAATTTTCGAAAATTTTTTCAACTCGGTTCTCTCGCTTTAAATCTGCACACTTGTCAAGTAAAAGGCGACTTTATCGTTTACCAATTAAATCAGCATAAAACAAACATACCTACGTACCTATTAATGAACAAGCGAGAGCCGTCAACTACACACACACACGTAAAATTTATTTACACAAAGATCGTAGCTGTTCCTCCTTTTCCCTATTCGGAGTCCGAGTCGGAGATCACACATTCATCCTCGCCGAGCGGGGATTCGTTTTCGGTGTCCGAATCATCCGCACCCCACAACATGGCGTCCTCACTCGCATCCAGTGCGTTCGAGATACCCGTCTACTTGAAGCTTTTCCTGACGACTTCGTCGGAGATCGCCTGCCAGGCTTCCACGATCCAAGTGCACAGCATTACCACAGGCGGCCTCTTAATCTTACCACCTGGAGTCAGCTGATGTCCTCCAGCCATCCAGGTGGTGTACAGCCTTCGAACATTGTCCTTGAAAGGTTTATTCAAGGACACGTCCAAAGGCTGAAGTATCGATGTGAGGCCGCCCGGAATCACTGCCAGATCTGTGCGCAGCTCCTTTAGCTCATCTCGTACGTGGTCTACTAGGTGCCCAGGAAAACTGTCCAGGACAAGCATGGACAGCAACAACAGACCACCCGGCCGCCGACCCCAGACTGTTTTCACCCAATCCACCATGAGTTCCGCGCTCACCCAGCCTTTTTCCTGGACTCTGACGTAGATGCCTTGAGGGAATTTTGCCTTTGGGAGCGTCGTACGTTTAAAAATAACGTAAGGCGGTAGCTTACGTCCATCCGCTGTCACCGCCAGCATTACGGTGCATCGTTGTTTATCAGCGCCAGACGTTCTGACGATGACGCTCCATGCACCTTTCTCCTCCGCTGTCGTGTTCCACGGCATATCAAAGCAAAGGGGGGTCTGATCAGCGTTGCCGATCTGGGACAGAATGAAGTCTTTCTGCTGTCGGAGCTTTATAACAAAACTGTGGAAGTCCACCACTTTGTCCTCATATGCTGCGGGCAAGCGCTGGTATGTGACAAACGTGGTAGCGAGTGCGCTTCCATAAGGAGGCGCGCTGGGTGCACCGTTGGGGAGCGAACACTAGGAGGAGGAGGGGACACGGAGTGAACGAACGAAGGGTGAAGGGAAGAAAAAGAAAATAAAAAGAGACAGTGGGACACGGCGCGGGCTTGCTGAGTAAGAGAGGAGAACGGTTGCCTCGGTGACCGATAAGACTTTGCCCCAGCGCCAATGTGGCACCTGCGATCTCGTTCTTATCAACTACATGCGTTTAACAGTTATATATTATATATAAATAAGTTCTTCCAAAGAGTTCATTCCATAGTTACTTGAAAAAGGGTTTCAGGTCCCCTTCAATGATTAGTTATGCCAAGCTAAACCGATGAAAAATCGGCACTGATGCGCGAAATTGTTGGCCGCTGGTCCAAGCGGTTGGTGCATGGTGAACTTGGCCGGAGTCTGCTTGCGATGCTCGAGATTCGTGGTTTTGAGGAGCCAGCTGACAATATGATTCGTTGCTTGCCACGATGCACATAACGGCTTCTTTGCTTTCACATACCCACTAGCGTGATGGTCTTGCCCGCCAAGTACAGGATGGAGTTAGGTCTAGGCACGGCTTTGAGCAGAAAGTGCTGCTACGATGTGCATGGCTGCGGTGCCCGGTGTTTCTAAGTATAACATGCTCGATTGCGAGTACAAATATTTGTCCTACTGTGGTCTTTGTGACAAAGTTCGAAATGCTGATAAGCAGAACCTTCCCATCAACAAGGGTTCGAGACCCGCGTGTGCAATGTTTGCGACGAGTGCAGGGCGCAATCATAACCTCAAGACTGAACTGAACTTCCGCTTGCAGCTGCCTCAACTAAGGCGTAATAGTATCCTGATTTAGTCTACTCGGCTCCTGTAAAACTGAGGTACCTCTGCAAACCATTAAATGCAGTAAGTTCTGGAAAACTCTTGTGCCAGAAAAAACATGCCTGTCGCTTCGTCCGTTGCAAAACAGGAGCAGTGTACGAGATCCCGACGTCATGTGGAGGCTTGTGCATCAGTCAGACAAGCCAGTGTGTCAATGATCGGTTGCGAAAACATGCCAGCAATTTTGGAATGAAGACAGGCAGCAATTTGGCAATTCATTGCGCATGGTGCAGATGCAAACCATTTCTCCAGCAGATGCACATTGTTTGCAGCTATGGATTCCTGTGCTCGAAGAATCGTCGAAGCTTGTGAAATGTTTAAAGTAGGGTCAGCATGTGTCACTGCACACTCGATAAACTTGACAAGGAGATTCGCTCTCTGTACCATTAAATACATGCGACATAGGGCGCATGCGCCTTTTCAAACCCCCCGTCCTGGCATGTTCAGAAGCGTATTTATTCGTGCTTGCAAAATAAATTCATTTGTTGGTAGTTGAGCACTTTTTCTTGCGTGTTGCTTCTTGTCTACTTGTTCTTGCGCTGTTTTCCAAAGATGAAGTTGTACCGAGAAGCTCGGACCCTTACACATTTAATATGAGAAGCGTCTAAATGGCGCTAGCTCCAATTACGCAAGTACAGTTCACTCAAGGTACTATAAAGTGTCTCTGGCTGATGCAGTTTACAAGTTTGACCACACAGCTTGACTTGGTTTTTGTAGTGTCTACTTCTAATCGCATTCCTGGTGTCCCTTTCACACAGCGGATTCATCTAGTGACTCGGAGTCTGCCGTATGTGACTCCCGGTCTATGAGCGGCACGTCCGACACGGAAGACACCGAGAAATCTGCTGCGGCCAGCACATCGAGTAGCATTCAAGCTTCACTGTCTGAGAGGGTGTCCAAACGTCACACAGACGAGCATGGTGAGGTCACCTACTTTCAGGAAACAGTCTGTTTAACAGGCATCTGTTATGTCTTTCTTAATAAGAAAATGAGTTATGTCTGTCTAAAGAAAATTATGAGTTTTATGAGCTGATCATGATGATATGCGGGTTTTAACGTCTCAGAACCATCATATGATTATGAGAGTCGCTGTAGTGGAGGGCTCTAGAAATTTTGACCACCTCGGCTCTTTAACGTGCACCCAAATCTGAGCACACAGGCCTACATCATTTCCGCCTCCACTGGAAATGCAGCCGCCGCAGCCGGGATTTGATCCCGCGACCTGCGGGTCAGCAGCCGAGTACCTTAGGTAATAGACCACTGTGGCGGAACGAAAAAAAAAAAAAAATATGAGTGTTACCGTAATTATTCGAATCTAACGCACACCTTTGTTCCGGTTAAACTAGTTCATAAATCGCATGCACGTTAGACGTTAGAATTGAGTACGAAAAAAAAAATGAATACGGTCATTCTATTGCCATCGGCATTTCCAAAATGGCCGCCTCCTATGTGCCGCCCGTGCGTCGGCATGGCGCGTCGGCCATTTCTGCTTATGTGTTTCCCATGTGCGGCACTTCGTACGTGTGCTGAGGAGTTCGTCATCTTGTAGTGCATTAGCATGAACGGCATGGAAGGGCCGACTCCAAAAACTCGAGTGCACCACGATGCCGCTTTTAAAAGAAAAGTCATCGCGTGTGCGGAAACGGACGGAAATCGGGCCATTGCGTTCGTTCAGAGTTCCCGAAACGTGGTGTGGGACTGGCGGAAACAAAAGCAGAAGATTGTCGACAGCAAAGCTTCACGCAAAGGCTTCAGTGGACCACGGCAGGGTCGGTTTCCGCAAATTGAAGAGCTGCTCGGCGAGTATGCGCTTGAGCAGCGAGCGGCACAGCGGCCCGTGATGACAGAACTTTTCCAAGGCCGAGTTATACAGTTAGCCTTAGAAAAAAAGGCTAATCAGGAGCCAGTTTAAAGTGAGCAGGTGCTGGCTAACTAACTTTATGAAGAGGAAAGGCTTTTCCCTCCGAATTCAAACGGGCATATGCGAAAAGTTTCCGGAGGAGTACGATGAAAAATTGTCAGAGGTTCGTTCTAAACTTGCGGCACAACAACGACTACCTGCTTGGGCGAATCGGGAATGCCGATTAGACGCCTCTTCAACATGCCTGGCACGACAACCATCGAGAAGAAGAGGGTGAAGCAAGTTCGCGTGCTGACATCGGTCCACGATAAAACTACAGTGACGGCAATGCTCTGTTACACGTCAGATGGGCACAAGCTTCCCCCATACCTCATATTTAAATGGAAGACACTCCCGTACGGAGTCGTTTTTTTCGAGTGGTGTGATCGTGTGGGCCAACGAGAAAAATGGGTGCGCATTGCAATTGATGTCTTACTTTTTTTTCGTCGTGGAAACC
The DNA here is from genome assembly GCA_013436015.1 of Rhipicephalus annulatus. NCBI lineage: Eukaryota > Metazoa > Arthropoda > Arachnida > Ixodida > Ixodidae > Rhipicephalus > Rhipicephalus annulatus. The sequence continues at coordinate 286,628 of WOVY01000893.1, read as the reverse complement.
GGGTGCACGTTACAATCGAGGGCGCAGTAGAATCGAGTAAATACGGTACCCTGATACAATGATGTATGCTAATGCAATGTTACCTGCTGACTTCGAAGTCTGATTCACCTTTGTGATCTAGTGTTGAAATTTGTGCAGCTTGCATTGAACAAGGCCGTGTTGTGAAAGCTTAGTGGAGTTTTCATGATGATGTAAGCTAAAAGCATTTTTTTGTTGTTTCATTAGCATGATTGTACGAGCCCTAGTGGGGACCAAAAATTGAGGACATTTAAGCTATGCCTTTAAAGAGTTGAACACGATAGCGTTATCCTGTCCCTATTGTGTACTTTAAACACTTAGTGCACGAAATCTTTTCGAGCTTGCTATGCATTCACTACCTGGCCTTAATGTTGAGGGCACAGTAATGTGTGTGCATTGTGTATTTGGTGACCGGCTTTAAACCATGAAGCTATTGTGATAATCACGTGTTCTGATGCCCTATGGCAGTGGTTCTCAAATGAGGTTCCTAGGGTCCTCAAATGAGGACCCTAGGTGGTCCGCAAAGCCATTTCTATGATCTGCGAAACCCTTGCCCGCTTTTTTTTTTTGCATTTTTTGGAGTTAAGTCCGGTCGTGACTCATTTGGAGTTCCGCGACCTGCTCCCGCAACTGCCGCAGTGATACCAATTCGCGCAAGGTCGTCTCAATCACTTCCTTTCCATCTTCCCCACACCTTCTTGAATCACGTTACGGTCCCCTAGGATATGGCTAGTCTGCCGTCTGTGCTCTCCGCCGCCGCCGCTCAGTGATGCACACAAGTGTTCTGTGTGCATACTCTGCGGTCACGCCACTCTGATGGATCGCGGTGCTTCCTGGCCCCCAGCTCATGAACCAGCGGCACGGACACAGCCTTGCCGTACCGCTGGTTCATGCGCTGGGTGCCTAGGGGTGCCGAGATCCATAGGAGCGCCGTGACCGCGAGCATGTATAATCGGTGCGCACATGGCCTTGAATGGGAACGATGCGGAGATGGCAGACTACCACGTGTCTCGATGCTCCGCTGTTGCATTATCATATCGCCATTTTCGCCTGGCATCTGTGGCTGGGCCGTGCAGTCTCACCTGGTTAGCCCAGGTCGCGAAGCGACGTGTTCGTCTCAGTCGCGTAGCCATGTCCAAGTTACGTGGCTACAAAGAAGGTTACGTGAAGTTTGGCTTTGTCAATATCGGCGGCTAACTGCAGTGCGTTTTGTGCAATGAAGTACTCGCTGTAAGCTCCATGGTGCCGGCGAAGTTGACATGCCATCTCCGGACAAAGCATCCAAGTTACAAAGACAAGGACATAGAGTTTTTCGAAACCAAGAAACGACAGCTGGAATCCCAAAAGCTGCATAATCCTTACCAGGTGAGGTCAAAATTGTCATAACACAGTTTTACGTTAATTGCGCATATGAAGTTCGCTCCGGCAGTGAACCTTGATTGGTTGCCGAGTGCATGTTCGACGTGCTTTATGTTAATTACACAAACGAGGTTTGCAGCAGCCACGACCCTCGATATGCGTTATGTTCGCTCTGCGTATGCTGATCCACGACGCTTTGGCCTCACGGTTAGCTGGCAGATTTTGTTGTTTCCTTTAGTGCATGTGCCATATCGACTTTCAACATGTACCGTAATTACTCGAATCTAACGCGCACCTTTTTTCCGGTTAAGCGAGTTCATAAATCGCATGCGCGTTAGAATCGAGTACGAACAAAAAATTACGGTCAATCTATTGCCATCGGCAAATCTAAAATGGCCGCCCCCTACTTGCATCGGCATGGCGCGTCGGACATTTCTGCCTATGTGTTTCCCATGTGCGGCACTTCGTACGTGTACTGAGGAGTTCGTCATCTAGTAGTGCATTAGCATCGACGGCGTGGAAGGGCCGACTCCGACAACTCGAGTGCACCACGATGCCGCTTTTAAAAGAAAAGTCATCGCGCGTGCAGAAACGGACGGAAATCGGGCCGCATCGCGGTCGTTCGGAGTTCCCGAAACGTGCGTGCGGGACTGGCGGAAACAAGAGCAGAAGATTGTCGACAGCAAAGCTTCACGCAAAGGCTTCAGTGGACCACAGCAGGGTCGGTTTCCGCAAATTAAAGAGCTGCTCGCCGAGTATGGGCTTGAGCAGCGAGCGGCACAGCGGCCCGTGACGACAGAACTGTTCCAAGTGCGGGCTATGCAATTACTCTTAGAAAAAGGTCTAATGCGGTGCCAGTTTAAAGTGAGCAGGTGCTGGCTAACTAGCTTTATGAAAAAGAAAGGCTTTTCCCTCCGAAGGGGAACATGCATATGCGAAAAGTTTTGCGGAGGAGTACGAATAAAAGCTTCACAGTTTTCAGAGATTCGTCCTAAACTTGCGGCGCAACAACGGCTATCTGTTTGGGCAAATCAGGAATTCCGACCAGACGCCTCTTTACTTCGACATGCCTGGCACCACAACCGTCGAAAAGAAGGGGGCGAAGCAAGTTCGCGTGCTGACATCGGTCCACGGTAAAACTACAGTGACGGCAAAGCTCTGTTACACGTCAGATGGGCACAAGCTTTGCCCGGACCTCATATTTAAATTAAATGGAAGACGCTCCCGAAAGGAGTCGTTTTTTCGAGTGGTGTGATCGTGCGGGCCAACGAGATAAATGGGTGCGCGTTGCAATCGATGTCTTAGGTTTTTTTTTTTTTTTTCGCGGTGGAAATCGGGTGCGCGTTACAATCGAGGGCGCGATAGAATCGAGTAAATACGGTATACAACGCGTCGTGGGTTGGTGAAGGCGACTGGTTTAAGCACCAGTTTTAGAGTGTCGATACAGTGTTTGTAAGTTTGGTTAGACAATTTTAGACTTTCATTTCTTCAGCTGGCAAGCTCTGCACATGCTATCAAGGCAAGCTACATGCTCAGCTACGACGCGGCCAAACAGATGAAGCCTCATACCATCTGCGATACTCTGCTTAGGCCCTGCATGAAGGACGTCTCCGGTGCTGTTATAGGGAAAGCGCATGTGAAAAAACTGGACAAAATATCGTGCTTAAACGATGCCGTGGCACGGAGAATCAGAGAAATGGCGTCTAATGGGTAGGACCAAGTAATTGATAAATTGATATCCGCTGGGAAGTTTTCTCTCGCCGTCGATGAAAGCGGCGACGTATCCGGTAGCCCACAGCTCATAGTGTTTGTGCGCTTTGTGAATAACTCTGTCATTGCCGAAGAACTTCTTTGCTGTCTGGAACTCAAGAGCACAAAGGGGGTTCAAGATATTTTCGATGCCATTAACAATTTTTTTTTGTTTCGCGCATTTTCGTTGGGACATGTGTGTAGCTGTGTGCATCGACGACACTCGAGCCGTCAGTAGGTTTTTAGGACTCGTTAAGAAAGTGAACAGTGCAGTAGTGTTCACACACTGTATACGTCACAGGGAATCTTTGGCATCAAAGGAGTTAAGTCCAGAGCTTGCGAGTGTTATGCAACATGTTGTCAAAGCCATGAACAGTGTAAAGGCAAGGCCTAAGGCCAGTCGCCTCTTCAAGGTACTGTGCGAGGAGATGGGTGCCGAGCACCAACACTTGCTCCTGCACACCGAGGTGCGTTGGTTGTCACGCGGAAAAGTGCCTGCAAGAGTGGTCAAGCTTAGAGGGAAGCTGAGTCTTCTTTTTTGGCAAAAGATAGGGCACTTGGAGATCCTTGTCAAGACTCTTCTTTTGTGGCAAATCTTGCTTATCTGTGTGACCTGTTTGAGCCCCTGAACCGTCTTAACAGCAGCCTGCAGGGGTGGGCACTAATGTTGTCTCTTTTGGGGACAAGGTGAGAGGCTTTTGTAAAAAGCTTCTAAGTTGGTTGAGCCAGGTTAGCAGAGGTGACTACTCTTCTTTTAAGCTGCTTGGTGGTCTTGCAGGCTCTGGGGTAGTAACTGCAAGTGACAGAGCCACAATCACAGCCTATCTGAGCACATTAAGGTGCCACAGGAAGGACTACTTCCCAGAATCTGCCCCAGACACATGGCTTGTGGCCCCTTTTGAGGCTGATGTAGCTTGCTTTACATATAAATGTGTCGAAGCTGAAAATGAGCTGATAGAGCTCCAGGAAAACACAGTGATGAAGGCAAAGTTTGCCTTTGTGAGCCTTGAGGCATTTTGGTTGGGGACTGCAGAAATGCTCCCCCTTCTCCATAAGATGGCTGTAAAGCTTTTGTTACAGTTTTCTACAACGTATGCATGCAAGCATGCTTTTTCCAGACTTGCATACTTGAAAAGTAAATACCAAAACAGGTTGAATGTGGCTGCAGATATGCAACTCTGTTTAAGTGCGACTGTGCCACGTACTGATGAACTGTGTAAAATGAAGTGATGTGGCACATTTGTTTGATGTTTTTGGTAGAAATAAAAGGCACCTGTTTCACGTTCCAGTTGTGCTAATTTACTTATAATCCTCCCTTCCCTCCGCTGCAAGGGGTCCACCATTACTTCCCCCAGTGCACAAGAGTTCCTCGACACATCCATGGCTGAGAACCACTGCCCTATGGCAATGTACAGTCAACCACAAAAGCTTGGGGACCATGCCAAACTAACTGTCCGCGCACCTAATGGTGTGCCATCTACCGTCAACCTCAGTGCTAGGCTGGGCACGAGTAATTTTTTTTACTGCCGTGATGCGCAAAGTTAGATTGTCACTGAGCACTAATTTACAGTATGACTGTCACATTTCAATTTTCATAGCAGGATCCAGGCTATCACAGTGTTGGCTAGGCATCACTTAGTGATGAAGATTGCAACTTGCAAAAGTTATCTGTGATAAGATTGGTCTGCCTTTTCGGCGCCCGGGGGCATTGATGTTTGCAATGAAATAAAACGGTGCACATGAGCAGTCGGTCAGTGCGGAATTCGCCTACGTACATGCGTCATTCGGTCAGGCGACCGGCGTGGCCCAGGACTACCCAGTTATCACAAGTGGCGACGAGGTTAACTGACGAACTGGACGGGCACAGCACAATCACACGTCCTCATGCTTGTCATCAGGAAGCTAGATTTGTTCGACCCGAGTACATGGGAGGGGCTGAATACCGTGAGCATACTCATTGCGAACAACACCGCGAACAACACTGCAAGCAACAAGCAGACAGCTGTATTTTTGACATGCAGCGGTCTAGAGACCTATTCTCTGCTACAAAGCCTCCTAGCACCAAGCATGACTGACCGAAATGTTTACTACACTTGGCAAGCATTAAGCCTCTCGCGTATCAGAAGTAGTGACACGTTTCAAGTTTTTCTCAAGGCATCCAAAGAAGGTACACTGTAAGGGACTACATTGCCTCGTTGAAGAAATTAGGGAAAGACTGCAATTTCGCAGCATTTCGAGAGCGCATGTTGCGCGACCAGATAGTCAGCAGAATCAATGAGGTAACCTTGCAAACATGGCTGCTGGAAACAACGTGTTTAACCTTCTAAACTGAGAAGGACACCGTCGTAGCTATGGAGGCTGCACTTAAAAAATTACGTGCATTGGGCTGTCAGCAAGCACAGCTACTATCTGACGAAGCTTCAGAGCAAGTGATCGTTGTCACCACGAAGAAAAATAATAGCTGTAGCTTTCGTTGTGGAGGAGGTCATTCTACGCTTTGGTGTAGGCACGGCACCAGGATCTGTCGTTATTGCCGCCAAAAAGGGCACCTTGCAAGAGTTTGCAGAGTTCAACCGGGGAGTATAAATTTCCAGCAGAGCCAGTTTAGTCGCAGCCGGTCTAGTCGCTTGAACAAACTGGGTGACGTGCCTGCTTCTGCTGAAGAGCCCGACGTTTTCGACTTGCGGATGCTTCACACAGCCATTTCGGAGCGAATGTGCATAGCGGTTGAAGTAAACAACGTAACACACAATATGGAGTACTCCGGCCCTAGTGTGTTGACCATTGATGATAAGTTTGCTGAGCTTTTTCCGTCAGTGCCGTTAGAGCCACCGAGTGGGCAGCTGAGAATTTTTCTTTCGGTGACATGAAACTCGTCTAGAGAAAGCTAGAAGCAATGGTCAAACTTGGTGACAAGGAGCGCCAGCTACCACTATTTGTCATGAAAGAGGCGTGTACGCTGTTTGGACGAAGCTGGATGAAGGCCTTCAAGCTAGCCATAGCTCAGGCGGAGGGAGTCAACATTGTGAAGTCTACGAAAGACCTGGTAAGCCAATATCACGAATTTTTTTCTGAGCAGCCTGGCACGTTTCATGGCGTTGCAGCTTCTATATCCGCACAAAAGGACGCAAATGCACGTTTTGTCAAGGCATGTCTGATACCATTTGCTTTGCGTGATCGGGTTTTGAAGAACTACAGAGGATGGAACGGGAAGCCATTATGAAATTTGTGAGAACGACCGCGCGGATCATTCCTGTATTGAAGCACGAAGGCTAGGTTTGGGTCTGCGGCGATTTTAACACTACCATAGACCTGGTGACAGTTGTCTAGCATTGAGGAACTTTTTGTGCGGCTTACAAGGGGCAAGGAGTTCATAAAGCCTGACTTGCAAGACGCATACAGCAGGTCTCACTCATTGAGGAATGCAAAGAGCTAGTCACCATTAACACTCTGAAGCGGTTATACTGATTAACAAAACAGCCGTTTGGGTTTTCATCAGCTCCAGCTATAGTTCAGTAAGAGATGGAAAATATTTTGCACGACCTTGACCATGTCATATTGTACTTTAACAATATTCCGGTCACAGGAACCAGTGACAAAGAGCATTGGGAAAATTTGGGCCGAGTGTTGGATCGCCTGTAAATAGCGGGACTGAAGTTATCCAAATGCGAATTTATGAAACAAGAACTTGGCCATATCATTAGTGCGGCTGGGCTGCGTCCAAACCCGGCTAAGAATGAAGCAGTGCTGGAAGCCCTCGCACCCCGAGCAGTCAAGGAACTTGATAGTTAATTCAGGTTGATTAACAGAAGGTTTTTGCCAAACCTTTCTGCTGTGTTACAGCTGCTCAATAGTTTGTTGGCGTTGGGAACACCACGACGCTGTGATGAAGAGCAGGCGGAGAAGCAAGGAGTTATTGGCCTCTGCTGCTATATTGGCACACTTTGACCCAGAAAAGCCAACTGTGCTTGTCACTGATGCATCTCCCTTCGGTATTGAAACAGCACTGGAGCAACGAGACTCATCTGGAGAAGAGCGCCTTATTGGTTTTGCCTCCTGCAGCTGCGGATAAAAACAACAGCCAATGAGATGAAGAGGCATTGAGCCTTGTATTTGAGGTTATAAAGTTCAGGCAGTACTTATGGTGCCGGCATTTCGTGGCAGCCACAAATCACAAACTGCTGTTCAGCTTGCTCGCAGCAGATAAATCAGTTCCCGAATCCTGTTCTCGGAGAGTGCTAAGGTGGGCCTGGCTGTTGTCGAGGTGCAGTTACAACCCGATGTATAGGCCGGGTTCACAAATTGCACATGCTATTGACTGCCCTACCAAAGTGTTAATGCTGGAAGGAGTATACCCAGAGGTGCTGTCGTTAAATGCTGTTGCGGCAGCCATCTCCGCAGACCCGTTGCCATCTCCGTAGACCCGTTGCTGTCGCAAGAGCAGCGTTGTGGTCAAGGTGCCAGGTAAACTTAGAGTAAGAGGGAAGACCCTACGAGACGCGCTTTCATGAGATGAGTGAGCAAGGGAACTGTTTATTAGGGGGCAACAGAGTCATTGTTCCCAAATCCTTACAAAGAAAAAAGTCTTTCAGTTGCTGCATGAGAGTCATCCAGGACTGTCCAAAATGAAGGCAGTCGTGTGTAACCAGGTATGGTGGCCCACAATATAGCGCTAATCATACAACAGTGCTGCATTTGTCAGTAGCATCAAAGAGTGTCACGACCAGTGCCTGTCTTGCACTGGCCGTTCGGGAGAAACCGTGGTCACGGCTGCATGTAGGCTCTGCCGGTCCTTATAGGAACACCTACAGTAAAAGCTGGTCTATCTGGGTTTCCTTAACTCGGAAATTTGTTTAACTCGAACATGTGGCGCGGTCCCTGCAAAACTGTGTATATTTCAATGGTGTCAAATGCTTGTTAATTTGGAGGGATTTAGACATGCACCAATTAACTCAAACGATTCTGGAGGGGGCTATTGGGGCATCATGCTTTCAGTAACCAATTCCAGTTGCTGAAAGCATGGAGTCCTGGCTCTGCCACCGTAACTGATGGCGGAACCGAAGTTTTGGAGAAACCAAACTAACAGCAGCAAAATATGATCATGATGATAGTGAATGAGGGGAGAAGTAGCCAGGTGGCACTAGTCACCAGCCGGCGGAAGCACTTGAGCCGCCGGTGCATCCAGTGTCTGCGAAATGCGCCGCACATGGCGCCAAATGCGCGGACGACAAGACAGTTTGCGCAGCCGCCACTACTCCAGTTGCCCGCGACGCCTACACTGCTGATTTCTTTGCGTTGTGACTTCGTGCATAGCGTGTTCAGCTCAGGTACATCAAAAGAGTTGGCTGATATGCTAGTTGGTGCTTTTACATAGAAACTGTTCTTACGTTCTCGGGCTGTGTTTGTGCGCGTTGATGATGGTGTGGCCGTTGTTGGTTTGCTGACTGATGAATAGCGCACCGCGAGCCCTGGCGTTGCGGTCGCTGCCACTGCGCATGCGTCGCAACGTGAGCCGCCGTTCCCACCCACAGAAAATTTGAAATAGTGTGTAGCGATCGCGGCATGCGAGGTGCTGTGTGGCTTCCGTGCATTTGGGTTTGCGGACGGGGCGGAAGTTCCTTAGACTTTTCCCTAGGGGGAGCAAATGCTATTCTAAATTTCATATGGCGCCCACAACTAAAGCAACACCCTCAACACTTGTGAACGCTATTCTAAACCTCCCTCAGAAGTGCTTGAAGAGAATCAGAATCACTGATCCGATGATGACATTCAAGATGAGCCGACGCGACATTGCACCGTGTAGGAGGCCACCGAAGACCTCGCTGTTGTCGCGGAGTTCTTCATTAGTTCTCGCGACAGCGAGCGTACTCACCACCACCACACGGGGTTGATGAAGATCGTTGTAGCACTGATTCCGATGACGAGGCAGACTATGTTGATGCAGTTTTTTGTGAAATAAAGGTTTGTCTTTACCGAGTATATTTTTCTTTTGTTTTGATGGTTCATTTGATAATCCGAAATTCGGTTAACTTGAAAATTTTCACCGGTTTCTTGACATCATGGTTAACGAGCTTTTACTGTATCTATTTATCTCAGTCGATGCGTACTCAAAGTGAATCCAAGTGTTCCCTGTTTCCACACCCTCGGCTGAAGCTACTATTTCCTGCATGCGAATTATGTTTGCAAACCAAGTACTTGCAGATGTCATGTCGGATAATGGGCCAGTGAGCTCTACTCCACATTCTTCAAGAAAAACGGGGCGAGGCGAATGCTGGTGCCGTTGCATCACCCAGCGTCAAACAGTGCTGCAGAGTGGGCAGTGCAGACTGTCAAAAGTAGGTTGCAGAAGGCTGGCCCTGAAAATATTCGCACTCAAATTGCCTGCAAGCTTCTTATTTACAGGTCTATGTCACACGAGGTCATGGGTTGCTGTCCGCTTGGGCTGTTGTTGGGGGGGGGGGGGAAGCTGAGGACTGGGTTGGACCTGCTACACCCAGACCTCAGGACTAAAGAGCTACAGATGCAACTTAAGCAGAAAATCAAATGTGACCAAAGAATAAGACCCAGGGTTTTGGGTCACTCTGGTGACAAGGTCCTGCGTGGCTGCCTGCACTCGTCACCGAACAAGGGACGGAAGGCATTTAACTCGACATCTGGATCACATCTGCCTGCCCCGTGAGGAACTGAGTGCACACAACCAAAAGTTAGGTAGCCCCAAAGTTTGAATGTGCTTCAGAGGCAGCTAACTCCGGATTGCCCTCACGACACAGAGTCTTGGCAAGATCCCAGAGAAGACGAGGCGAGGAAAACGGAACTAGATGTCACAGCACTCAGTAATCCTGTCCTGCGTTGAGAATTCGTTGACTAGTAATGCACTACTCACCTTGAACAATTGTTTGCATTCGTTAATAAAGGGGGGAGGAATGTGATCAGATTAGTTTGCCGTTCCTGTGCCCGGGGCGTCGACGTTTGCAATGAAATGACCACTCAGTTAGTGTGGAACCTGCCAACATATGTGTGTGGATTCGGTCCGGCGACCGGGATGGCCCAGCACTACCCCGTTATCACATTATCCTTCTAAACTGCTTTTGAGGCAGAAGCACGTAGACGCAGATTCCAAGAAGCGTGCCGCGTTAGAAAGTGAAAGGGAGAGATGCGTCTTGGGTGCTGTTGATCAGTGGTGACGTAGCGGAAGTGTGGCGAGGGGGCATTTGGCCACATCCTCGCATGGTTCCTAAACTTTTGTGGTCATCTGTAGGCTTGCACCACACATTATTACTGCAATACTTCGTGTTGTACTGTGAAGCATGTATATAGAATGCGTGTGTTTATAAAGCGTGCAAGCTACTTCCACTGCAATTCCAAGCAGAGGAATTATTTTCACTGTATTTACAAGCAGGCACGTGACTATCTGGCACCTGCCTGCCACGCAAATGACTCGAGTTCAGTCCCCACTCGCACCCAGAATTTTTTCTTAATTTTATTTTGTTTGCATCTTTTTCGATTTTTCAGTCATGCTCAAGATAATGATTTTTCTTTCACCATCAACGATGCTGACGTTGGAATTTCTGCGAAATGAGCTTCTTAAAAAACACTGTTGCATTAATTTCTTACACCTGCGGTTATTTCGCATGCACTAGAGCACAGCACAGTCAAACCCCGTTACAACCAAACTGACGGCGTGCGGGAAAAGTTTCGTTGTAGCGAAATTAAAAAATATAGCTGATCTTAGTGAGCAAAACAAAGGAATGTTTATTCGAAAAATTCAAAAAGTGTCCGCTGCTTCCTATTCTTTTACAGCAGTGTCGTGACGTGATTCTTACCCATGCATAGCGAGGCCATGGTGAAAAGCGCGCTGAAACAATGCCTACAACTGCTTTCGTGAACGAACCAAACTGTTGCATTAACATATTAACACTGTCTGCGGTCAAAGTGTATCTGACAAGGCCGAGACAGGGGCAGGGTATGGTGGAGTCGTGACACTTGCCTTATTTTATGCCAATCTTTTTATACGCCCCTTACGGATAGCAGATTTTAGAGCTCTAATTAGTTACCACACTGGCCAAGCGCGAACGAAGTGATAAGCATTGGCATTTGAAAAGGCATCGTTTCGCGGTTGCACCCACCAGCTGCGTGAAGAAAACCATAAACTGAGTGACTGAGCTTCAGCTTCGAACCGTCTGTGGTTCAAAAGCAAGCCAGTGGTAAAATCAGGACAATCTCATTGTAATCACTGTCGAGCAATCGGCGCCCACGCTTACTGAACAGCGGCGGTTTCTAGTGGTGCCAACGCGTGCTTGAGACTTCGACGACGTATTTTCAGGTTCTGAAAATGCATCGAATTGTTAAAGATTGTGTTCACTGTATAGCAATAAATAGTATTTGAGCCTGGAATTGCATCGTGAAATTTCGTTGAAGCAAGACGGCAGATGAAAAAGTGTTCGTTGTGGCGACAATATTCGTTGAAGCGACGTTCGTTGTAGTGGAGTTCGACTGCAGAATGTTTCTGCCTACTGCCACCTCTGGAGGAGTATTCTGCCAGTAGAGGATGTTTGTAAGAAATAATAGTTCACAGAATAATTCATATAGTGAATGCAGTAACAGTTTAAAGTATATCAGTGGTCCCGTATATTGAAATGCAAGTCTAAGTGTTTTAATTTGAAGCAGCAGCCAGCACTACTCTGGTTAATTCGAAAACCTTGGGTGCAGTGTACCAATCCCGATTTCGCTGCAGAGCTGCGGATACGACAGCCCTTATGAACCACTAAGCAATGTACTGTAGCGATACTACTGAATGGCAGTTGAAGTACCCCAGCCTCGACATTTCCAGCACGGAAAATAAAACTGTAGGAAAAAATTGTCTCGGTGATCACCTGAAATGTGCACCTGCGGAAAACAAGACATGCTCGAAAAATTGAATTGCTGCACAAACTTGAAGGAAAACAAGGGAGACAGGAAAGAGCGCAGTCTCCCTTGTTTTCCTTCAAGTTTGTGCAGCAATTTAATTTTTCAAGTATGAACCAACTAGTCTGCAAAAAAGTATTGCTTTAAGACATGCTCCGCTGCAACACAGCAGTGATGCACGGGCAGCTTGTCGTGTGCTTCTCGCATTTACCCATTTTTTCTGGGAATATACAGAAATTGATAAAGGACAGCCTGGCGGAATTCGCGATGCATGCGAACCTTCGAGTGCTGGTTGCTCCAGCTATTTGCACACTTGTACTGCTGGAAGAGTTATTGCCTGCTATTCCTACTTTGGAAGCTAGGTTCTAAAGCTACAATCATTATGTTTTCCAGCAAAAATGCATCGTGAGTTTTGTCACACTGTCTTTTATTAAAATTTTTATTGTACTACCAAGAATGGGTGAATGGTTGTATCATGACGTGCTGATGCAGCGAGAAGCAGGTGACACGCTGCTGGCTTGGCACTGCTGTGTTGCAGTGAAGATCTTTTATTTTTCGCAGGTGCATATATCAGCTGATCACTTTTTTTTTCTTGTTTGCTATTGCAGCAGCGAGGCTCAGTGTTTCTTCTTGTTGGTGGCAAAACTGTGACTTTGTATTGCTGGAAAACATAACCTTTGGAGCTGCTAACTAACCAGCACAGCAAACGACGAGCCCTGATTATACTTTGAATAAAAATTTCAAATATTTGCATCCCGCTTTTTGTATGTGCTGTTTAACGAATTAACGAGGTTTTACTGTGGTAACTTTTTTAATGCTGGCACTATATACTGCGTAGAAAATCACATTTTCTTTTTTTGCAGTGAAAGCTCTTATGACATCACAACACTGGTGGTATGCACGCCGTAGTTGTCCGTCGCCTGTGCCCATAACCCCTATTGCACGGAATAAGAAAAAACAATTACTCAGTAAATGAAATACACCAAGGACACAATGTGATTCAAAACCGATTCCCCTTTGTGCCAGTCCAGCATTCTACCACTGAGCCACGCTGGTGCTTGGAACTCCTCTGCAAACTGGCCTTAGGCTGGCTTGATATCGGGAAAGGAGTCGCGTTAATATGAGTAATGAAGCATTTTAGAACAGCAAAGGAAGACCCAGGTGTCACATGATGCGAATTGCGCTACGAGTGGGCTGTCGAATGCTCCAACTCTTTATAAAAGCATCATCTTGTCCGCCTGTTAACTGTGGCGCATGCCCACTGTGGGGGATTGTGGGGATTACAAAAGCTTCTGGCATAATTTTTCATCGTCGTCAGCCACAACCCAAAAATATTGCACAAAGTTCCTTGCAAGTGTGCAGCGGGTACTGCACTTATCCGAAGAATGACCAAGGATAGCATAGGGAATGCCTGCCTACTACACAATGATTTATGCCGTAGTGGGTACCCTGTAAGTGTGCCTGTAGCAGCTACCCTAAGAGTGGTAAAAAAAGGCTTTGAAAGACCATTCTTCCAGGTTTCGCTGTGACAGTGCTGTGCATGCAGCACAGGCTGGGCAGTTTTCTCTTATCACAAGGGTATTTGTACAGTTAAGTTGTTTGACTCTAAAGCTGATTCGCTTTCACTTGCAGAAGGCACAACGAAGCGGAGACGGTGTTATGTGACAAACGAACGGGAAGCCCGAATACCATTGAAACGAGGGTAAGCATTTGGTATTGACTCTGAAATGAGAGGCAGCAGCAATCAGAGTTTGTACGTTTAGCACCCATTCTCAAATTAACTGCTACAACAAATGACATGCTGGCAATTCTGAGCAACCTGTATGGTTTTAATTACAGTAGAAAACATTTGTGTGTACCATGTATAAGCTTCTTGCATTGAATTAGCATCGCTTGTTTTATGCCCATTTGATTGGACCTGTTCTTTTGGCCAGCTAGATGTCATTTCTTCATGTTCTGCATCTGTACAGTTGCAATGTGTTCCGTTACATGTTGTGGGGGTGCTAACAGCCTCTTTAAAGGCGTTTGTACCTCGTGGCACATGCATGTGTCGGCAATAGGCCGCATTTAGGTTTGACAACCATTGAGCGGTAGGTGGCGCAGCGCTCACGTGCCACCATCATCATCATCATTATGGTTAGCACGGTAGCACCAGCAGTGATGCCTGGCGGCGGGGTTGGGCAACCTGAGAGAAAAGATTGGAGAGGCTCTTTGGCGTGTAGCGGTTGGTGTGAACCATAGAGTTTCCTAAAATTAACTATAGGGGACTCTGGTGCTGCGATCGTCCGGTGACCATGGGAATTATGGGTATGACATGGATTTGCCTAGTCTTCGTGTGTGGATGGCAAACGCACTTGTGTCTTCGGTTATTTCTGTGTTTTTGTTTTGTTAAAAAAAACAACCGTTTGTCACTTTGTAACCCGATTTGAAGAGGTAAGTCTAAAAAGTTAAGGTGGTGAAGCCTAACTGCCGAACATTCACCGATTGTTGTTTCGTGACAAAGCAACTTCAAGCCAGGTGAAGCCAGAGCGAACGTAAAATACGAAGACTAGGCAAATCCATGTCATAACCATAATTCCCATGCTCGCTGAAGCGCTATGTGTTGCAGCTCCCATAGACACTAGTGCCAGAGTTCCCTCTGGTGTATATTTAGGAAATTTTATGGCGCGAATGGTGGTCTCCCGCAGTAGGTTCATAAGTGGACGGCACCGCGGGTCGTCTGCCGTGGGCCCTTGTGGTGAGTCAAGCGTAAGTGGCACCGGCTTCGTGCTACCATATGTTGTGGCTATGCTTGATTGAGTGTATTGGAATAATGTTTAAGGTTGTTTTAGCGTGTAGAATGGTGTATTTTTATGTGGCCGGCAATATTGTTGATGCATAAGTACTTAAATACTAAATGTCCTGTTTGGTTTGGGACTGACTGCGTTTGCTGTGTCCGTTCGTTCCAAAAGCATGGCGATTCCATTTGAGACCCCACAATGTGCATTGTGCCATTGCAGCATCAGGTTATATTGGCACTAAATTATTTGTTTGGATATTGATGCTGGCTTAAATTAAGAGAGTGTTTTTTTATTTCTTTCCTCTCCATAGGTGGCAGAGGCAGACTATAATTAATTCTTATGGCAAGTCTGGTGTAAAAGGGGAGGTCATCTACATAGCTCCCTGTGGCAAGAAACTTAGAAGCTACCCTGAAGTGCTCAAGGTAAGCGTACATCAGATCTTTATACATTAGTTTCAAAGTAGCAGTTAGTCAAAATTTACAGGAACACTTGCAAATGGAGATATTTTAGAGGTTTCCTGAACTAAAGAAAAGAGAGTCTCGCCACCGCCCCCCCCCCCTTTTTATCTAAATATGCTATGCAAGTTTATGTGATATTACTGCCTTCTGACGAATACGGACTTCTTTACCGTGCCCCTAACTCTGGTCTCGATACCGCTTACCAAGTTTGCTGTCATGCTGTACATCATACGATTCAGTCCGATTGAATTTTCAGCAGGTTAGGCATGTCATTTGACTGCATAATCTTGGGGGGAGCTGTTGAAATAAGTTGCTGCATCATTTACGGCAGCTATACTCCATTTTAGAAGTTTCCTTCAGCACTGTGCAGGCTACAGGCCCCTCAGCCAATAGGAAGGGCGCTTAGCTCCTCAACATGTATTCGTTCGCGTCGTGTGTCTGCTCACTGTATTCGCGGTGTCTGATGAATGAATTGTGAGTATTATGGCTAGCTTATTAACTTCACAATGTTGTAAAGCTGTTAAACAGGCAACTACTCTGGATACTTGAAAAAACGTGAATTTATTGCTCTGCTGAAGATCGGTAGAATCTTATGCTGGTGAATAACTTCACTTTGTGGCTGTTTCTCTTCAACGCTGTTCGTAGCTCTCGTGTGTATTCTCTGTCAATGCGTCCTTTCGCGTCTCCCGCTGCAACGCTCGTTTTCTCTCTCTCTTTTTTTTTGTTTCCCCAAAGGAGGATGCGATGTGACAAAGTGCTGCTCGAGGTTGTATGTCTGTTATTTGTAGATGCAGTGTTCTTGGTCTGACAACGCAGTCTGAGTACTGCCTTGGCGCTTTATAGGCTTAGCAAGTGCGACTAAGCAAGCAGCATATCTCACTAATATCAACCAAATGTGTCTGTTGCTTTAGTCCCAGAGTGAGATGAAATTAATCGATAGCTGATTTCACCATTTGTTCACCATGACACCATGCGCAGTGAGCGTGTAGCAAGAGCAAGTCCAGATTGAAGCGAATGGCCACTTGAAGCGAGTGGTCACTTCTGCATGGGAGCTGCCATGTTGATTTGTAAACAGAGTTATCAGTGGCAACAGTCACAGATAATTAAGTGTGTAAGAAATAAATGCAAAGAAGAATAAACATATTGCCGCGAGGCGCATTGCGGATAGTATTGCGCGTGCCGGCGGTATCGGCATGCGCAATACTATCCGCAATGCGCCTCGCGGCATTAAGAGTGAGGGTTGCCCGAAGACAGGAGACCGGGAGGTTAGTAGAAATAGGAGATCCGTTTATTTGGCGGACTTGCGCCCACTAAAGGAAAACAGACACACCGGCTTAGCGGGAGGCGAACTGCGCGTTCGACGGCCGTCGGGTAACATAAATATCCCACAGGAACGCAAGGCGCGTTCGACGGCCGTCGGGTAACGGAAGTGTCCCACTGGAACGCAAGGTGCGTTCGACGGCCGTCGGGTAACAGAAATGTCCCACTGGAACGCAAGGCGCGTTCACCATCCGAGATACAGTCACCGTAGCGTCTGGCGCTATGTCGTTATCAACGAATGGTCGACGTGCGGGCCATCATCTTCGCAGATGAGACGCGGTGCATCCTGGACCACGATAAGGCCGCGTGCCGGCGGTATCGGCATGCGCAATACTATCCGCAATGCGCCTCGCGGCATTGCTCCCCTCCTCAACGTAAGCATCGACCCGATGCTTTGTTTAAAATAAAACCAAAACAAAAGGACAGCCTGTGCGAAAGTAAATGGCAAACAAGTACTAATCACGCACACATAAACAAAACAAGAGATGCAAACAGGGAGCCTCCTTTAGCGCGCATGATAGGGCTTCAAATGGGCGACGTGTACCACTTCTTGTCGTGCGCGGCGTCGTTGGGAGGAACTAGCCCCATCAGGGACCACTTCATAGTCCACTTCACCCACTTGACGGATGACTTTGTATAGGCCAAAATAACGGCGCATGAGTTTTTCGCTGAGTCCTCGGCGGCGAACGGGCGTCCAAACCCAGACTTTGTCGCCTGGCTTGTATGTTAAATCGCGTCTCCGCAGGTTGTAGCGTCTTGCGTCGTTTCGCTGTTGGTCTTTTATGCGCATACGAGCAAGCTGCCGGGCTTCTTCTGCGCGCTGAAGGTAGGCGGCTACGTCTAGGTTGTTTTCATCGGTGACATTAGGCAGCATGGCGTCCAGGGTAGTAACGGCATTCCTCCCATGGACGAGATTAAATGGTGTCATTTTAGTGGTCTCCTGCACCGCGGTGTTGTAGGCGAAGACCACGTAAGGCAGAATTAAGTCCCAGGTCTTGTGTTCTGTGTCCACGTACATAGCGAGCATATCGGCAATGGTCTTGTTCAAGCGTTCCGTGAGACCATTTGTCTGCGGATGGTACGCAGTTGTTCTTCGGTGATCTGTATGACTGTAATGTAAGATTGCCTGAGTAAGATCAGCCGTAAACGCCGTTCCCCTGTCTGTTATTAGTACCTCAGGTGCGCCATGACGGAGGAGAATTGATTCGACAAAAAATTTGGCAACTTCTACGGCTGTGCCGTTCGGGAGGGCCTTAGCTTCAGCGTATCGGGTAAGGTAATCAGTGGCCACTATAATCCACTTGTTACCGGATGTTGACGTGGGGAAAGGTCCAAGCAGGTCCATACCAATCTGTTGGAATGGTCTCGACGGGGGTTCAATTGGCTTGAGAAATCCAGCTGGTTTTGTTGGAGGTCTCTTCCGGCGCTGACATTCGCGGCAACTCTTGACATACCGCGCAACATCTGAGGGAAGGCGGGGCCAGTAGTATCGTTCTTGAATTCTGTGGAGTGTACGTGTAAAACCGAGGTGGCCTGCAGTGGGTTCGTCATGTAACGCTTGTAAAATTTCTTCTCTGAGGCTGCTTGGGACGACAAGAAGGTAAGCTGCCTTATTCGGTGCGAAGTTCTTTTTAACTACCACCCCGTTTTGCACACAGAAGGAGGATATCCCACGCTTGAACAATGCAGGCGGTATGGAGGCCTTTCCTTCGATGTAGTTGATCAACTGTTGTAGGATCGGGTCTGAGCGCTGCTGTAATGCAAAGGTGCTGCTGCTGATAGGCCCAAGAAAGGCATCGTCGTCTTCATGGCTTGGTGGTGCGCCGACAGGGGCTCTTGAGAGGCAGTCTGCGTCGGAGTGCTTACGACCAGATGTGTAGACTACCTTCACGTCAAACTCCTGAAGCCGTAGGCTCCATCGAGCGAGGCGGCCAGAAGGGTCTTTCAAACTGGCCAACCAGCACAACGCATGATGGTCCGTTACGACCTTGAAGGGTCTGCCATATAAGTATGGGCGGAATTTCGAGGTGGCCCATACTATCGCAAGACACTCCTTCTCAGACGTGGAATAGTTTACTTCCGCTTTCGACAGTGAGCGGCTTGCATACGCGATGACACGCTCGCAGCCCTTGTGCTTCTGAACGAGAACGGCACCTAAGCCGATGCTGCTGGCGTCTGTATGTATCTCAGTTTCGGCATTTTCATCAAAGTGACCCAGCACAGGCGGCGACTGTAAACGTTGTTGAAGTTCTGTGAATGCCTCACGTTGCTCAGCTTTCCATTCGAAAGGGGCGTCCGACTTGGTGAGCTGCGTCAAAGGGGCAGCAATGTGTGAGAAGTTCTTGACGAAGCGTCGGTAATAGGCGCACAGTCCTAAGAATCGGCGCACTGCTCTCTTATCTTGTGGTTGAGGAAACTGTGCGATAGCGGCTGTCTTCTCGGGATCTGGTCTTACGCCATCTTTGCTTATAACATGGCCAAGGAACTGTAGTTCTTCATAGGCAAAATGGCACTTTTCTTGCTTCAGTGTCAACCCTGATGACTTAATTGCGTCCAGTACTGTCCGGAGCCTTTTCAGGTGGTCGCTAAAGTTGGAGGCGAAGACGACCACATCGTCCAGGTATACGAGACATATTTGCCACTTGAGACCTGCCAGTACTGTGTCCATTAGACGCTGGAAGGTTGCTGGAGCGGAACAAAGTCCAAATGGCATCACTTTGAACTCATACAATCCATCCGGCGTGATGAAGGCGGTTTTTTCTCGGTCTCTTTCATCAACCTGAATTTGCCAATACCCTGTCTTCAGATCAATGGACGAGAAGTACCTTGCATCACTGAGACGATCTAGGGTATCGTCGATCCTTGGTAAAGGGTACACGTCCTTTTTGGTTACACTATTCAACCGTCGGTAATCGACGCAAAACCGAAGACTTCCGTCTTTCTTTTTGACAAGGACGACTGGTGCCGCCCATGGGCTTTTCGATGGCTGAATTACATTGTCGTGTAACATTTCCTCAACTTGCTCTCGGATGGCCTGACGTTCACGTGCCGACACACGATAAGGGCTTTGATGGAGAGGGCGGATGTCTTCTTGTGTTATGATTCGATGCTTTGCCAGAGAAGTGTGTCGGACCTGTGAGGTTGTGGCGAAACAGTCGTCATAACGTCGAAGGAGGTTCTGGAGCAGTTGCTGCTTGCATTGAGGCAAGGAAGGGTTAATGTCGAATGACAGCTGCGAGTTGTGGGTCTGTGGGGTGATGGTCGCTGGATTCGAGAGGACGAGGGTATCACTGACTTCCGCGATTTCATCGAGAAAGGCAATGGTCGTGCCTTTGGCCAGGTGACGGTGTTCTTGGCTGAAATTTGTTAGCAGCACTGGGCCCTGTCCATTCCGGAAGTCCGCAATGCCTCTTGCGATTGCGATATCACGGCCAAGCAAAAGTTGTATGTTACCTTCGACGACGCCATGAGCATTTTCGGCAGTACCAGTGGTTACGGGGATTAGGGTCGTTGATCGGGGTGGGACGCTCACGTCATTCTCGAGCACACGGAGGGCTGCGCGATTATGTGGTGCCGAGTATGAATTTATGGCTTCATCCGAGGAAAGTTTGATGGATCTGGACGCCAGGTCAATAACCGCGCGATGTTGAGTCAAGAAGTCCATGCCGAGAATGACGTCACGGGAGCATTGTGGGAGCACCAAGAAAGTGACAAGGTATGTGTGACCATCGAATGTCACCCTTGCAGTACATCGCCCCGATGGGGTGAGGAGGTGGCCTCCCGCTGTGTGGATCTGTGGGCCGTCCCAAGCCGTCTTAACCTTCTTCAGTTGTGCTGTCAATGGCCCGCTGATGACCGAGTAGTCAGCTCCTGTGTCAATCAAGGCAGTTACCGGGTGGCCGTCGATAGATACTTCAAAATCGGTGGCACGTGGGCTGGAGTTGCGCGTTGGTTTTGGGTTCGGGTCACGGCTTCGTCTTGTTGCTTCGTTTTGCTTCGTCTCGCGGCTTGGGTTGTTGTGCGTTATTGTCGTCGTAGATGATGTGCTGTCGTCATATATGGTCGTCGGTGGAGGGTCTTCAGCTTTTCCTCTTGAAGCAACCTCACCTCCAAAGGTTGCTGGTTTTAGTTTCCCCTACGGGGGCTTGGGGACCTTCTTCGTTCGTTGTTGCTGCGGTTCGGTGACGTGAAGCGTGGGGATGGCGGTGATGGAGAACGGCTGGGCAGGTACTCTGTATGGCGCAAGTAGTCTTCGATTGCCGGAGGTCGTTGTCCAGGGCGTGGCCGTGGTGCCTGAGATGAGAAGCCATGCAGTCCCATCCGCCTGTAAGGGCAGTGTCGAAGAATGTGGCCGGCCTCACCGCAGTGAAAGCATAGGGGGCGGTCGTCGGGAGTTCTCCAGGTGTCGCATTTTCTTTGGCTCGGGCGTCTCTCGTATATAGGGTGGGCGGGTAAGGGCGGACGGCTACTTTGGGCTGCAGCGTACCGTCGAGGACTGGGCTCGTTTCGTCGGGGTGGCCTAGTGTTCACTGCAGCGGCGTAAGTCATTGCTTCGGCCTCTGTTCGAGTCGTCGCTGATGAAGAGCCAAGCGCCTGCTGGACTTCATCACGCACTATGTCCAAGAGAGATGCTCCTTGGGGGGGCTGGGGGGTAGGCGGTAGCAATCGGCGTAGTTCTTCCTTAACCACTTCACGAATAGCTTCCCGCAGATCGTTGGTGGTTAGCCCACCTCGAATCGGTTCCGAGTAGAGCGAGCTGAGCTGGAACGGGCGGTTGTATTGCCGAGTCCGGGCGTCCAGGGTCCTTTCTATGGTGTGCGCTTCGTCAGTAAATTCGGCGACTGTTTTAGGAGGGTTCCTTATCAGACCGGCGAAAAGCGACTCCTTCACCCCTCGCATTAGGTATCCGACCTTTTTGTCTTCGGTCATGTCTTGGTCCGCTCGCCTAAAAAGACGTTTCATTTCTTCGACGTACACTTTTAGGGTCTCATTGGGCTGTTGGGTCCTCGATTCTAGCAGCAGCTGGGCCCTTTCTTTTCGCATGATGCTGGTGAAGGTCCTGAGCAACTCATTCTTCAGAAATTCCCAGGTGGTCAGTGTGGTCTCATGGTTTTCATACCACGTTTTGGCGGGGCCGTCCAGGGAAAAGTAAACGTATCGCAGCTTCATTTCTTCATCCCACCTGTTTATGGTAGCCACGCGCTCGAATTGGTCGAGCCATTCTTCTGGGTCTTCAGCGGCATAACCATGGAAAGTTGGGGGCACCCGCGGCTGCTGCAGCATGACAGGGGTAGGTGATTGTGGGGTGCTCATGGTGGCTGTGGAAGCGTCCTTTCGTGGTCGCGTGGGGTTCGGTAGCGGTCCCAGCTCAGGTGGCAGGTTTCGGAGGCGGCGACTGCTTCGAGTATCTGTGTCTTCAGCGTCCTCGTTCTCTGCAGTGGCTGTTTTAAAGTCGTTTTCGTGCATACCCCGCACCTCCACCAGACGTCACGTAAGAGTGAGGGTTGCCCGAAGACAGGAGACCGGGAGGTTAGTAGAAATAGGAGATCCGTTTATTTGGCGGACTTGCGCCCACTAAAGGAAAACAGACACACCGGCTTAGCGGGAGGCGAACTGCGCGTTCGACGGCCGTCGGGTAACATAAATATCCCACAGGAACGCAAGGCGCGTTCGACGGCCGTCGGGTAACGGAAGTGTCCCACTGGAACGCAAGGTGCGTTCGACGGCCGTCGGGTAACAGAAATGTCCCACTGGAACGCAAGGCGCGTTCACCATCCGAGATACAGTCACCGTAGCGTCTGGCGCTATGTCGTTATCAACGAATGGTCGACGTGCGGGCCATCATCTTCGCAGATGAGACGCGGTGCATCCTGGACCACGATAAGGCCGCGTGCCGGCGGTATCGGCATGCGCAATACTATCCGCAATGCGCCTCGCGGCAATATCATGTATCGATGTGGCATAAAACACACCAAAGAAATGCCAATTCTAGCCAAGCATGTGGCTTTCTTACACTTCGTAGCTTTGGTAGTGCTGAACCGAAGTAATGAAATGAAGTATAGATATTGAGCCGCGGTTCCTGCTAAAACGTATTTCTGCGTGCACTGTTGAAGATTTTTGAAGATCGTTGAGAAAAATGGTGGCTGAAAAAGCTAGTGCTAAGTGTATGCCTCTGGCATACCCTAATGCCTGGAAACGTTGCTGTCATTATTTGTGCTTTTATAATTAGGACGGGCAACTGATTCAGAGGCATGATTTTTATTTGTTACTGCCACATGAAGCTAAGGAAAGCTCGGGGAGATTTCGGTAGTTTCAATTGCAGTGTAAAAAGTGATGTGAAAGTACTTGAAAAACAAAAAAAAAAACCTTTGCATTGCTAGGAGCCAAGCCCAGATTATTTTGATTGTGTGTGTTGTTCTGTCTTAGGCTCCTGTTTCACATTTTGTTTCCTGTAGTGCTAGATGAGTTTTGATATTAGACAAAGTTTGAAGCCAGCTTATTTTGTGTTTCTTTGTGGCGTCTCGCAATATGTGTTCTCTTGCAGTACTTACAACAGAATAACATCACTGACATCGGAAGAGAGAACTTCAGCTTCAGCTCCAGGATGGTTGTTGGAACCTTCATTGAGACCACCAATGGGGGAGAAGACACCGATGTAAGTCAACTGGTTGTCTTGGTGACTTAAGTGCCACCTTCTGGGGCACATGTATCCCATTGAATCAGAGTTTGGGACATTGTCAGAATAATTGCCAAATGAAGCTTCCAGTTTGTTTTTGCTGTGCGCATTTGTACAATTATACTCAGTTGGAATCTCTTTTGAAAAATGTATTTAAATCCGTTGTTCAGAACACTGCCCAACTCTGTGTATACAGTTTTAATTTGGAGACTGTTGCTTTATCTCGACAGTGCTTGCAAAGGATGGGGATTGAGAGAGACGAGAGACTGTAGGAGCACAGTAACCACTCTTAATGAAAGACATCAACCAACAATCAAAATTCACTCTAATGCAAAACATATACACAATAATCTATACATCGAAGCAAAAACTAACCAACTCAAACACATCTCTAGCCTTAAGCCAGACTGAAAACACTATGGCTTTTTCGGACTACTTTAACTGAGTCATTCTCTAAATGAACGTTCTTACTGTTTTTGGCGTTGGCTCGAAAACGACAAAGCCTCACTGTTTTGTCGTAAACGTTCTGGAAGCATTTGTACGGTCGTCATCTGTAAGCATCCACCTGACGATCCACTTGCTTTCATTGCTTGTAACCCGGTCATTGTGGGACTTAGCTGGTTACGTTTAACCATGTCTTCGGTATCTCCTGCGTGCTGCCCGGCCGAACCCATGACCATCATAAAAATCGCAGCCATCTTGCTTAGAAACTGAAGAGCTGCTGTGACCGGAGGCTGCAGGTCCAGGGAGCTTCATGAGTTGTCTATCAAGGTTTGACTGCTGCTTTCCGGGTCCCTTTTGCTGCTGTTTCCATATCCGGGCACCTGCTGCTTTCATCGCGAGATCGACCTTCTTCGCTTGGCGCTTCACAGGACAATGCTTTCTTCTACTGCCGAGGGTTTTCATTATGATTTGAGTCGCATGCTAAATCGTGTCGTGGACGTGGCAGGGGAGCACACCATCGAGTAACTTTTTCGTGTCCTGCACATGATCGCCTCTTTTTGACATTCGGCGTATGTCTTGTGTCCCCTCATGACAGGGGCTAAACAAAGAGAAGTTCAGAACATCAATTCATTGAGCACATTTGCAATAATAATTAACTGTGGCATGTGAAAAAAGTCGTATTTTATGTTGGCTACTATGTAATGCTCAATACCAAACTGCACCACGAACTGTAAGTGGCATAAAATTTTCTACAAGTGCATGTCAATCTGAAAAGTAAAGCTGTTTATGCTAGTTTTTACTGCAGCTTTTATAATCACTATGGGTCTGTTTGCTGGTTGTTCTCGGGGAGTGATCCATGACCGACACCATGCTCATACCCCTCTAATGAGACTCTCACCGACTATATTGTTGGCTGCCCTTTTTCCACAGCATTAGCAAAGGCTGATGTTCAGCAGGTTATCAGTTGTGGGTTGTTGAAAGATACATGAAGGGGAAAAGTTGTAAAGTTATGGGTTCCGCAAGGAAGGCATTGATTCATGTAAAGTGCATGCATTCGATGTAACATTTATTCGCTTGGGCTGTGTGTCCAGAATGGTTCCCAAACGAACCTCTAGATGGCCCAATTACTCCAGTCACTGATGCTGCTGCATAGTGAAACTAGGAAGCAGAGCATGGCAAGGGGTCTTTCGCGTGTATCTCTACTCTACAAAAAATGTAATTACAAACATCCAACCGCACAGAAAATCACACCTGGAGAACTCTGCTGCTTCTGCAAACTTGACACTGGGTGGGGTAACTTCTTTTAGTTAACTATTTTCCAAATAAAATGTTGAGGTTTACGACATAGCTTATGTGGTAAAAAAAAAGAAATAGACATGCACGCGAGGAAACTTGCATATTGCCTGCGCCACGCAACAGCCGTGTGCATTTTCATTCAATCCCAGGGCAGTCGGGTCATCAGCGAAGAAGAAGTGGCCCTGCGGCTGCGCCTCCTGTGCGGGATACACAGTGCAGTGCCGCCGCCCCTGATGGCAACTCTACCTCCTTCCTCCTCGGTGGCAGCTGCCAAAGGTGGCTCACCCCTGCTGGGCCTGCCAGGCCTTGCTGGGAGCCCACTGGCCGCTGCCGTGGCTGCTGGTGCCACGAGCGCTGGAGGTTCTCGAAGGGGACGGCCACGCAGCCGCCCTTCCCCGAATCCCCAGGAGCGTGCCCTGCAGGAGGCGGTCCTGATGCAGCAGCAGCATCAAGGTAGGCACGGTTCTGCTGGTCTCATTGGCTGCTGTTGACCCAAAGGTTCGACTTTGGCCGCAGCAGTCGCAAATCTGTGGAGTGGAAATGCTAGGGTCCCATGCACTGTGTGGTGTCCGCGCACGTTAAGGGGAGACGTAGGTTCTAAAATGAAGTTTGTTGATATTCATGAGTGTCGTTTAGTTTTTTCTGCTGATCTCAAATATGTAATTACATTTTAGATACATGCATCAGAACAAAAGATATAAGGCTTTTAATACAGAAATTAGATAGATTTTCTACGGGACTTGTAAAACACTTCGCTTCATGAAAATTTAAAACTTATTATATGCCGAGAAAGCCAGAGAGTTGCTCTAGCCGGGGATGCTAATTTTATTGTTCTCAGCACACTTTCAATGCACAAGAAGCATATGTATATTTGATTGCTAGATTTGTGCTAATTTTTTTATAATTAGTGGGAACTGGAATTTTACAGAAGACTTTAGAAATAAACAAATAGCATCACAGGCTAGCTCAATTCAGCACGAACATTTTGAAACTTTAGTTTTTGCATTTAGTCATATAAAACATGCAAAAATGTTCCGTAAGAGTGTGTTTGATGGCCAGAAAAACAAAACTGAGAAAAATAAATCTGAACTTTCAGTTCACCGTAATGTTGATTAGCTTAGCAATCTGGCAATATAAGTTGTATCACCATGTAGCTCTGTCTTTCGGCATGAAGTTCATAATAAATAAGGGGCCACTGTTCATAAATTAGAGAAAGACATCTTATGTAACATAGGGCATAGTCATTGAGAGCGACAGAAAAAAGTCGGCACCAGCCAGGTTATATTTCACTTCTGGTTCCTAGCTGCACAGAAGCTACACAAAAAAGGTACCTGTGCAAATAAGTTGCTCATTCTTGATGGCTACAACAAAATACACCTTTCGCACACTTATGGACGTAGACTGTTCCAGAGAATGATGGCACATGGTATTGTTTGTGCAGACCAGTAACGATGATTCGGGAGGAGTGGGTGATTGTATGAAAGAATGAAATCAAGGCAATGTCACGACGGATGCTCAAGAGTGAAAGTGAAAGTTTTCGTTTTATATACGATATACCGTACTGGAATGGGGAACGTAGTTACTGGAGATGAAGCGGCTTGCCCTATTTTGAATTTTTTCCAATGTGTTAATTAAGTATTTTTGATGGGGATACCAGATCGAACAGGCATATTCTAGTTAAGGGCAAACCAGAGTTAAGTATGATAATTTGCGAATGCTTGAAGGTGCAGCTTTCAAATTTCGTTTTAAAAAACTAAGTGACATGGAGCCGTTGGCAAAGATTGCTTCAATGTGGTCGAACCATGATAGAGTAGGTATAAGTATACTGCCGAAGTACTGATATTGTGTTGCAATCGAGATAATGAACTGATTAATGCTGTATGAAAATTTGGAACTGCTAGATTTACGTGTGAATGATATTACTTTGCATTTTGAGACATTTAGAGCCATGAGCCATGTACTAACCGACTATTAATTACATCGGGGTCATTTTAAAGCATCTGGTGATCATAAAAGTTTTTGGTTGAACAGTAAATAATGCTGTCGTTGGCGAATACCCTGATTGGCTAATACCATTTAAGGAGGTCACCTCGATAGCACCTATATATTCACTTCAGTGTCTAGATAGATGGACAGGTGGATAGAAACAATCAATGTCTGATTTGCACAGAAATGCTTCACATTTCAAATAGAAATAGAAATGGTGCTATTGCAGTCTACATCCAATTTTCCAGACCCTCAAGAGACCACGAAAATGTCTGGAAAACCAGGTAGTCCAGAAAAACGAATGCACGTGAAAACGCACCTTTTTACAGGTATTTTTCGTGGATGGAGAAGGTCACGTCTGGTGTACAAAATTTTTTCACTGCAATAGACCTCTCCCTGTTTGTAAACAGTGTGACGTCACTGCGGGCACCCCACCCCCGTACCCTCTCTTGGAGCAGCTGCTGGTTGGCAAGAAAGTTCCTCAGGCGGCATTTTTCTGCATAGCAGAGCTGCGTGTCTTCATTCCTTCGACAGAAATTTCTACATTGCTATGTATTAAGTCACAGCTTTTGGAAGAAGCGGGTCGCGGGAGGGTCACTGCTCATAGTGTGGAAATTTGCTCGTCGTAGTTGGATGGATGGAGAAACTTTGTTTAGAGTACTGAGAGATGCGACTAACACACGCAGTGGGCTTCACCCACGTAGATGGCACCATAAAAAAATCGTATCGTTTTCGAAAGCAAACATTTTGAATGTACACGGTTACTGGCACTTTGAAAAATATTTGCATGGCATGGATGTAAACTTATTAAATATTCATCGTGGTATGTGCAATGCAGTTTTAAACAAGGTACAGCATTGACGGCAGCATGGTTTTAAGCTGATGTGGGCAACATCACGGATAAAATTAGTCCCTCACTCATTGCCCAAAAGTCTGATGGGAGATGAATGAAAAAAAAAAAAAAGAAAAGAAACACTTCTTGCCATGAGTTAGGCTGAGGTTAACATATCCTCGTGAAAATCAAAGTGAAATTCTGCTGCTGCGTTCCTCAGTAACCCAGCGAAAATTCATGTGATGTAAAACCTGACATCTTAATATATAATATCTGGTACCCTTAACTTGCTGCATTTGGCACCTATAACGTGTTTTCGTACCTATATTGCTCCTTTAAGCCTGATACACACTTCTAATGCGCATTGCTACTTCATAAAGATCGATCCATAAAATTACAAAGTACATAAACAAAAATCTCGACTGTTTCTATTAACACGTATCAGGTATTCGATAGTGCGAGTTATAGCCGTGGTGAAGCGTATATGCAGATTCGGCAACGCTACAACATGCTTATAGCTCATGCGTAGTCGTACATATCACCCGGAGACCATGCACTTCTATTTTTCTGCACACCGCGCATATGCTGAGATGTACCCACTCGCAGATGATCGTGTCAAATGTATTTGTACCTAGACTACAATGTCAGATCGTAAACTTCCATCGACAACCGGTTACTGAAATCGGCCCACAACGAATACCAGTGTTTTCCCTAACAGGACGCATCGCGTTAATCACACTGCACACACCACACACAATATTTACAGTTTCACCATTCATAAAGGTGAACCAATATTGTCGATGCCTTTTAACGCACACTACACGCCACAGTCAACAATGCACATTTTTGAAGACGATGCCGCTGTTCCTCGCACAGGCCGCCACGTGTGTTCACCTCTTCGAGATAAACAGCCAGCCAGCGTGGCGAATATTTCATCATGCACTTTATCACACACCTAGACGTTCTCTGACACATAACACAGCTAATGTTGCCACTGTGAGATGAAGATTAAGCTTTCAAAAAGAAAAAAAATTTGCCCTAAGTACCGAGCGACTGCACCCCACTCAGCCACCGGCGGAAGTGTTTTGCCAACCACCACTTTGCACATGCACGGGTGACGTCACGCTGTGACGTACCCCGGTAAAGGTCTATTCAGTGAGTGCACCATTTAGATGGCTCAAAGAGAGCCGTTATATATATATATAAAAAAAATAAGACATGACCGGCGCTACCTCATTCGTCACCACTTTGGCACAAAAACTTTCTTCTTTAGCACGGCGTTCAGCTTGCCGCGATGATGCCTCACTCAATTTGAGCTAAGGTCATCCTGTTGCTGTACATCGATAACATTGTGGTCTGTGCTCGCGTCCACTCCTAGCTCACCGGCCGTGTAGGTGCGGCCTCTTCGATCTCAGTGTCAGATTTATCGGAATCCTCTGTAACTTGACAAATGACTTCGATATCGGTCAATTCCGCTACAGCTTGAGGTCTTTGTCAGTGTCGGCGAAGCACTCAAAAGCCATCCCGTCTGGATTCAAAACGTGGGCAGCGTGCAGATCGTCGAAGGCAACGTTCGTGGATGGAAGTTCGTCACACTCGCTGTCCACTCAGGCGGCGATGGCTGTCTCAGAGGATTTACTTGACGAAAAGCTCAGCACCAGACAGCTAGAAATAGAAACTCTGTAGCTGCCGAATATCGGGAAACATAAATGCTAAGTATAGCATGCTGCAGCACAAATTCTACCGCACAGAACAACGCATCAACGAACACAGTGATAGAGTGATCTAGAGCACTGTAACAGTGAGGATTGACCACAGGTTTACTAAGCTTTGGCTGGTAACGGATTTGCATGTGCTAGATTGCGTAAATTGCAGTTTCGAGGGCACGGCAGCTACGACGCGCTGCGCAAGCGATGCGAGAATTGTGTGTTCGAAGGTACGAAAACCAAAATTTTGGTTTTGATGGCGGCTTCGAGTCTGCGCTTAGCAGTAAAATGTCCAGAAAATCGGATGACGAAGGCTATAAGCGTCCGAAATTTCGTACTTTTCAATACATTGATTGCATAGAAAATTTGACGGTACCGGAGATGAGTCCGGGAAATCAGGCATGTTTGGAATTTCAGGTATACAGAAAATCGTACGTCGACAGTATCGTAGATTTTCCCAATATTACACTAGAGGGAACATTAGCACTTGTGTCTAAGGGAGCTGCAGCGCATGGCACTTCAGCAGCCATGGGAATGATAGGTAATTCACGGATTTGTCTAATCTTCACACTTCTTGCTTCATTAGTGTTCGGGTGGCTTGGAGCTGTTTTCTCACAAAACAAAAATCAGCAGTTGTGCTTTTACACCTTATTCTTCTAGGCCTACCGTTTCAAATCGGTTCATAATGTTCAAAAGGGTTCATTCTTTCCTTCGAAACAAGACGGAAACACAGCAATAAACGAACCCACAAGTGCGATTCGCCGCCCGCAAATATGAAGACTAGGCAAATCCGTGTTTTACCCATCATTCCCATGGTTGATGCACGATCGCATGCGTCAGGGAGTACAAGGCTCGATGCGCGTGACATGATCCGTAATGAAAGATGGCAATGCCATGAGCTGGTATTGCCTGCGTGGCTATAAAAGAAGAAGGTTGCATGGATCATAGAGTTTTCTAAAGTTGACTAGAGGGGACTCTGGCGCTGCAACTGTTCAGCAACCATGGGAATGATAGGTAGTACACAGATTTGCCGAGTCTTCATACTTGCGGGAAGCAAATCGCACATGCGGCTTCGTTTATTGCCGTGTTTCGTTATTGTTTTGATGGAAAGAACGAACTCTTTTAACTTCGTGACCCGATTTGAAATGGTAAGCCTACAAGAATAACGTGGTGAAGCGGCACAGCTCAACATTTGCTGATTTTTGTTTCATGAGAAAACAGCTCCAAGTCACACGGACACACACAGAGCCAGAAGTGCGAAGATTAGACAAATCCTTGTACTACTCATCATTCCCACAGGTCGCGGAATCGAATCCCGGCTGTGACGGCTGCATTTCCAATTGAGGCGGAAATGTTGTAGGCCCGTGTCAACACTTTGGCACAAAAGTGTGCTCAGATTTGGGTGCACGTTAAAGAACTCCAGGTGGTCGAAATTTCCGGAGCCCTCCACTATGGCATCTCTTATAATCATATGGTGGTTTTGGGACGTTAAACCCTACATATCAATCAATTACTCATCATTCCTATGCTCACTGAAGCGTCGTGCGTCGCAGCTCCCATAGACACTAGTGCCAGAGTTCCCTTTAGTGTATATTTAGTAAACTTTATGGCATCGGCAGCTATGCTCTGATAACGGTAGCATTTGGTTCCGGAGGTTGTGACGATGGCATTTCGTGGCGTGGCCATTGACCTCGATGCTCGGGCGAGGCTCCTTGGAGTTGCTGCAGCATTTTAGGGCTGTGCTGGACGCACTGGCCGCAGTTTTTCTTTGAACATCGGCCAGCAGCAATCCCCTGAATGCCACGTCGTCACTTCGAGGAGAAGGCCGGTCTCGTACTAGGCCTAACTGATGACACCGTGCCACGTCACCGCCGGCAACTGGTGAAGGCTTCTGGCTGCTTGGCTGACAGCTACGTATTGTAGTGACGACGGAAGGGGATCGGCCGCTTGGTTGTAGATTCAATGCTACGGAGGTCAGTGCTACGGAGGTTGTGGACTCAACATGTGGCCTCTGGAAGAAAACGCCTGCTGTGCCGTCGACACAGCATAGCTGCTGATACAACCTTCTTCTCCCGTAGCCACACAGACAATGCCAGCTCATCGCATTTCTGTCTTCCATTATGGCTGGTGTCACATCAATGAGAGGTGTACTCCTCCAGGCATACGCTTGTGCCTCTTCCGCGTGCTGGTCCTCCTACTTCGTCTTCGTCGTCTACGTCATTTGCTTACCCGTGACAGTGCCAGTGGGACGAGGGTAATAAAATTGTAGTTTGTAGTATCTTACAATGTTGCATTTGTATAGCTACTTTCTCTTGCTTTTTCAGTTAGGATAACTACTACCGTATTTATTCGCGTAATCCTCGCACTTGCATAATTCTCGCACCCCCCACATCGCCCGAAAAAAATGCGATTTTTTTCCCTCAAGTAATTATCGCACCCCCGAAAACTCCCGCAATAATGTCCTCTGCTCGTTCCAGCCACTGATGTTGATAGCGCGCGCTATCTGGCGCCATCTATTAAGCATCAAGCATACTATTGCTCAGAAATTCGTTCCAAACCAAGCCGAAGTGGCCAGTGCGCGTTGCCAAAGTTACCAGGCAGGATCTAGTAACGTTGCGTGTTGCGGCGTGTTTTGTATGTTGTGTCGGCAATCTCGTCGCGTTATGGGGCGATACTGAAGCCACATGGCTGCTTCAAATTTCAAAGGATAGATCATGCGCTAAACAACTACAACAGGGCCACCGGTAGGCCCTTTGGAGCCTGCGAGTTTTGTGTTTGCTACTGGTGACGGCAGCTGAAAGCCACCAAGACGCGTTGGGCCTGCTGCGTGCTTAAAACTGGGATTGATGGTAAACTTTATTTCTTCAGAAGGAAACTGTGAACGATTCTGTTAAATAGCCATCAGCCCAATACTGACGTCCTACGCTTACCTTTTGAGGGCTCCTGTCGAGCGCCGACCGCTACGCCCGCAACGCCCACAAGCCTCGCGTTTGGTATTCTAATTCTCGACTATTTGCTTCCACTTTTTGTGTCTCAAATAAATCTTGCCTTGTGTTGAACCTCTGCTTTTATTGTTGAGGTAAGCTCTAATAAAACTTCTTAAAGGTTGCTGTAAGTTGCTGGCGTGAGAATCCCGATTTGCGGCCACTTCGTTTTCTTTTTCGCTCTCTGCATTTTTGTCGAGAGTTTTCCGCGCGTAATTCTCGCACCCCCCAACTTTGCATCAGTTTCCTGGCGAAAAAAGTGCGAGGATTATGTGAGTAAATACAGTAAGTTACTATAACTACTAAGTTACATCAACCATGATGTAACTTAAAACTTATAGCATTGTGCTGCTGAGCTCAAGGTTCTTGCTTTGTTCTCAGCCATAGCAAGTGAATCTCGTTGGGGGCGCGAATCAACACCACCGTCTTGGTTTCTTCATAAAGTGCATTTCCTCATGTTCAAACCTCTTGCTTTGTGGTTCTCTTCCAATCGTAAACAGATGCACAAAGAAAGTGAGTCTTTGAAGGTTATTCTAAGTTCTCTGGCTGCGTCCACTCCGTGGGCATCTTGTTGTTTTGGAGCAAGGGCTTGCCATTTGAACACATGTTCTGAAACATCGAACATAATTTAAGGAGGAGTGGAGAACCATCTGTTTACAAAAAAGCATTACCAGTTCTGTAAAAACGGTGCCTTCTTCAGTGATTTCTGTCACATTAATATTCTTTTCTTTTTATTTTGTAGTTGAAGAAGCGAGGCGGCACCACGAACAAGTCAAGTTGATCAAGCAGCAAGAACGCTTTGAACGCCTCGAGCAGCAGCGCATCGAGAAGGAATTGCGCACTCAGCAGACTATTGAGGTTCTTTTTCCTTGCCTATATTTCCTCCTCAGCTGTTTACATGTCTATTGCGCTTTACTTAAACACTTTATGCTGGTTATACATGTGTGCGGTATTTTTACACTTGAAACTTTACATCATGAGTACTTTTCCTTAGCTCTTTTTCTATTCGAAGCTTGAATGCCCCATTCTTTCTGTGTGGTACTGCATATTGAGCATGGGTTTCTAAAAGTCCCCGTCTGTTATTTGCTGGTGTCTGAAAAATGTGAATGTGATCTGACACATAAACACATCTTTGTAATTTTCCAAATGGGGGCAGGGGGTGTTGTTTGTTGTTCAAATGTGTATAGCCAGTCCCATAGCTTGTTTGTGTGTCCAGTTGCCCAGGAAGACTATTTCTAAGCTACCAAAAAATATGGGGGTCTGTTGTTTGCCTTCTTTCCTGCAGTTACCTTTGTTGATTGCTCTGTCGTAGTTGTGGTGTGTGCATCTTGCTCGGCTAGCATGCCTCGACAGAGCAATGAAAGGAAGGGTTTGATGTTTTTTTTTTTTTTTTGTGCACCACTTGGAAAAAAGGGTTGTGGGTGGTGTGTTGATTGTGCATGGTTACAC
This sequence comes from Rhipicephalus annulatus, assembly GCA_013436015.1. Taxonomy (NCBI): domain Eukaryota; kingdom Metazoa; phylum Arthropoda; class Arachnida; order Ixodida; family Ixodidae; genus Rhipicephalus; species Rhipicephalus annulatus. The sequence goes on along the minus strand of WOVY01000893.1, from coordinate 252,667 downwards.
GTCTCCCCGCATCAGATCCGCCGCAAACGGAGGGAGGATGTAGAGAGACAGCGCCAAGACGACGCTGTTCGCAGAGTCCAGGTACTGTTTAGGAAATGCACTTTTGCACGCCTCACATAATTGGCTTTGTAATGTTTGCCCAGATGTCTGCAACTGCCACAGAAGGGTTTGCTCAATAAATGTAGCACTAGGAGCCTACAAGGGCTAAAATAGGCCCGGAAAAGTTTGAAGAAAAGTACTCACAAGTTTGCTTCAATAGGATGTCCTCATTAGGCTCGGCTGAATGCAGTGCAGCACTGCGTCTCAAATAAAGCGGTCAGTAGTATGCGGCTAAGGCGGGCTCTCACAACAGCAAGCTGCCCAAGAAATGGTGGTCTGCCAGCAGCTAGCTCTTGTAGAATTCTTCCCTGCACTGCCAGCATGAAACGGTATCAGCCCAAAGGTCGGTGTGCCTCACAGCCAGAGTGTATGTGACGTGTGAGCCACCTGTCAAAGCCTTTGTAAGTGTTTGATTATGGGTTCCGTCATACTAGTTGCACAGTTTATTGCGATTCCATTGACTGGAAATTCAAGTTGAGCATGTTAATAGGTGCAGATGCATGGCCTAGTTACCTAGAGGCAATTCCACTGATGTTTGGGCTTGTGTTGCGAACTCTACTGTTACGAGGACTGTTGGCTGCCTGTTGTTGCTATGCAATTTCTAATTTTTATACAAGCATTTGCATTTTGACATACTACTGCAAAACATTTTCATGACCTGTGCAATGTTTTAGTGTCCTGCTTGCACACTTTTCCTTGCACCCATCTCAGGAGTGCTGCACCACTGAGCACCAAACTCACTTACCTGCGCCATCCTGTGCTGCAGCATCACAGCTCAGCCGCAAAATTCAAAAGCCATCAAGCGCCATGCCTGGAAGTGTGGCTGAAACATTGTCTTTTGGTTTGATCGAATCATTTATTGTTGCGGTTTCGTAAGGCTGTGATCGCTCCAAGAGCAGCTGTGAACTTTTATCCTAAGGGCGTGGTCGCGATCGCTATGCGCGCGCAATCACTGCAGGTATCAGCGCGAATAGCTCGTGAACCCTTCCTCGTGCTGTGCTCTCAACACAAAGAGACGGCGAAAAGAGCATCTCGGAGAGATATCGGATCCAAGAGAGTAGTTGGCTACCAGCGCCTACAATTTGTTGCCATCAGATTTGGTACTTCGCCATTCCAGTGAACCTAATTATCACATGATGGCAGTGTTCGGACAAGATATCAAGGATGGCAGTAACGGCGCTTAAAAATAGGGTCCTGGAACAGCCTAGCAAAGACAGGTGTTCTCTGAATGCACCATGCACATGACTGTTCATTGAGTGGTTTTATTTGGACACTGTGCGTCAGCTTATCGACTAGGCAGTTAACAATTGCACGTTGTAGTGTACCTGTATCCCGAAGGAGTACGGCCACTAGCGTGGCTTCGGTTTTAGTGAGCCGCAGGGCATGCGTTAACCGTCGCTGTGGCAAGAACACGATACTGCTCAAGGTCGCAACACATTATTGTACCACGGCCGCTGGATGAAAGAGCGCACGATACGGCCTGCCACGTGGAGCGGCTTTCTATGGGAGAGCGCGTGTCAGCCATAGGGTCAGTTGTGGCCGCTGCAGCGCGATGGGGCGGAGACGGGAGAGACGGGGAAACGAGTGACGGACGCTTCCTAGGGCTTCCTTTGCCGACGCTTCCTTTACCGCAGCCGCAGCAAATTAGCTGGTGTTTGTCACAACAGTGATCCACTCAGTTGATCTAATCAGTGTTTTTAAATCTCATTTATCACAGTGATGAAATATCGCTTATTCAGTAGACTACGAGGCACTATTTAGTTAAACAGCCAATTGATTTTTCCTGTGCGTGCCGAGCAACTGACGTTTTTCTTTTCAGAACCAGCTTCTTGCTCTGAGGCTGACAAAAAAATCCACAATTCATGTATGAATGATATGGCATGAATGCGTGACAAAGTCATTGTTTTATTTATGAAGATGTCTTAAACTTACATATTTTGATTGTTGCAATGTTTATTCAGCACTTTTGCATATTTTCAGCCAGAATGCTTGACAATTATTTTTGGACACTTTGCAATAGACGTTCACAATTTTTATATTCTGAAAGAGTATTAAAAAAACATAATTTGAATATTTTTCATGTTATTCGGTACACGGTAGTGTATTGTAACGAGGCGTTGTTTGAATGCAGGCAAGATGTCGCTGCAATATATATGTATGTATGTATGTATGTATATATATATATATATATATTGTCCCGGTACAACGCGAATAATACACAGGTACACGTTGAGGCAACGAAAGCAGCGCGTTCTCAACAGCTGAGCCACAAGATCGTCTTCTTCGGTCTCGAGTGAAGCTAGAGGCCCACTACTCATGTCCACTAAATCCCCCATCATCGTTTTCGTTCACATGTAGACATGCGTCATTTTCCTCCCTCTCAAAGAGCATCGTCCCGATGCAAAGTCTGTAATGAAGTTTTTTTTTCTCAAGAAAAATCTCACACAATCACTGGTCACGTAAGGCTTCATGCGGACTACGTGAACGAGTTCAGGATGGTGCTGGCGATGCCTTGTACTATACGAACTGTCGGGAACAACTTCGTAAGTGACATCGCTCAGTTGTTGCAGCACTTGGTATGGGCCAAAGTATCTTCTTAAGAGCTTTTCGGAAAGTCCTCGTTTCCCTACCGGCGTCCAAACCTATACTTTGTCGCCAGTTTAGTAGACGGCTGTTCTGCGGTGAGCATTGTAGCGGCCTGCATCGTACTCTTGCTGCTGGCTGATCGGTAAACGTGCAAGTTGCCTAGCTTCTTTTGCGCGTTCTGTAAACGTGTCGGCATACGGGGCGATGTCGTTACCTTCGGGCGGTAACATTGCATCTAACATGGTTCGTACTTCCCGTCTATGAATGAGGCTGAACGGTATCATGCGGGTCGTTTCTTGCTTGGCCGTGTTGTATGCAAACGTTATGTATGGCAAGATTTGATCCCAATTTTCGTGTTCAAAACCTACATACATCGAAAGCATGTCTTCAATGGTTTTGTTTAGACGCTCTGTCAGCCCGTTCGTTTGCGGGTGGTAGGCGGTGGTCTTACGCTGCTTTGTTCCACTCAGCATCAAGACATGGTCCAAAAGAGCTGCCGTAAATGCGGTTCCTTTCTCTGTGATTACGATGGTTGGTGCACCATGCCTCAGTACAATATTCTCGATGAAAAATCTTGCCACCTCCGCTGCTGTACCTCTGTGGATAGCCCTTGTCTCGGCATAACGGGTCAGATAATCTATCGCGACGATAACCCATAGGTTGCCTGCAGTAGAAGTAGGGAGTGGGCCCAAAATGTCCATGCCAATCTGGTGGAATGGAGTCATTGGGACCTGTACGGGTTGCAGAAGGCCAGCTGGTTTAGTTGGTGGTGACTTGCGTCGCTGGCAGTCGAGACAGGTATGAACGTGGTTCTTCACGGCTGTGGTTAGTCTTGGCCAGTAATCCCTTTGCTGTACCCTGGCCAACGTTCTTGTGTAACCCAAGTGGCCAGAGTTAATCTCGTTGTGGCATGCTTTCAGTTTTCGATGCGCAGGGCTGCTGGGATGACGAATAGATAGGCAGATCCCGTCGACAAAAAATTTCTTTTGTTGAGTACTGCACCCTGTAAACAAAACGATGACAACACTCTTGCGAAAACTCTTGGCGCCTTCCAAGATCTGCCATCCAAGTAGGTAATTAAGCCAAGCAACTCAGCGTCGTCACGTTGTTGCTGCGCAATGGTGGTCGTGCCGAGGGCATCGAGAAATAATGTTTCCTTCTCCTCGGGTAGAGTCGCCGACTCAATGGGTGAACGGGACAAACAGTCGGCGTCCATATGTCGCTTCCCTGACTTATGTACGACTGCCATATCGAATTCCTGCAGCCTGAGACTCCAACGCGCTAATTGGCCGGTAGGGTCTTTAAGATTTGTTAACCAACACTGTGAGTGGTGGTCGCTAATTACTTTAAAGGGGCGGCCATATAAATACGGACGAAATTTTGTAACCGCCCATACCACGACGAGACATTCCTTCTCAGTCGTGGAGTAATTAGCCTCAGCGCGTGTTAACGTTCTGCTTGCGTAAGTGATTACCCTTTCTGTGCCTTCTTGCTGCTGCACAAGCACAGCTCCCAGACCAACATTGCAAGCATCGGTGTGAAGCATTGTAAGGGCTCTCTCGTCAAAGTTGGCAAGGACTGGAGGTGTTTGTTGTTGCTGGCGAAGATCGTTAAAAGGAGCTTTCTCTTCGTTATTTCACTCAAAGGTGACGTCTTCTCTCATGAGGTGAGTTAACGGTGATGCTATGCGTGCTAAGTCTGGGATAAATCGTCGATAATATGCACAGAGGCCAAGAAAGCGTCTCAAAGCCTTTTTATCGGTCGGCATAGGGAACTGTTCTACGGCTGCGATTTTTTCAGGATTGGGACGAACACCTGCATAACTGACGACATGACCAAGAAATCGCAGCTCTTCGTAGCAAAAGTGGCACTTCTCAGGCTTCGTCAGGCCCGCGCACTGTATGGTTTGTAAGACCACCTCAAGTCTCTCAAAGTGATCGCCAAACGTTGCGGAGAACACTATGACGTCGTCCAGATATACTAAGCATGTTTTCCACTTCAACCCAGAAAGCACGGTATCCATGAGTCTTATATATATGCATCGAACGCGGTATTCGAAGGTCGCAGGTTCAGATCCTGCCCACGGCAAGTTTTCTTTTCACCCACTTTTCTTCATATTTACTTTACAATTTGGTATAATATCTTCCCCTATACTTTCCTTGGCATTGTCTTTTAGAGCTCATTAATATTGTGTAAAATACACGGAAAAATGAGCCCTTGGGTATACACTTTTCCAATATATATATATATATATATATATATATATATATATATATATATATATATATATATATATATTGGATCCTGCCCACGGCAAGTCATCTTTTCACCCACTTTTCTTTTTTTTATTTACATTACAATTGGCCTAATAACTTCCCCTATACCTTCCTTGGCATTATTGTCTGTTAGATCTCATTAATATTGTGTAAAAACACGAAAAACGAGCTTAATTAAGTATACACTTGTTTCCCTTATTCATTAACGAGGGTCTCGTACTGGCAGACTTGGTGCCTCTAGGTTGTATACAGGGGACTATTGGTCAGCTGCCAGTTAGTAATAAGTTCACGTGCTACGTGACGCCAAACAGGCTCATAAAGAGTGTACCACACTCGCCGCCACGGCTACTATTGGCGCTGACTGACACTCCCACGTTTAAATTGACATAGATACCCAAAAAAGTGGCTGGGGGGATAGCTGTCGTGGTAGCTCAGGGGTAGAGCATCGAACGCGTTATTCGAAGGTCGCAGGTTCGGATCCTGCCCACGGCAAGTTATCTTTTCACCCACTTTTCTTTCTTTCTTTCTTTTAATTTACATTAGAATTAGTCTAATAACTTCCCCTATACCTTCCTTGGCATTATTGCCTGTTAGATCTCATTAATATTGTGTAAAAACACGAAAAACGAGCCCTTAAGTATACACTTGTTTCCCTTATATATATATATATATATATATATATATATAGATGAAATAGATGATCAGAGTTTCTTCCGGCTACCGTAATAAAAGTTATAAACTTCGAGAATAGTGCAGTATAGGAAACAAAACAATAAAATATTTATTTAATCCTAACAGTTTCGGCTGGTGGACCAGCCTTCTTCGGAGGATGTAAGTGAAATGATACAAGTTCCCGTAGCAGAGGGTCACCCTCACAGTTTAAAGACCCTCCAAAAAAAAAGAAAAGAGAGAGAGAGACAAGCGGGCGAACGAGGTAGCAACAGACAACAAGAAGCAGAAGAAGGAGAGGAACTAGAAAGAAGCGACGGAGAGCCGCCGGAAACGAGCGGGTAATTCTGCCATTGTTACTGGCCCAGTAACAATGCCAGAATTACCCGCTCGTTTCCGGCGGCTCTCCGTCGCTCCTTTCTAGTTCCTCTCCTTCTTCTGCTTCTTGTTGTCTGTTGCTACCTCGTTCGCCCGCTTGTCTCTCTCTCTCTTTTCTTTTTTTTGGAGGGTCTTTAAACTGTGAGGGTGACCCTCTGCTACGGGAACTTGTATCATTTCACTTACATCCTCCGAAGAAGGCTGGTCCACCAGCCGAAACTGTTAGGATTAAATAAATATTTTATTGTTTTGTTTCCTATACTGCACTATTCTCGAAGTTTATAACTATATATATATATATATATATATATATATATATATATATATATATATATATATATATATATATATATATATATATATATTTGGGAAAAGTGTATAATTAAGGGCTCGTTTGTCCGTGTTTTCACACAAAATTAATGAGGTCTGACTGACAATAATGCCAAGGAATGTATGGGGAAAGTTATTAAACCAATTGCAAAGTAAGTGTGAAGAAAAAAGGTGGGTTCTTCACATGTACATTGCAATTGGTTTAATAACTTCCTCTATACATTCCTTGGCATTCTATATATTAAGTTTACACATCCTAAAACCACGGCTGCTGTAGGGCAGACGAGTGCACGTGATGTGCCTTCGTTTGAGCGAGCATAGGTGCCTATTTGTCGACAATACATAGTAGAACAAATAAACAGTAATGGACGACGGAGATTGCCAGAAGACAAGCGCGTTGGAGTGCTATAGGAATTTGCCAGTGCCCATGGAGAGGCTAACATGAAAAGACCGAACGGATGGTTTTATTGTCGATAGACACAGAAGCCAAAAGCTGGGTGCACAAGCTGGAGCAATTGTCAGGTCGTTTTATTGTGCAAAAGTGTCAAGAAGTAAAAAAATAAAAATGCCAAGATCAGCTCTAAATTGAGAATAAATAAAATATTTTCACGCATCTTGTTGCGATTATGCGTTCACTGTTGAATTAGTTGCGTTATCATAGGAACGTCAGGACGGAAAGAGACAAAAACACTCAAAAGCGCAGGAACGCAAGCAGTTGTGTTCACATTTTGCAGCACTTCATCGCGCTTTTCGTCTCGCAGTTTTCATATTATTCACTTCATAACTGCTCGCTCAATTGCCAGCATTTAAATTACAGTCACTGAAATTTCAGAGAGGCTCGAGTTCAGTGTTATGAAATTGTACACATGCTAAGTATATTTCGTGGCTGTTGCATCTGATACTGCACTGTATGAATATTTTACACGTGTTTGGAGAAAGTGAGAAGTCTATCTTAGTTTGTGTTTAAAGAATAGTGGCAACTGCAGTTGCTGAGGTTAAATATTCTAAATGAAGTTATTAAATTTTAAACAGCGTTTCTGAAGCAACATACTTACAATTACTATAATTAATTTAGATGCATTAGAAAAGTGTAGCTCTTCTATATCTATTAGTTTTCATCTTGTAGGATCTGAGCAAAATGTGCTCACAATTTTTACTTTCGCGAAAACTAATCGGTGTGAAAGGTTCCATTTCGGGTCAGACAATATAAAAAATTTGCAAGGGCTGCAGGTTTCTAAAAGCAAGGTCAGTAATTACCTTGTGCGCACATGCCAGGTGGATATTAAAAGAAGATATTGCGGGTCACACAAAGATACACGTGCTCAAATCTAACTATCGCAAGTGCGTCGCGCATGCGATTCTATGGGCGCTCGCGAAAACTGTCCCCCCCTGGTGGCGCCGCAGCGATGGTTTGGGAACTAGACCTGTCGCGCCGGTTTCGGAGCACGCGGCGGACCGTACCCGTGCGCTCTTTCATCCAGCAGCCGTGATTGTACGTCAGGAAAGCGGCTGTTATTGCGCGGCAGGAAAGGAAATTGGCTTATCCACGTCACTGGCGAGAAGTACATCACAGGCGGTGCCGCAAGCATGTTTTCGTGGTAAAAGAGATTCATGGAGACACCGGGACAAAGGTCCGGTTGCTCGAGTAAAGGCAAAGGCGCTCGCGTTGGCTTCGGAGAGATACGGGTCGGCGCTGTTTGACTATGCACCACGCACCAGGGCACCGTACTGCTCTTCGGGCTAGGGTACGCAAAAGGTGCAACAAAAAGGTGAGCGTTCACCTCGGGCGCGAGGCGCCGTTGGCGAAGTCTGACGAGCCCCAAACATTGGGAGTTGACGAACGGAAAAGAGAATGCGTGCTTACCCTCAACTGTCCCAAAAAAATCTGACTCTCTCCCCTATGTGCACACGCGAAACGTCTGCGTGTGGCGCTACAGTCGACATGCGCTACCGGGTGAGAGGGGTTAAGCGTCACTCCACGCTTTCCCAGCGTGGCAAACAGCGAAGGAGGGGAGTCATGTCGGGTCATGAGCACGGCCAAGAACGGCCAGGAAAAGCCAGGAACCTTGACACCTTTGCTGATCTCGTGGAATCATTCAAAACTATCATTCTCCAAAGATTAGTCTCAAAAACTATCAGTAAGTGCTCTTCCTGTTTCTTAAAGAGCAAGCATGCAATACCATGCATTTGATTAGGGTATTTCGACTTGCCCACACTTTAAGGCAAACGGGTGTTGAAATAGTGTGTGGTTCGTCCTTTCGGGTAGGCTGCCACAACCATTAATCTCTTTAAGGACTAACGGCACGGGGTCTAACAGTTAGTTCCCCTAGACTAGCTCAAGGGACTGACATTTAGTCCTCACCTTAGTGAGTGATCGTCAGTCCCCACAAGGCACCTCAAAGGACTACCATTTAATCGCCACATTTACACCTTATCAGGCAACCGCTAGTTCCCACATTTTCAACTTACCAGGCAACTTTTAGTCTTCACAGTTGCACATTGTGAGACGAATCATTGGTGCTCTCAATCACTCCATTCGGATGAACTTTTTATTCCCAGTTGAAATATTGTTTTTCTATTTACTCTCCGCCAGGCCTAATACTTTTCTCGCCTGTTTTTCTGCGCAGTGAGCAACAAATGGCGCGGAAAAAAACACGCGAAAAATTATTTTGGCATACGTGCATCACTGCGCTTGCTGCAACAACAAAATATATAAGTGAGACATTTAAATTTTTTATTTTTCTGTATACATATAGTCGACTTTCGTTAATACCAAGTTCACAGGAACCACAAAAAGCTTCTAATTAAATGAACTTCCAATTAAGCAAAATTTCATTTCATTCATTTATTTATACTGTTAGCCCAGAAGTGGGCCGTTACAGGGTGGAAGTACAAACAATTATTTGCAAAAAAAAAAAGAAGTACCGTACAGGTCTCGAGATAGAGTTTTGTGCAAAATGCACAAAACTCTGCACTTTTATTGCTTCAAGCCTGACAGTTCTCTAAAAAAATAGTCTGTCATCTTCTTTTGCTGAACCTGGCTGTGGCTAACGTGTTTTCCAAGCACTACACATGTCGTGTGCTTCTTCAGCATTGTCTTCTTCAACAAAACATAACATGCAGAGCAAGACCCGCAGCAACATAGGTAGTCCTCGGTTGCAGTTTGTTCACTAGCTGAACCATCTGCACAATTTTTCTGTTCATTAGTGGACCGCATGTATCGATGTTGCTGTCCGCGGAAACAAATTTTACAAAAATGAACACCCCTAAGAATGGCCCTAAAACTACCGTCATCGAGTTCACCTGTTTTCACTTGATGAAATGAGACAGTCAGTTAGGCTTAACGCCGTACTTTCGTGCGATGTCTTGCTTTGCGGTGCCTTCCTGATCAACTTCATTTAAGGCTTTCGACTTTCGTTGTCAGCTCAAGCGTTCGGTAGGGGCTGCGAGCTACCATTATCAAATGTCGCCATCACAACACTCACAATCAGCTCTGGAAGCATGTGCGAAATCAACCCACACTGCGTTGGCAGGCTAGTTGGTTTATTGTGCCATATTTCAACAGCGGAACTATACTCGGCGACAGCTTTTCTTGACATAGGAGCGAAGGCTACGGAGGCGGGTCCTCCGCACATTTGTGTTACTACGCAAGTAGTCCGGCAGCTTGCAGCCGATTTCGGTTCCAGTTTCGGTTTTTGCTTGCTCGCTGCGCTAGTGTGTTTATTATAGCAAAATGTATGCATGCAAAATGGGAACGTCAGAGTTAAACTTTGACGAGAGTGCATACATGCAGCTAGTTACTGTGCTGTTTATATACTGGGACATATAAAATTTTCCGTTGTTCAGAACGTTTTCCCAGCATTATTCAGCCTTTATAACAGTGAAGTTTAGGTTCCGTGTTCAGCCCAGTATATACGGGTACGCGCCACACGTGATCGAATAATGAATGTTAACGTTTACGGTATTGAGCCCTGGTACAGGCGAAATGGAAGGCCGGTTGCGGCACGATCCGGCCACGGGCCTGTCTTGTTTCAGTTTTGCTGTATTCGGTTTACGCCCTCAAAGGCTGTCGGCAATGATCGGCGCAGACTGCGTCTCAGTTTTCGAGAAGCCTCACAATTGTTGTAGATCGTTGTTAAGATTGCGCGCAAGACGCGAACATCATCATCATCATCAGCCTGTCTACGTCCACTGCAGGACAAAGGCCTCTCCCATGTTCCGCCAGTTAACCCGGTCCTGTGCTTGCTGTTGCCAATTTATACCCGCAAACTTCTTAATATCTCATCTGCCCACCTAACCTTCTGTCTCCCCCTACCCCGCTTCCCTTCTCTGGGAATCCAGTTGGTGACCCTTAATGACCAGCGGTTATCCTGTCTACGTGCTACATGCCCGGCCCATGTCCATTTCCTCTTCTTTATTGCAGCTATGATATCCTTAACTCCCGTTTGTCCCCTAATCCACTCTGCTCTCTTCTTGTCTCTTAAGGTTACACCTACCATTTTTCTTTCCATTGCTCGCTGCGTCGTCCTCAATTTAAGTTGAACCCTCTTTGTGAGTCTCCAGGTTTCTGCTCCGTAGCTAAGTACCGGCAAGATACAGCTGTTATATACCTTCCTCTTGAGGGACAGTGGCAATCTACTTGTCATAATTTGAGAGTGCCTGCCGAATGTGCTCCACCCCATTCTTATTCTTCTAGTTACTTCAATCTCGTGGTTAGGCTCTGCGGTTATTACCTGACCTAAGTAGACATAGTCTTTTACAACTTCAAGTGCACTATTACCTATCGCAAAGCGCTGCTCCTTTCCGAGGTTGTTGTACATTACTTTCGTTTTCTGCAGATTAATTTTAAGACCCACCTTTCTGCTCTCCTTGTCTAACTCCGTAATCATGAGTTGCAATTCGTCCCCTGAGTTACTCAGCAATGCAATGTCATCGGCGAAGCGCAGGTTACTGAGGTACTCTCCATTAACTCTTATCCCTAACTGTTCCCATTCTAGGCTTCTGAAAACGTCCTGTAAGCACGCAGTGAATAGCATTGGGGAGATTGTGTCCCCCTGCCTTACACCCTTCTTTATTGGTATTCTGTTGCTTTCTTTATGAAGCACTATGGTAGCAGTTGATCCCCTGTAGATTTCTTCCAGAATGTTTATATATATTTCATCTACGCCCTGATTCCGCAGTGTCTGCATGACAGCTGATATTTCTACTGAATCAAACGCCTTCTCGTAATCTATGAAGGCTATGTATAGTGGTTGGTTATACTCTGAGCATTTCTCTATTACCTGATTGATAGTATGAATGTGGTCAATTGTTGAGTAGCCTGTTCTAAATCCTGCTTGTTCCTTTGGTTGATTGAATTCTAATGTTTTCTTTACTCTGCTAGCAATTACCTTTGTAAATAGCTTGTATACTACAGAGAGCAAGCTGATCGGCCTGTAGTTCTTCAAGTCCTTGTCATCTCCTTTCTTATGTATTAAGACGCGAACAGTGAAGCTTATTTCAGAGCTTGCGCGGCCACCAGTGATAAGGCTGGAAAGTTCGATGCGTGATGTGTAAAAGACGGCGCGTCCCAACGATGAGCAGCTTTTCCACAGCCGATGCTGCGCTCGCCGCTGCAAGAGCAAGCAGCAGACACAGCCGGCGTGCGGAAAACGTGGTGCCGTCCAAGAAATAAATAAATAAAAAAAACTAGGGCGCACGATAACTTTTTTTTCATGAACAGCGTCCCATACTTGTTCTATCCTTATAATGAAGAAAGTTTTATTTATTCGGGCCCAGTAGCTATTAGAATCAGAAAATAAAATAAGTACTATTTCCTGGCGCGCGCGCATGCAGGGGGTTAGGCTCTAGCTTCCACAGTGCTATCAAGAAAAGCTGTCGCCGAGTATAAATGCGGACGGAGTGGAACACCCAAACACACACACAGCACTGTCTGTCTGTTTGAGTCTTTTTTCCCACCAGCGTCCATTCGCGCTGTTCTAAGTTTTTCAACCCAGCGTGTGGCTGTAGCACTCAACACAATACAACGAAAGACCTAGTGAGCCGATGCGATCAATGCAATGCCCTGGCGTTAGATGAATAAGATGGCCACCTCATAAACCACGACGCTGCGGGCGATGGCAATAAGAGCGCGGTCCATGGAGGAAGGCTGTCCCTGTGGTCTTGCTACATGAAAAATTCCCAATTTTAGTGAAAAATTAGGGTCGCCGAGAGGCTCTCAACTGAAAGACTTCTAATATTAACCAACATTTTGGGATTTTAACTTCAAGTTATAGAGCATTTTTTTGTATAGGCCTGCATGCTAAATTGATGGGACCACTTTTTGGTTTCTAGTTAACCGAAAATTCCAATTATGCGTAACAGTACGTTATGTTGGGCTAGTTGGTTCATGTTAGGCTGAAATACGTGTTGCATTGGAGTACTGGTGGCAGTGCGTCTTGGTTCGACTTCCCAAGCTCCAGACCAAGCGACCAATGCCGGACAATTTAAGAGTTCTTGGGAACGTGTTTCTTCCTGAGAAGGTTGCTTTGGTGCTCAAGAATGGACCAAAGTTCAACGTTGTTCCTAAGGTATCAGCCCACGAATTGCTTGGCCTGAACCGAGGTATTTCCAGCAGTGCTGATGAGGAAAATCGCGAGCGCTGCTTGCTTGAGTGTGCGGACTCACTTTTGCGGAACCGTAGAAATGACCGTCCCAAGTTGACCACAGGTGGAGTTGTCTCGTACTTCAAGGAGCATGAACCTTCCCTTCTTCAGGCAGACAAAGAAGGCGGATTTGGGGTGATGTCTACTTCCAGTTTCCAGGACAAAGCCAGTTATGCTATTATGAAGAATTTTGAGTCTACAATTGTAAAAGCGTCAAAGGTAAAACATCGTGCTGTTAAATTGTGCAAGAGTTTTAATTTAGCCAATCTGGCTAAATCAGTTCTTGAATGCTAGAAAACTTCCTTGGAAGTGTTTTTCAATGTAAAAACGCGCGAAGTTGACATGCCGTTTAGGTCAATTGTGACAGAAAATGGTACTTGGCAGCTGCAAGTGAGTCGCTATCTGTTGAAAAATTTAAATATGTTATCGTTTGTAGATCCTTTTGCAACAAAAAGCTCATATGACATCACAAATTTCTTGAAAAGCAGAAGTGACATCAGTTATCTTTATTCAATTGACGTTGAGGATCTCCTTTATTCAGTGCCTCATAATGAACTTTTATCTTGTGTAAGGGACTGTATCGAGAAATATGGGGGGGCACAACTTTTATCAATACCCCTGGTGTATGTTTCCAACTTCATGTCACTTTTAAAATTTTACCTTCGTAGCACCTTTGTCTCTTTTAATAATGGGTTGTTTATTCAAAGAAAGGGCATTTGTATTGGCTTCTGCGTTGCACCTGTCCTTTGTAGCATTTTTTTGGCGTCTATTGATCGTGCTTTAGAAAATGCCTTTGATCCAGGAAAAGTCCCTGAGATTTTTAGATATGTGGATGATTTCCTCGTGGTGTTAACTTCTACTAACCCTGTAACGCACTCTAGCGAGGTAGATTCGGTTTTGAACCTGTTCCGACAACATGGAGAAAGCTTGATTTTTACGTATGAACTGCCCATTGACGAAAGCTTGCAGTTTTTAGATATTAACCTACTCTGGGTGAGGGTCATCTCTGTTGGAAGTTCAGCCCTAGAACGAGACAAGGACTTCTTTTTTATGATTCTGCACATTCTAAGGTGGTGTGCCCCGCCGCGGTGGTCTAGTGGCTAAGGTACTCGGCTGCTGACCCGCATGTCGCGGGTTCGAATCCCGGCTGCGGCGACTGCATTTTTGATGGAGGCGGAAGTGTTGTAGGCCCGTGTGCTCAGATTTGGGTGCACGTTAAAGAACTTCAGTTGGTCGAAATTGCCGGAGCCCTCTACTACGGCATCTCTCATAATCATATGGTAGTTTTGGGACGTTAGACCACACATATCATCATCATTCTAAGGTGGTGAAGAGGTCCATAGCTGCTATGTGCTTTCGTTCATAGCTGCTATGCCAGCACACAGTGTTTGATAGTTTGTTGTTTCAGGTATCGCGGCTCACTGCAGCGGGGTTTTTTTATTCGGTCTTAGCCTGTGTGTCTGAAACATTGCTGCAGAGGCTGAAGGGGGAACGCAGGAGGCTAGAGCCATTGCAAGGACAGAGGAAAAGACCGCATGTTGTACTATACATGCACAAAATCTCCTACAACCTGAAAAAGGTTGCAAATCGGCACCATGTGCCAGTGGTTTTCTCTGCTCCAAATAAGCTTTCAAGGCTCTGTGCCCGAATTTCCTCAAGAGGTGCCAAGGTGGTGTGCGATAAGAAGCACGTAAAGCTGTTCCTGCGTTGTGCTGTGCGCACTGTTTATGAAATTCCCCTGAGCTGTGGCAAGGTCTGTATAGGCCAGGCAGGGCGCTGTACAAATGATCGTCTAAGGGAGCATTCCTTATCAATTAGGAATGGAACAGGGTCTCATTTGCCCTTTCACTGTGCTTCGTGTGGCTGCACGCCGCAGTTCGATCGCACGCGAGTACTTGGAAGGAGCCGGGATGCGCTGGCGCGAGTTACTCGAAGCCTTTCACATAATGAAGAAAGGTGACTCATGCATCAGCGTGCCTTCAGTTGTGTTGCATAACAGTGAATTCCAACTGTTGGATCTAGATGTACTTTAGATGGGTGCTACGAATTGTCTGTCAGTCCCTTTTTGCTGTTTTTTTCTCGGATTTTTTTTTTTTGCGCAGGCTTGGGTGTGTTTGGTTTTTCCGACGTCTTTACATTAGGCATATCTGTTTGTTGCTGGTTCCCAGTTTCAGTTTATTTATTTTTACTTTCGTACAAAACATACATGCTTACATAAACATACAGAAGGAGGTCCCAGAGCACTTGGCTGAAGGGGGACCTCCTGTCAGAAAATGTGATAAATATGCACAAGTAAAATGCAGCAACGTGGAATAAGTTATACAAATAAATGGAATACAGACTAAAAAAACAAATAATAACAATCATAAGTACAACAAAACACTGCAAAGAACATATAACAAATAAAAGAAAAACCCAAATGTTATTGACGAAACGAACAGAGGAACGAAAAAAAGCAAGAAAAAGATGAGTGGCTGTGGCACCATTAAAAGTGCATGAATATGAACAGATATCATGATTGCAATTATCGGTTATTACATCATCAAAATGTTCATAGCTGCACGTGCAGTGAATGAAATGGTCTGGGCATGTCCTCCAAGAGCCTAGATATTGTGAATGCTTCATGAAAATAAACTTAGTTGTGAGTTGGTGCTCTTTCTGTTTCGTCTTTTTTTCTCTTTGTCAACCTTGCGCCACGTATTTCAGTCCAATTATGCGACTTCGACATATTGGTATTCAACTGTAAAGTTTATCTATTTTTTCAGTGAATTCACAGTAAAATGTACAAGTCCGGCCTCATTATCACACCTCGTACAGTCCCTGTGAAGCTGCGCCGATGGAAGCGATAGATGACAGGCATTGAGGAGGCCAATGCACACAGCCTTCTGCCTGTTGTGTGCCCACGGCTGCGCAATAAGATTGTAAAAATACTTAGTCACACGTGACAGAGGATGAAGATTCACGAATATGACAAATGCGTGCAAGGTGAAATAAAAACATACGTGTAAAATACGACATGCAAATAATTTCACTGTAATGCCAATAATTTCACCGTCACACTTCGTCAAAGGGGCATTTCAATCCCCATAGGGCAACAGCTTAAAGGGGCCCTGAAACACTTTTTTGAGTAATTATGGATTTAATTTACTGGAAGAGCTTATTGCCTCACAAGCTCAATTTCACAAAACTTTTAAGAATCCGTCCAGTACGAGTGGAGTTACAAAGATTTGTCACACGCTGCAATCGCATTTTGTCTTGTCTTGTCCTGACAAAAGCGCTGGAAGCTAAGCTGGTAAAGATGGGAGGGGCAAACAAAATATGCCACACGTGCCTCGTGACCTTAAGCACTTCTTTCTTTTTTTCCGCTTCGAATAGGAGGCTTTCTCAGTGCGATCACGCATGCACGCGTGGACAAGTAACGGCCTTTCGCGGCAATCTCTGTAGCGACCAAGTGCACCATGTTCAAATCAGCCAGTGGCTGTTAGATGGGCATTGTACGAGTGGTATTCGAGAACCTTCCGTAATTTGTCGAGAGAAGAGAAAGCAGTATTTAGCTGACTGATAATTTATTGTGAATTCCAGGCTGTATGTTGTGCTATAATATTTGGCTCGAGTTTTCTCGGGAGCCTCTACTACCGATCGGCAGCGTTTTCTGACCATGCTCAAAAAGTGTTGCAGGCCCCCTTTAAGTTCGGCGGCCGCAGCATACCTCCGAGGCACCGCGAACCACCATGTTGCCAACAAGTTTGCGAGTTCTAAGCGAGCAACATTGTACAGCTCAAGCAAACGTACGTGAGACCAAACACGGCGTCGCACGCAGAGCGTTTGCCGCTAGCGAACCTCGAACAGGAGAGCGAGCGTAAGCTGGGCCGCCGCCATGAACAGGGCTGAGCTGGTTCGGAGCGAGTGCTGAAAAAACCAAGGGTAATGGGGGCTTTTTTTCACAAACTCGAGCGTAGTGCGAGTGCAGTGAGCAAACGCAAGTCCGTCGCTGGGGCTGCCACCAATGGCCGGCGCCGAGCTGTTTGTGATGGATTGACAGGGAAACTAACTTTAATGGCGACCAACTTTCACAGAGTTCCAACGCTGGCGAAATCCTCGCCAGCCCGTGCTGGTGCTCACACAGCACGTGACATACTACAACCGAGCTCGTTACCAGCAACGGCAACGTGTTTTGGACGACTCGCAGCACAGCGACGAGGTCTCCGCACAATGTCGCGAGCCCGGAGCTCATCACGGCGGCGAACACAGATGAGCACCCGATGAGCGAGTGTCCGGGAGGCTGACAGCAATGGCAACCAATTTCCAGGCGGTCAAAAAGCACAGGCGAACTGCAGATGCCCAAGCCGATTTACGCGGTGCATTTTGTGTATGCAATGTACAACACGACTGATCCCGTTGCTGGCAAGCATGATCTGGACACAACAAGTACGGCAGAATAAAGAATGCTCACCTACTTGTGAAAGAATCTAGCGCCGATTTCTGCTCTGATCTGATAGGCCTGCTGTCTTTTCAGCCGCCACATCGGCCATCATTCTCAACCGGTGCTGTTGTAAGTTGGTTGTGACCATCTTGGCTAAGCCAGAGATGTATAGCGTGACGTGTCGACGTGTCCAGACCTGCGCCAGACTTCATGGATAAGGTGAAACTTAAAAGCAGCAACGCACACTCGTCCATGCGTACACACAAGGCATCGCTGCGTAATTCTTTGGTTGTCGAGCTCTCCGAGCGCGACTCCACGCCAACTGTCACCAGGAAGATAAGGGGGAGCCAGGAGAGAGGAGGACGGTCATTTTTCTTGATAACGGTTTGCGCACGGCCCGCATCTTTCCCGCACAGTTCATCCTTTTGGAGATTTAAGTGGTTTGCTCACGGCACGCATCCCTCTGTGGTTACTCCTCAATGGTTAATTCGTTCATTGCACGCGTCTATGGGGCTCCATTACTCCTCTTTTGGGTAATTTTGTCCTTGAATGTAATATGCTGGTTGAAGCTCGTGTACATGTAGGGCCAGCTCGTGCATTGTGGCTGGCTTCATTGGTTGCCGTGGTGCCGTCAGCTTTTCTCTAAACCTATATGGCTGTGTTTTACTAAGTGTTGGCTATTTTCCGTAATAATATGTTTCGTTAACAGGGCTTCCATCTACCGAAAGGTGAATAAGTGTGCAAAATTTAAGAACCAAACCAATCTTGTCAAAAGCGCTTGTTCCATTTAAGCAGCAGTTCCAATAAACAGATTTACGTTTACTGAGAGTTGTGTGTATTTGTGTAAATGACTCTTACCTTTGTAGTAGTATCAAGTCTGGTTAAATGTGCACTATAGAGAAGTGTCAAATCAGTTTATATTGGTTAATTATCATTATAAAATATGTTTCTATTAATTTTGCTGCTATGTGTGTAATCAAAGCCAAAATAATATTGATCGCACTGAACAAATTTTTGCATTGATAACTCAGCAGTAGCACTGTGTGAGGAATTCAGCGTACCTTTCTTTATGTTCAAGCTAATATTCACACTAGTGCGAGATTATTAATTAGCCACAATCATTCATCTTTTGAGGGACCCTGCGGCACTTTTTTGGTAATCATAAAATGATGTAAAAAGGATAGGCGAGCTAGTTGGTACCGATTCATAATGGCGCAAAAGTAGCGCAGAAAAATGCAGACAAGAAAGTGAACAACACAAGTGCTTACTCACAATTGAAAGTTATTGCTTGAACAGAAAATGTGCATCTAAAGTTGATGCTCGACTAATTGCCGTGCATGTGCATCATGGGCAAGGCAAAAGGCAAAAACCAGAACAAGAACACACCTCCTCCAACCTCCCTCAGCAGGCTACCCCCTTTCCTTGAGTTTTCCTTTTCTGATGAGGCCAAATAAAGATTGCTAACACACATAGGAGCCCCCGTGTCAAAATGGAAAGCCTCAGCACGTTCTTCTTCGCTTGTGGTGTTCACTTTCTTGTCTGTCATTTTGTGCTACTCTTACGCCATTATGTAAGAATAAAATGACCTTGCAGTCACAGTTTATTGCCCCACAAATCGACTGTTGCGAAAATTTTTGGAATCTGTCTCGTACGACCGGAGTACAAGAATTTGTGGCATGTTCTTAAGTGCTTTCTCTGTTCTTTGATCCCCGCAAGCTTGCTGAACGTTATGCTGGGGGGCAAGAAGCTACGTCAAGACCATAGAGTTTCATACAATACAGTCGAGTCTTGATTACTCGAACGAAAAAAGAATTTTGAATTAATGAAAGCTGAGTAAACAAGCGCTCCTCATGCAGTGGCGCATGTGCATTGAGCTAACACACGAGAGGGAAGTTTCAGAAGACCTGCTTTTATTCACAAAAATCAGCACATCCCTCATTAATTGCAGGAATTGGGGATGCGCGTCTGCGCACGTTTGCCTTGCAGCGAGTCAATCAATTTCGCACGTAGCTTGCAAAGCATGTCTACTTCTGCTTCAGCATTCTCCTGGCAAGAGATGTTGTCCAGCGCCGACACTATCTAAAGATGACGACAACGACGAATGCATCTCCGCTACTACCCTCTGTGCCAAAGCGGCAGTGTGGCCAGCCCGTGACGAGAAAGTAGTCTCCTCGCGGAGAGAAGCAGATCGGCATTTGAGAAAAAAAAACAATACTCCACGGCATTCTTTTTCATTTTTTTTTTTTGCTCTCTTGCGTTGCGCGCATTGTTGAAAGAAGGGCTATATGGCAGGGACGGGAAAGGAGAAGCATGGCACTGGCATGTGAAAGACACTCTCCGTGACAGCTTTTCTTTTTTTCCCCTCCCTCTCTCTCTCTCTCTCTCTCTTTGCGCGCGGCATTGTAAGGAGAAAGGTATTTAAGTGGCAGGGGTGGAAAAGAGAGAAGTGTGGCACAGGCCTGTCGCAGATCGGCAGTTTATAGAAAGCAAACATTCCACCGCTGCTTTTTTTTTTTCCTTT
Source organism: Rhipicephalus annulatus (assembly GCA_013436015.1). Classification (NCBI taxonomy): domain Eukaryota; kingdom Metazoa; phylum Arthropoda; class Arachnida; order Ixodida; family Ixodidae; genus Rhipicephalus; species Rhipicephalus annulatus. Next base: position 232,741 of record WOVY01000893.1, on the reverse strand, counting down.
TCCTTTTCTTCGCGCGCAGTGTTGAAATGTCGGAGGTGTTGCCGTGGGATTGGGTGGAGTGCTGAGAGCATTTTTGGAGCACGGTACGTTCGAATTAACTGTCGCAAGGGCTTGCGTGTTCGAATTTCCGGGCTTTCTCGCTCATCGGAATACACATAGCTTTGACGGGACCTCATCGTGAGTTCGAATTAACCGGAATTTCGAATGGAGCCTGTTCGAATTAATGAGTTTTGACTGTAGTACCTATAGAGGAATCTGGTGCTAGTGTTTACGCGAGCTCCTTCAGCAGCGCTTGTACCCCCATGGTAATTGTGGAAAGTACAGGCTTCGGATCTGCATTGGATGGATCGCGGTCTTGAGATTCGCGATGCTTGTTTGCCTAGTGTTAAACAAAGCGATATGAAGTCATAAATAAATTAAATTTACTTCATTCTTTTGTATGTAAGTTTTATTGCGAAACGTTTTTATGCTTATACTGTAGAAGTGAAACCTGGACAAATATAACCACCAGAGTATGCATTGCTCCTGTCGTTGCATTCGAGATTCGGCATCAAGATGTAATGAATTATTTTTTACAAAATTTTAAAAGGAATATTCTTGTTTTGCCATCGAAAGTATGCAATATCTATTTATGAAAGTAACAGTACAGCATGAGGTGAGAAACACTCAATGTTTCGTCTGCTGCAATGCCAGGTGTGCCTGTCCTCGTGGACTGCCACCAACACACCTCTCGTTTTGTTGAGAAGTCAAGTCAGAGGAGCGTAGGGTGCTTCTACTTAGCTTTGCTGTCGTTATGGAGTCGATTTAGACGAGTTTTGGCGATACGCACTCACGAAAAAACGTGAACTAGCTGTATTATTCTGCACTGGCATGAGATGCTACTTCTATATGCAGCAGTTAATGGACGACGCTTCGCTGAAACTGTTAAATACGACTCGTAAACCTCTGAAGCCACAGCGAATCTCAAACCTTCTGGTCTTTGAGCCTCTTTGAACAACAGAGGCGCAGCTTCAGCTCTTTGCACCGCACCCCACTGCCCACGCTGCAGAAGAACGAAACTGAAACTGTAGAAAAGGATCCATGGATGGTTCGCTAGCTAATGCAATTCAATTCAAAGCCTGTACTTCCCATAATTCCCATGGAGGTACACGATCGTAGCACCAGATTCCGCTCTAGGTGTTATTGTATAAAACTCTATGGTCGGGACCGTAGAGTCTTTTATGAAGACTACGCCAGAGGGAACCTCTGGCGGTAGTGTCCATGGGAGCTGCAACGCAGTGCTTGTCAGCAAGCATGGGAATGATGGGTAGTTCATGGACTGGCCTAGTCTTCGTACTTTACGTTCCCTCTGGCTTCGCGAATCTTCAAGCCGCTTTGTCACGAAACAACAATCGGCTAATGTTCGGCGGTTACGGTTCACCATCTGAATATTTTAGGCTCACCAATTCAAATCGGGTCATGAAGTTCGAAAGGGTTAGTTCTTTCCTTCAAAACGAAACGGCAGCACTGCAATAAATGAAGCCACAAGTGCGTTCGAAGCCCAAATGGAATGAAAAACTTTATTTAACGAAAACACTTTATGCACGAAGGCAATGTAAATTTGTGTACTACCCATCATACCCATGGTAGCTGAACGACCGCAGAGTCCCCTCTGGTTAATTTTAGGAAACTCTATGGTCAGCACAAGGCGTAACTTTTTCTATGGCACGTGCAGCTCACTTGCCCACACCAAGACATTTAGTGGCTGCAATAACTATGCAGCTCACAATGTTCAAATGGTCATAGCATTTGGGTGCGTGACGCAGTTGATTTTGAGTACGATACATATTTGTCGAGAGAAGAGCAGACAATTTCTAGCTAACTTTTAAATTTGATTGGAAGTTAGCTGCCACACGCTGCACTATAATGTTTGGCTCGCACATTCGCAGGAGCCTCGAACATCAATCAGCAGAATTTCCTGACCACGCTCAAAAAGTGTTGCAGGACCTGTGTCTTCTGGCTGCTCGATACTCTTCTTGGCAATGAAGGGAAAGCCACGGGGGCGGAGCTTCTGCATTCCATCGCAAAGCAGTCCGATTCGGCTCGTGTTTCAAATTAATAACATTGTGCATCATTTGCCACGCCTGGTTAGACAGCCATTTGTGAGCGCAATTCATCACAAGCTCCTTCCGCAAGTCGTTGCCTGATGACGCCGATTCGACTGTGAAGTGCACGTTTTCACACGTGCAACAATGCAAAATGACACTGCATAAAGTAAAGCAAATATCAAGTTCTCCTAGGTCTGTGCAGCGTCTCTTTATAAATAGCATCTCGTGGAAAATAAGGTAATGTTGTTTTTATCGTTTTTATGGGGAAAAACATAGACGAAATAGAAGGACCATATCTTTCAGCAGTGACACACGCCCACTTTGGCTCCGTAACCTTCCCTTCATTGCCGAGAAAAGTTGTCTGCTAGTATAGTTGTCTCATTTTCGCAGAAGGACAGTTTTCAGTGTGCTGACTTACTATTCTATCTGGTGCCCCTTTACCAGCAGGACGTGGTCATTTGTGTTGCTCATCACTTATTATTTATCCTTTATTTCCTCACCCGCCTTCAGGAAAGAGAAATAAAAAGGCAACAAGCTTTAATTCTACGAGAGCAGGTGAGCATGTTTTGCTGCCTTGCCTTCCTAAATTTTAGTGAATTTCTCCTAAAACACTTTCTTACGCTGCGGCATCATTGTATGGTGTGTGAAACATGTAAAAAAATATGCGCTTTAGTTTCCTGTTTTGACACTTAATGCCCCTTTGATTTGTCTGTCTGCCATGTAGCCCTCTGCCGTGCTGTGCTGAATCCTCTGTACCTCTCAAACGTTTGCACAGACAAGTAGGGGTGTGCATATATTCTAAACTTCAAACATTTTTCAAATAGTGTAATATTCGATTCGCGCTGGAATATTACTGTTCGAAGCTGTTCGAACTTCTTAAAGACAGATGCTGTCAGCATCCAATTAGCAATGGCCACATTTGGAGTTTTAATATGCTTCACCCCATCACACTTTTGCATCGTGGCAAAGCTGCCTTTCAAGCTCTGCTACAGTCTCAAATTTATTCACTCAAGCCCTGGTTCCAACATGGAGATAGATGTGACAGAGGTGTTGGCTCAATTAATGCTGTTCTGGGCAGAAAATTTGGACAAAAATAAAAAGAAAAAACTTGCAAATATGACTACGCACCAACTAGCCAAAGCTTCCACTCTTGTGAATATAGGATGCCTAAAATTTCTAGCATTGGAAATTTTATGTTCTTACATATTGACTTCTACAAGGTAGATTTGGAACTCCGGACTTTAAGGGAGCACACCCTTGTCTACCAAATTAGTTAGGCTTCCAAAAGAGTTGGAAGAGAGGCTGGGGAAACAGCCTTTTTGCCTTTCACGTGCAAACACTTTCGTTGCATCATACATAAATACAATTCTGTCTCTGCATTGCGTCATTCTTGATAAAACTACGATGAAACATCACTCCGACATCAACCTAGTCAGAAGAAACACTTTCATGCTGCTATTTCATCAGAATATGCTTAGGAATCCTCCCCAACGCTTTTTCTGCCATTTCGCTTCGAAGTATTTGCCAAGCATTCTAAATGTATTAGAAACATATTCATGTTGATTCAACATTCAAATTCACTTTACACTCAAAATTTTGCTATTCGCAGAGCTGTACAGATTGTAGTTTTCATCTTGAATAGTGCGGTAACCTGTGTGGTAACTTTGTGGTCTGCAAGGTGTGATTTATTGCACAGGGTTGTTCGTTAGGGTGTGTTGCTTTAGTATAAGCTGTGATGGGTGCTTATATTGAAGAAATGAATGTAGTGGGTGTTTTTCATGGCAGTGTGTTGAGCTCTGTCGTGACCCCTGCGCTGCCATAACGGTCAGTGTGTTTCGTGCCATATGTTCAAAAAAGCTCCCCCCCCCCCCCCGCTTGTTTTGTGCATGATCTTTCTCATGAAATTTCTGTGAGGTGCTTTTGCTAACGAGGAAAAAAAGGCCAAAAGTGCAGTTCTGTGTAATTGTCTTTTGCCATTGTACATATGAGAATAAAAGGCCAATGATTGTATATTTCTCTTCTGTTCGGAGGACTTGAGAATTCGAGTAATAATTATGGTTAGTGTCAGCCCCGCCGCGATAATCTAGTGTTAAGGTACTCGACTGCTGACCTGCAGGTCATGGGATCGAATCCGTGCTGCGGCGGCTGCATTTTTGATGGAGGCGAAAATGCTGTAGGCCTGTGTGTTCATATTTGGGTGCACGTTAAAGAACACCAGCTGGTTAAAATTTCCAGAGCCCGTCACTACGGCGGCTGTCATAACCATATGGTGGTTTTGGGACGTTAAACCCTAGATATCTGTCTATGTATCTATGGTTATAAGGTATTTTTGCTCATAACAAGCTTTCTTCACATGCATATGTTGAGCTGATGCGAATTTTTCTTCTTCTGTCTTTGTAGGAAATGCAGAAGCGCCGTGAGATGCTTCTGATGGTTGACTTGGTGAGTTTTCTTCATTTTACTTTATTTCAGTACTTTTTGGGTCTTGTTGCATTTGTACAAATGTTAAGGATGAAAACCAAGCAGTTGATACACTCAGTGACATCTTATCTCGACGTAGGTGCAGAGGCTACAAAGGCAGGACTTAAGCATATTTCCATTGCGCCGCAAGTAGTCTGGCAGCTTGCGGCTTAGCTTCACTTATGTTCTAAATGGTTCTTTTTTTCGTTTCCAAGTCCACCTGTGGCCTGAAAGTCACTGAATTATCCGATGTATGGTCAAATCTGTCCAAAATAATGAGCGCCCAGTATCATAGAGTGATGCGTATCAGGGACCAGATGACGTGTCCAAATTAACAAGCTTTTACTGTAATGGGAAGAAAAGGTATTGCCGAGTATATTTTGCAATCTAAATGATTTTTACTTTGCACTATGTTTAGTTCGAAGGACAGTGTGACGCTAACGTGTCAATAAAGCCAGTATATGTGCCAGAAGCTGCATTTTTTCCCCATAGCTAATGAGTTCTGAGCAGTAAAGCAGATTACATGCTTACAAGTTTGTTTTCACAATACCACATTGTTGTCAGAACTCTGGAACGATTTTCTGAATGACAGTGTGCATCACTAAAGGGCATAATTGAATGAATAGAAACTATGAAGCTGTGCAGTGGATCATCTTTTTTTTGTCTTTTTTTCACCCCTCGTCTTTCCTGCAATGAAGCAGCTAGCCCCACTTCCTTCTTTTTGACATGCCTCCCTTTTCTTTACTCTAGGAACGGGAGAGGAGGAGACAGCACATGCTGCTCGTTCGTGCCCTGGAAAACCGCAAGAAGATGGAGGTATGGGTTATAAGCAGAGTGGATGTCTATGTTACCTGTACCTTTGCCATCACCCCTTTCTTAAGCTCTAATTATGTTTCTCTTTGGATTGTTTGGAAGCACTTACTTCTTTTATTGTTTATGGTTTTCATAGGGACGTTACGCATCTTAGATTTCTTCCAATAATCACTGAGCGTTAGAGAAAGCTAGACAGTGGACCTGTACATGTGCTGCTTGAGTAGATGGGGCATTCAAAATGTTTTCTTTTTGTTTTTTGGACAGGATTCAAAGAAACTGGATATGCATATTTTGAAGGAGGTCAGGAGACCGGTCGAGGACATGCTTCTGAAGGACGCTCTTGTAAGCTTTATTTTTTGAAGCATGACCTCTTGTGTTACGTGTGTACCTGTGATCGAGGAGTTCTTTCAAATGTCTTTGTACCAGGGTTTCAAGCCAGAGTGTAATTAACCTACTTGTTGGGTAATTTCTATAAGGTAGCCGGGTGATAATGAGATTAATTCAGCAATTATAGTAAAGGATGGCATTTCGACGTAGTACCTCTTCAATAAACCGCACCGACCGTCGCGGCTGAGCAGGCACGACGGTCGATTGTGATGCATTAACACTGAAAGTCATTGCCTTCGTGTATGAGAGGGGTATCCTCTGCCTTTCAGAATGGCGCTGATCTTCTTCATTACAGTAGAGTAATTACCAGTTTTTGCTCGTCATCAATAAGCAAAAACTGAGATGACCGATTTTAACTTATAATCAACGCAGCTTTACTGAGGCAGATATTTTCAACAATCCTTATCCAAAAAGCAAACTTAATGAAATTGCAATGGTTTAAATTAACAACTCCCCGGCACAGAGCATAACTGAAAAATCTTACACCACCCACCTCACATTGATATCTTTTCACCATCTTCTACTCATTCATGGTACAGGGTTTGTACTTTAAATTTTGCAATGCTTTGAAATATGAATCAGGCCTTTGATTTTGCTTTCAGTGTATTAAGTGATGCTTGCTGTACAAGTCAATGATATTGAGAATTGACTATGCGACAGGTGGAAGCGTGACCAACGGCACTGGTGAAAGCCATTGTAGTTGTCGTTGTGGATGGTTGGCAACAGAAAGCTGCTGGAGAGAAGAGCCGGCCATGTCGGTTCCTCATAGGGCGCATGCCAGGCCAATCGCTTCTCAAGCTGCGTCTCGATCCCCAAGTTAACATATCATAAATATAAGCCTGAACAATACAGACCTCCTCTGTCTTCAAGCGAACCAACATGAAGAGACGATGTTGTGCCACTCCAGCAGAAACGTCGCACTTGACTTCAGTGCCACCATACACGTCTATGATGTCGTACTGTGATACATACTGGGCACCTCTTCGTAATGTTCCGTCCAATTTAGGAGTAGGGTAAAGGTGGGGTAATGAAAAATACCGCTTAAGCTAATAATTTGGGAAAAAAATGGTCGGTACACACTCGTTATATAAGCAGCATATCACGGGGAAAATTTTGTGCTCAGATGCGACTGACTTCTTTTTGTTAAATAAATTGTGGCTGAAATCACATTCTCTTCATGCATCTTGTCATCGCAAGAAAACAATCAACAACGAGTTCTTCATTAAGTGGCCTTGTTTTGAGCGAGACCAAAGTTATTTTTCAATGCTTTTTGTGATGTTTCTGTCCACCGACCTTGAAGCAAAGATAGAAAAAGAAATGAAAATGCTTAAATTAAGCAGGTCTATTTGCTTTTAAATATGTTTAGCTTGTTCCTCATAGCACAAACGATTGAAGTATTTTTTTTCCCTTGCAGCCTTTGCCAACGCTAAATAGGATACCTGGACTAAAGGTTCCGGGCACTGCATTTGCCAATCTTTTGATGGTTCGAGAATTTCTGCACAATTTTGGTGAAACACTGCATTTTGGTGAGTCAGGCCAGCGTCCATATGTAGGTAACAGCATCATGAATCATGAGTGTTCTCTGCCTAGATAACATCCTCATTCCTTTAGAATAAATGGTGCTACTGGCAAAATGATTAAGTTTGTTTGAATGCATATCAAATGTGAGAAAGAAAATAAAAAGAGGGTATGTAGGTTACCCTTTAATTTCATTCACTTTGTAAAGAAGACCTGTTCTTAAGTGTGTGCAAATAGGTAGCAAGTACAGTCGCCGACCGATTTTTCGGACCTGGCGGGGACCGAAAAAAAGTACGAAAAATCGAACAGTCCGAAAAATTCGTTTTCGCCAAAAATTTGAAGTTTATTGCATCAGGCAGGTTTAAAAAAGTCCTTGATGCTGCTTTGCCTCAAACTACGCTTGGAGGCAATTTGGTTTGCCCGTATTTGCGCCAAGGTGACATCGTCGCCGTAAACGCTCGACAAAATTGTCACCGCGTTGGCGATCTCCGCCGCCGACGGCTGCGGGCGGTCGTCGTTGTCGTCATCCGAGCCGCTCTCCGGCTCCGGGACAACCTGGCGAAGAATTTCGTCGTCAGTGGCCTCTGCGCACGAAACAATGTCGTGTCTCTATTAGCTTGATTATGGCAGCTTTCTTCTCCATCGTCAGGGTCGTATACTTCCCACGCTTCTTCACACCACCTGGCTCCCGCGATGGCACAGATGGCGGAGCCATGGCACCGAGAACACAAAATTCGATGCCGCAGATAGCCGCTGCCACGGAGGAAGGAAAGGTAAGGAGCGGCCCTGACGTCACTCGTTGTGAAGCCGCGATGAAGCCGGAAGTCGGCCATATTGAGTAGGCAAATTCTCCTCTCTTGTTTACATATGAATGCGAAGCAGAAGGCGCGACTCCCTCTTTGGCTCGGAAAGCACGTGGGCTGCGCAGCGCGTGTGTCGTGACGATCCGAAACTAATGGAACTGGGCTCATCACTCTGAGCCAGCTGGACACCTTCAGCGAAATCGCATCGTCCGAGTAATAACAGGGAGTAACAGCTCGCCGACAAAGAAGCAACTACGAGAGAACGCGCGCTAGATGTACTGACAACGGCGAGTGCTTTCACGTCATTAATTCAGCAACTGTACAGACAACAATATCGGTCGTGCTCCTTCTACGGTTGGATTCCGCCATGCGGCCGACGCAGCGTCCTGCCACTGTGTCCGTGTTCCGCGTGAAAATCACCGGCGCCAGCATTCTGCGACCGTGGTGACTTGAGCACGGTGCTAGTGACAGTTGAACGTGGTTGCTGTTACGCTGAGATTACATGCCATGCTGGTGGAGAGTGTACCAAGCGGAACAGAAAAGGTGTTTTAATACGCACATGCAAGTTGTTACTGTACACACACAACACGAAACTACGTATGTGCACATGGTCCTCATTGCGTCTTGCTGGGCTCAACAGCGTCGTCCGTTGTCACAAGCAGGAGCACTTCCCAACTATCACTGACCTGCAAGGCGTTCGTCGCCGTTCCGCTTCGTCATGGCGCCCAACGCAATTTCGCTGAACACTAATTGCTTAATCCACGTCATCCGCCGCACGACACATGGATATGCACTCGTTTAACGAGTGCATATCCATGTGCACCCAGGAGCACTTCCCAACTATCACTGACCTGCAAGGCGTTCGTCGCCGTTCCGCTTCGTCATGGCGCCCAACGCAATTTCGCTGAACACTAATTGCTTAATCCACGTCATCCGCCGCACGACACATGGATATGCACTCGTTTAACGCACTGTTGAAACCCCGTGATGGACAAAGGGATTTGTAAACGTTGCTAAGAGTACAGTAACTGCCAGGAGAACACTGCGTAACCAATAATGCGGCGCAGAGCACAGATATTGTCCGCCACGGCTCAGCACGAGACCTGGGGAGGCACACATTCCGCCGCCAGCCGCGGCCGCTCACTGCTAGACCAGCTCCACTGCGCAACACGTAACCATAGCAACGCCGCCATTGTGCCTACTGAATATGGCCGCCATGATGTCATTTCCGCCACATTTTTTACGCCCTGCGCCGGCTGGGCATGCCCTCTCCTTACCTTTTTCCTTCCTCCGTGGCCGCTGCGAAGCACACAACGCCTCGACGCTACGCGACACTCCGTGAAAAGAATCCTCCTTTCGCCTCCTCCCCGTGCGATGTGATGACGATAGTGCTGACCGAAGACGAAAAAACGGCATCCACCACCGCGTCTTTTAAAAAGCAAACACGGCCTCCGAAACTTAAAATATGGCGTGCGCGTTCCAATCTCGGAGGCAGGAAAGGCATCTGAAGACCAAGCTTAGCCAAGCCGACGGAAAATCCAACATGGCGGCGTTCACAATCGCTTGGGGCGTGGCACAAAACGAGCGATTTAGTCCGAAAAATCGAACTTTCAGGGGCAAATTCGCCCGAAAAATCGGTCGAAACAATGCATTAGCTCTATGGGATCCCTGACGGTGCATTTATGAAGTCCGGAATATCCAACAAGTCCGAATTTTTGGAGTCCGGAAAATCGATCGGCGACTGTATTAGATTGGAAGTGAATAATTATTTTGTTTGAATGATTTCGAATCGAACTTGAGTAACGTATATTACATATTGCTAAGAAAAATGAGTGTATTTGTCATACCCAACCAACCTGCACAAAATTTTTTTATTTGAAATAATTCATGTCATATGCCATTTTTTTAGTTGAAAAAAACTGCAAGAAACTTTGAAATAGTAGCACGATTTAACTTTTAATAGAATGCAAGTTGTAACCAGTTATGTCAAGTCAAGTTTTAAACCATGTCAATCATGTCGTTTTAAACCATGTCAAGTTTTAAAATTACTATTACTTTGAGCATATAAGAAAGTATAACCAGTGAGGTGTGCAAATATTTCAACTTTCGAATATTTTTCTAATAGTGTTTGCTGTTCGATTCGATTCGCACTGGAATTTCGACCATTCGAACTTCTCGAAGACAAATACAGTAAATGTTTTATTGGCAACGTTTCCTTCATATTTTTTTATATTCATCACTTCATCACATTATCACATTACAGCGAAGCTGCCTCTCATACACTGCTATGGTAGCAAATGTATTTATAATTAGAGAAAATGCCGATTGAAACATAGAGATGCACTGTGTCATTACAGTGGCCCTTCATATTGATATTATGCTTCCCTACACAACATTCTGGTACTGCAGCAAATGGTTATAAGTGGATGAACTAATTAAATTGCTGGTTCGAACCTCGCAACATATCTGGGGGCTTTATGATTGCTGTTTCGTGCTGTTTTGGTCCAAAGTGCTGTTTCGTTTTAGTGCTGTTTTGGACCAAAGTCTGAAAAAAAAAAAAAATCTGACATATGATTGCTGTTTCGTGCTGTTTTGGACCAAAGTCTGAAAAAAAAAAAAAATCTGACATATGATTGCTGTTTCGTGCTGTTTTGGACCAAAGTATGAAAAAAAAAAAATCTGACATAGATTTTCAGCATGCCAAATTTCAGATATTTATATACACCGATGTTTACAGGGCAAATTAGGAACTCTGAATTTGAAGGTAGCACGTCCTTGTCCACCTAATCAGTTGGGCCTTTACAGTTGTTGAAGAGGGGAGAGGTGGTCGAAATTGTGTTTTCTTTCATGTGTAGAGTGTTGTTGACACATCGATTGCACCAAATCTTGTGAATACATACAATTCGGTCTCTGCATTGCCTCATTCTTGATGAAACAACTAGGGAACACCATCCTTGCAGCGCTCCATCAACCTAGCCTAAAGAAACACTTCCATGTTCCTGTCACATAAGAATGTGCTCACCGATCCTCTGCAACTTTGTTCCTGTAGTTTTCACTTCAGAGTATTTGAGAAAAATTATGAACATAAAGTAATTCCTTTTTAAATCGAAGCCATCAAATCCAAAGAAAATTTTGAGATAAGCAGTATTTCGAGTTGAGCAAAACGCTGAAACTCTTTGCCCAGGTCACTGCAAAAGAAAAGCCAGTGTTGTCGGAAAAAGCCCGACTGCACGAGAGAGCTACTGTAGTAAAGGCACGAGAATTCGCAGGGAAAAAGAATTTATTACCGAGGACCAAAAGATTGCGTGATGGTTGCCTGTTTCGTGTTTGGTCCGAGAAAGGCGTTTTTCAATTGCTCAACACATCGCATGAGCCGTTGGTCGCCACCACTGCGTTCGACCTTGTTGCGGAGCAAGCGCAGCATGTTATGCGTTTCTGTCTCGTGGGCACTTTTCAGGGCTCTTCCTCTTCTGCGTGGTCATCTTCGTTGTTCACGGCCATTTCAACGATATCGCGTTCGACAGTTTACTGGTAAAAGGGACGTCCGCCTTGTAGAGCGCTACTCCTGAGAGGCGATCTCGCAGTCTTCAATATGACTCACGCAGCCGGTTGTCTTGTGCGCTTCACTGGACAGCTCATCACAGCCGCTGAATTTCGCGACAATGTTTTCTTCGATCGATGCCGGGACGCAAGCAAAACCCAGCATGAGCGAAGCAGTTGGCAATCGCCAGCAGGCGTAATTGGCGCCAAGCTTCGGCCATCAGATTGACTGCACCCAGCAGATCGATCTCGTACTTCTTCCCGTTGTCGTATGACAGCAGAATACGGTGCAGCAGGCTTTTCCTATAATATTTTCGGGCCACCTCAATGACTCCCTGGTCCGTAGGCTGGAGAACAGACGTCATATTTGGTGGTAGGAACTCGAGCATAACAGCCGCCAAGTCGTTGATTTTTCCGTGACGTGGGCAGTTATCCACAACAAACAACACTTTCCAACCGTCCTTAGCCATCTTCCGGTCAATCGCACAGACATACCCTTCGAAAAGCGCCGCCATCATTTAGGCTGTTTTATTTGCGCAATAGGTCACATCCCTTGGGAGCTGTGCATTCCAAAAACACCTGGGATTCAGCGACTTGCCAATGATGAGGAGGGGTAGCTTTTCATCGCCGATGACGTTGGCACCAAAAAGAATGGCACTTCTGTCTTTGCGTTGCTTGGCACCTGAGCACGCTTCGCCTTTTGGTGTGTAAGTGCGGTTAGGCAACATCTTATAATATAAGAGAGCAGCTTCATTGAGATGAAAAATGTCCTTGTCCGCGTACTCATTTAGCAGCACGGCGAGGCGTAGGTTGTGCCATACGTCTGCAGCCTGTTCATCGACAATGCTGCTTTCGTTGTGAATAGGCTTCGATGACACGTTGTTTCTTTTTTTAAACCTCTCGAACCAGCCATTGCTATAGCTCAAGTCCACGTAGCCCATCTGCAGTGCCAAAGCATGTGCTTTTTTCATTATCACTTGGGTTGTCACCGGAAGATTGGCTGCTTGAACGTTGTGGAGCCGCAACAAAAGTGCTGCTTTCACGTCGGGGAATTCGGAAGCTTGAACGCGTTTCCGCTTGCTCGAAAAGCTTTGCTCGAAGCCTTCCAAAACCGTATGCACTGTCGAGAGGGTTGACAAAAGGATGCCGAATTTTTTGGCGATGCACGACTTGCTTCGACATGCTTTTTCCACTTTTTTCATTAAAGCGACTTCTCTCTTCAAAGTGTCGGGGGTCCGTCTTATGTACGGCTGACGCAGAAGCTTATAGCTGATGTTCCAGGCGCACACAGTCGTACCGTGCACGATTAATGTCTCCTATCCGTAGCTCGTCTTGTCGCAGCTACACGGGTTCAGGCGACTAAGGCAACAGGCTAGGTCAACAACACACTTTATTGCTATACGTTAGCAATAGCACATAAATGTTGGGAGGAGATACTACAGAAAACAAGGCGCTTACTCCTTGGTCATTGTCGTCTTCGGCTCACAGGGGGTTGCGGGTTCGACCTCCTTCTTTCTAAGCCGGTGTCGGAGAGCGCGTGCGGCCGTCCGCACGCTAGTTTTGTTCACTGATCCAGTTTCCCTCTTCCTGAGAAAGGTCTGTTTCTTCGCTGAGGGAGCGAAACCCGTTCTGTGTGCCGGGAATGGGGGAATCTGGAGTGCTGGCCGCGGGAGTGTTTCATTCCATCGAAAGAGGCTTTATTGACACTAAAGGGACAGCCGTGTCCCCGCAACTAGGCTGTCACACTGCTGAAAGGGTATAAGGGAGGCTGGGCTCACGTGCTCCCCCACAAAAGTTAGCGATTTGCACTGCTTTGGATGGGGCATCTTGGTCGATATTCTGCAGCGCTCGTTGCACAGATCATGCACTGAAGATTCGTCGGGTGCAAATCTCTGGGGACACAGACAACCATCTCGCACACGCTAGGGCTAGCTTACAGATCCATTCGATTCACCCTGCACTTCCAGAACTAGCTCACAGTGGTGCCGTCTGGGTGTTGTCTTCGTACAGGTGACATTTCAGCAAATACAGCAACGACAAGACGCGGGAACGAATACGAGAGTGCAGAGGTTGTGCAGGCTTTATGTTACTCATCGGCTGTGTGGAGGCTGTGAATCGTAAAAGACGGCTCCGCTTATGTTGCTTGGCATGTGTCTACCGGAAAATGTTCTGTCGTACTTGTTGCACGTCACTAAAACAGACACGAATGTAATCGGCTTTGTCTCTGCTGCTGTTGCAGCCATCTTGTGCAACACGGGCTTGGCACTACCTCACGAGCAGGTGCAGGGCATTCGTGAACTAGCCCTTTACAACAGCTGGACTTTTTCGAAACAAATACTTTGGTGCCACTGCCGCCATGTTGGAACTCGTGAAAGAAATGCCGAAGTGCAGCGCCTCTATGAAGCGGTTCACGAAGTGCAGGTGAAATGAATGGAGCTTACGTACTGACAGTGCTGATGGGGCTCTGCGCACTGCACATAAGTCGTGCACAGATGCGCACACATGATCACTCCTATAGTTGCTTGACAAGGCAGATAGCAAACGGCTGCGACCGCGGGAATTTTAAATTCATCCTTTCTGCCTGCGTTCGGCTTGTGTAGTGAGAGCTAAGCGTTTACACAACACCCTCGTTTCCTGTTGAGAGTGGCCGTCTTCCTTCCCGGTCAAGATTTCGAGATACATGCTGTCCCTTCCGAAAAACGTTTCGAGATGAGAGAAGGCAAATATATTGCACCTATGGTGGGTTAATACATGGCGAAAAAATGTTTTGACTTAACTGAGATTTCGAGATATGAGATTTTGAGTTAATGAGGATTTACTGTATACTTGACAACCAACCAAAAAATATTCAATTAGGTTCGCACTCTAACTCTTAAAGAGCCACTCACCAAGTTTGACAATTTTGAGCTCAGAAGCGCAATGCGTAGACGAGGCGTTCATGATCACGTCTGCCAAAATTTGCAACGCTACGCGCCGCGAAAATGGGTCAAATTTCATCTTCAGGATGAAAACTACTCCCCCTCCCCTCTGTCAGCGCACGCGTAGAGAATGAGGGCATGACGTGGACATATGAATGGCCCTACGTACACGGCAATGCAGTGACGTTGGTCATCTACGTAAACGACTCTGCTCTGACGTTGTCAATAGTATACCACGTGACATGGCAAAAACTATTTAAGACAACATGCGTAGTTTGTGTATTTGTTGTTTTAAGAGATTAATAAAACTTGAAATAAATAATTAGACGCAATAAAAATTGTGCGCGTTTTTCTTTCATTTTCTCCCGTGAAATGCTGCCATACGCGGGGCTAATGTGCCAGCGTTTTGCATGCGTTCGTGTCCCCGCGGTCAGCGCATTGAGCAGACAATCGCCATGGAACGCTTCTACGCTTTCGCGCACTCATTGTGCTCATCTACTCTACCGCGTCTAAGCCAGCGTTTCCAAACAATCCTGCAGAAACAGGCAGAAGACCACAAAGTAACGCTGGTCAACAAATCATCGCCACTCGCGTGCTCAGGGGTTGGACTTGTTTGGTGGTGGTAGGGGTTAGAAGATGAGAAAAGGCACCTAATTTCTGCAACCCGGTCAGGAGCACGGCGCAGTGCATCATGCGCACGTCACCTCTTGATCGGATGCTGGAGAGGGTGTGGAAGAGATTTGGCTTGCAAAGGCTACGCGGAGGAGCGGCAAGGGTTTCGAGCTCGCTTCCTCTCATCCTCATTTCGCGCTGCTTCAAAAAACCTGTCTTCTCCGCTCGTGATGAATCGATTAGAAAAATGTTTGTGGTGAAATGTTCCTCATCAGACACCCAACAACTTCCACTATTTAACTAAAATTCGGTATGGGGCCTGGAGAGTAGCCCTTCAATATTCGAATTTGCTTTGCAACCAAGATTTTGCTATTTGCACACCTATAATAACAAGCTTTATTTTTAAACTTAAAGAAGCGATGAATCAATGTGAGTGTAATCTGTTCATTTAACCTTGAAGTGAATCTTCGCGGTAGTGAAGATTTTACTAGAAAAAGTGCATTCACGGTGTAGCACCCTTTCACTGCAGAGAAAACACCTTTACAGGAAGTTACATCAGAACTAATATTTTATTCATCACTTCAAACACATCGAAATTTCCGACAACTTATATTCTAATAGAACTGAATTTGAACACATTAATATTCACTTGAATATTTGCACAAGCATACTCCTGTAGTTTCTCTAAATAAAGTGCAAACACTGCTTTCACGTGTCAGAAAGCTGACACTTCATTCAGGATTACATTCACGCGCATGATTTTTCTGTTGGCCTTAACGTTGACCTGTAATTTTGTTTTGGCTGTTTGGCTATGTTGTGAGGATTTTCCTTGAATTAAGAACTTTATTTGTATCATTCTGATACCAGTTTTATAAGACCAGCCGTGTTAAGGTCTGTGTTGTGTTCGTTCCTGTATGCCCAGTCTTTCAACATCGTAAAGTTTGAAGCGAGCTATAACAATCCCACCTCTTGTTGCGATGGGTCGGCAAAAATCTCAGCGAGATGTCTCTCTTTCAACAGATGTGGACAAGATTCCGAGCTTGAACACTCTCCAGCTGGGCCTGATCAATCACGACACCAAGTCGGAACAGCAGTTGCTCAATGTAGTGCAGCACCTACTCACGTGTGCTATTCACGACCCTGGAACACTGCCCTGCAAAGAGGTGCTTACTACATTCCGATCTTTCCATATTGTATCTTTTGTTGTGCATTGATCTATACTGACTGGTGTTCTATGGTGGCACAAGTAGCACAAGCAATGTGGTGGTACGGATCTGAAGGTGGAGTGGAAATATTCGTAATACCCAACATTTTGTATCGCAAAGCACAATATGTACACAAAACATTTATTGCCGTCAAAAAATTTTTCTATGTATTTATCTGGGATGCACACAAATGAACCAATAAGAGACGATGCAGCTGGTTGCGTCAAAGGTTCGCTTGAGGCCTACTGAAAGCTCCACCTTAATCACAAGTAAATGACAGGAGCACCAAAATGCTTGATGTCTTTGTACTACTTTATTACTTCTAATCTACCGCTGCATTATCAGTCTACTTTATGAGCTGCATAATGGCTACAGTAAAAGCTCGTTAATTTGAACTGCAAGGGGAAGCCCTCTCAGTTCGAATTAACAAAAGTTCGAACTAACTAAAGTGAAGAACAACAATAGTACACTGCGAATAGGGCATAACAATTTATTTATTGAAAAAATCTGTGATCGCGGTCTGCCTTCTTTTCTTGGAGGTGACAGCGAGCACTTTTTGCTCTAACAAGCGAATTTGGCGGAGGGCCTCTTCTCCGCCTTCTTCAAAACTTAAGAAAAGACGGGCGGCATTCAATCCGGCCATGACTTCCGCAGCTGAGGGCCGCACTGGTGCTTCGTCCTCCTCCTCATCATCATCACTGGCAACGACAGGTTCTGCACTTCTCACCTGACATATTATGTCGCTATCCGTGAGTTGCCACCACACACCACTGCACTTGAGTCCGCATCGATATAGTCCGCAAAGCAGACGTCTTCCGAATTGTCTGTTATGGGGGTGGTGACACCGTGTTCGAGCACTGGTGACTCGTCAGCTTGCAAAGCTTCGATGCTGAAGCCACAGTGGTGAAAGCAATTTGCTATCGTAAGCGCTGTCACTTGCTCCCAAGCACGCACAAGCATGTGTAGTGCACTTGAGAGCGTCATTTGGTAGTTATTGCACAAAATATTTCGTTTCAACATATGACGCCGATAAAATAATTTTAAACTTCTACCCTGGTTCATGGGCTGCAGTACCGCTGTTGTGTTTGGTGGAAAGAAGGCCAGCTCAATGGCCTTCATCTCAACGTTGACTATGAGCCGAAAAGTTGTCCACAAGAAGCAGGACTTTGCGGCCACAGCGTTCGAACTTCTTGTCAAGCTTCCCCAGCCACTGCGCGAACAATTCCTCCATCATCCAGGCCTTTTTCCTCACCGGTATCACCATGGAATGGGTAGGGTGTGCGAGGCGTGTTGATGACACGAGGTACGC
Organism: Rhipicephalus annulatus; assembly: GCA_013436015.1. Taxonomy (NCBI): domain Eukaryota; kingdom Metazoa; phylum Arthropoda; class Arachnida; order Ixodida; family Ixodidae; genus Rhipicephalus; species Rhipicephalus annulatus. The sequence continues at coordinate 215,089 of WOVY01000893.1, read as the reverse complement.
TAGCGAGTGGGTCATGGTTGGTTTGGGTTGTGGATGTGGCAAACATTGTCCTCACGGAACTTGCCGAGGGGCTGTACTGTGGTGGTAGTCCTTGAAGACGGGGCGGTGGCTGCTTCAATAGATATTAGCAGACCCTGGTGCACTGGCGGTGGTTGCTTCTGGTTCAGGACCAGCAGGCATAAGACGTTAAAGTACAGTGCCCAGCACGTCCATCACTCTGTCGCCAGAGGAAACGATAGGCTGGAACTCTAAGTGGAGGACTGTTTACTCAGCCACAGCTGCCATTCACTTCTTCACTTTCGTGTTCTGCCACCATTACAGCGTGGCAATATATATATATTTATAATATCACACACACACGGCCGAATTTTGCTTGTTTATCACATGTTCTCTGATAGATGATCCTGGGTGAATCATTAAGTATTGATTTTATCACATTAAAAATTTTAAGGTGTTTTTAAACACCAACTACATGCAATGAAGAGAAAGCATAGGTGTAAGGTTCATAAGTTTATTGGTCATTTGCTGCGGATCAGACCTTTTAAAGGAATCGTGAATTGCCAACTGCTTCTTTGCTAGAGGTATGTGCCTTCAGCACAAAGCTCTCTTTACCAGTTGAGAAGCATCACAGTTTACCATGCATGTGCTTTGTTTCAACCATGTGTTAACTAGCAAAACCTTTTTCTTTAAGGCCTGAGGTGCTTGCTTATTTTTTTATTTTTAAACTGTTAGGGTTATATAAGCACACAACTTTTTAAACAGTAGTGGGAAAGCGGCAGATATTTTTTGGTATGGAACTGCAAAAAGTATGAATTAACCTAAAGTATGTATTATCATAGTGTTAATCATTGCTAGTGTACTGTGTGTATGTATGTATGTATGTATGTATGTATGTATGTATGTATATGTGTGTGTGTGTGTGTGTGTGTATGTATGTATGTATGTATATATATATATATATTTGCAGGAAATTTTGCAGGAAAAAAAAAATACAAAAACTTCCCTGCGGGAGGCAAAGACTAAAGGCTAAATAGCCTGACGAGGTCTTGACCTCCTGATACAGTCTGCATCAGTGCCATATTACACATATTCACACATCAGTAACATACATATACAAATAAGTGACATTATACATATCTTATTTAGTTACACAGCTTATTTCTACATGATATACATTCAGAATATGTTTTACATAAACAGGAAACAATTTTGGTATCAAACGATTCTGTTTAAGTATCATTGTTCATAGTAAGAAAAAAATCAACTCAGTATACAAGTATTCCTAAATATAAAAGCCTATGGATCTACTATGTCTTTAGTCAAAAGAAGAAAGGATTTATGATGACATTTAAATTGTTTGGTTTTCAGAGTAAAGTCTATATTCGATTCGTGAAGGTTTAGCAATTGTATGATCTTATAATCAATAGCCTGCTTGCCATAGTTCGTGCGTGTTTTCTTAGTTTTGCGGGTAGAATTTCTGAAGCCATATGTTGTTGATACAGTGCGTGGAAAGGAATCCTGTAGTTTATGTTTGTGGATGTGTTGCATCAGTTTAAGATTATATACTTTCCTAGCAGATAGAATTCCATGTTTAAGAAAAAGCGGCTGAGTGTCTAAGTCCTTGGGGTGACCTTTATATTTTTCTATTACACGGAGCGCGCGCTTTTGCAAGATTAATATTCGATCGTAATTGGTCTTAGTTGTTGTTCCCCATACAAGCATTCCGTATAGAAGTTTGGAGTAAAACATACTATAATATAATGATTTACATAACCATGAAGGGAGGAGGAAAGCAATTTTACTCAAGCACCCTACAGAACGAGCTAGATCTACCAAGAGACTATTTACGTGCGGTGTCCATGTTAAGTGCTCATGAAACCAGACTCCAAGGAATTTTTGTGTGCTGACTTGTTCGAGTCGCTGATTGTCAAACAAGATTACTATATTATCACTGATGTGCTTGTTAATGGGCCTGAACATAATAAATTTTGTTTTTTGTGTGTTTAATTTTAGTTTGTTTTTTGTTAGCCAGCCTGAAAGTTATATATATATATATATATATATATATATATATATATATATATATATATATATATATATATATATATATATATATATATGAGGTCAAACAGACAATAAAGCCAAGGAATGTATAGGGGATGTTATTAGAACAGATGGAATGTAAATAAGAAGAAAGAAAAGTGGGTGAAAAATAACCAGCCGTGAGCAGGAATCGAACCTACAACCTTCGAATAACGCGTTCGATCGAACGCGTTATTCGAAGGCCATAGGTTCGATTCCTGCTCACGGCTGGTTATTTTTCACCCACTTTTCTTTCTTCTTATTTACATTCCCTAATAATGATCGAACGCGTTATTCGAATGCCGTAGGTTCGATTCCTGCTCACGGCTGGTTATTTTTCACCCACTTTTCTTTCTTCTTATTTACATTCCATCTGTTCTAATAACTTCCCCTATACATTCCTTGGCATTATTGTCTGTTAGATCTCATTAATATTTTGTCAAAACACGAAAAAACGGGCCCTTAGGTATACACTTTTTTCCCTTAGATATACATGTGTATGTGTGTGTGTGTGTGTGTGTGTGTGTGTGTGTGTGTGTGTGTGTGTACGTATATATGTGTGTATATATATCCCAGTTATTTCGCAGCACGATTTAAACAAAAGGCTGCTAGAGTTACTCAAAAAAAACCTATTGCATATTTTTTCTAGTACAGTGGACTAGCTGATAGTAACTTTTTGTTAAGTACATTTAATTATGTGAATTAATTAAACATTTAGGTCTCGAACTACTGTTTTAATGATTGAAGCGTCTGGTCAGAAAACGTGATTGATCGGTAATTGATGCTCTCGATAATACACGAGCCAAATATTATGGCATGACACGTAGCCTGGAATTCACAATAAATTTTCGAAGTTGGCTGAAAATAGCTTTTTCTTCTAGACAAGTGACACTAAAAGCTCAACAATCACTCATCGGAGCCCTTGTGTCAGTCATCGGCTCATTTGAGCACGGCGATCTCGGTCATTACTGTTGCCTTTTGAGGCCACGACTTGTCTACGCTTGTGGGCACGATCGCACTGAACAAAAGTGCTTAAGGTCACGAGGCATGTGCGACGTATTTCCTGCCCCCTTGCCGTTCCTCCTTGCTTAGCTTTCAGCGATTTCATCAGGACGAGAGAATTCAATTGCAGCGTGCAGCAATAAGCTCAGTTCAGTGAATCCATTCCATGGCTACTTGAATATGTGTGGCAGGGCACCTTTGAAGCGACATTGATAGGAAGCACTAGATGACGTCGATATTTTTGATAAGTGCTCCTGTGTCAATAATAGCATCGTCATAGTTTTATTAATAAAGGGAAAATGAAGGTGTAGCACTCACTCATATCAGTGTGATGTCATGGATTCTGTTCTCAGTAAAATATCTCGAAAACTTGCCATAGGCTATCATCTCTGTCCCTTTGAACACAGCGGGGTTCACTTTTACTGTTTGGAAATTATCTAGGCCCTAGCAGACACTGTAAAAGTCACCGCTGCCAGCTGGCGCAGGCACTTAAAAGCAGCTTCACCACCTGTCTTTTTGCACATTTACCAGCTAATCAAGTCCTCTTGTAGCAAGAGTGGCATTTTATTTTGTATTTTGGAAAGGTGATTCAGTAACAGAACAAAATAACTTCATGTTTTTTATCTTTCTTATAGCATTTCTTTTCTTAACTATTGTGTCGGGGTGTCACTTGTATGAGTGAAGGGCATTTTATCTCAATCAGTTCAGCTTTTTCTCCCCCCCCCCCCCCCCCGACAACTTGCAAAATGTAGCTCAACCCTCTTGTTCTGTGTTTTTTCCCCTTACTTGTTCTCTTTCATCGTGTACAAACACTTATGCGTAAGGTTATAAATATTTAAAGAAACGGCGCCAAAGCATGGTTTTCAACCTGTTTTACTTTGTAACTTACAGGCTGTTACCGTCCTTGGGCAGCACGTGAAGGATGCCACAATCACAAACGACACTGTAACGGAGGCCCTGCACCTGTACTTCATGGCTCTCGACAAAGAATGTGCCGTAAGTTGGTAGACATGATTGCAACTATTCCCACTTTACTTGTGGCCACAAAACTCTTCTAAAGGAAGGAGTTAGGTTAAAGGCTTGTTTCATTTTTTAAGCTCAATATTAATGAAAACTAAAAGACAATGATGTCAGGGAAAGCATAGGGGATGCTATTAGAAATACTTGTAATGTAAATTTGAAGAAAGAAAGGTGGACGAAGAAATAACTTGCCGTGGGCAGGGACCGACCCTTCGATTTTCGAATAATCCATCCAATGCTCTACCAACTGAGCTACAACAGCGGCTATCCCCCCATCGAGTTTATTGGTGTGATGAGTAAAGGAGAGGCACGAGGCACATGGAAGCGCAGCAATGGTGAACGAGGAGAAAAAAAGTCACCCAAGGGCACATGCACCAGCCACATCGACGCAGAGGATTGGCCTGATAGAGGCTCGTGGCATGCGACCCGAGCTGTGATGGTGAACGTCGAAGGATGAACAAGAGACTGTTCTGTTGGGCGTCAAATGGAGAAGATGGAGGAAGAAGCATGCATTGCGCCCGCGATGAGAGCGGCTGGTACTTGGTTCTGTAGGCGGCAGAAAACCTTGGAAAACTTCAAGCGAGTCTGCGCGGACTTGTCGACCCAGAGCACTGCAGTTCTGGGATCACCAGCAGCCCTTCTGTTGTCGGCAGGACGGCTGTAGTCCACAGTTCAGGCAAGGCGGCGTCCGTCTCATGTTGAGTCTTGAAGCAAGGGCCCTAAGCCTGGTGAGGCCTAACCTCGATTGAACGAGGACGGCAAAGACTACTGGGAACAAACTTGACGAGGACTACCGTCAAGCTGGACAAAGGCAAATGCAATAAGGCAAATACAAAAGCAAATACAAAGAAATAAAATACGAAAAAAAGAAGTGTTAATGGAGACCGTGGTAGGACCACCAACTAACGTTATAAAGAACAAATGTAATACAAAAAAAAGTGTTGATGGAGACTGTGGTAGAACCACCAACAAACTTTATAAAGAACAAATGAAATAAAAAAAAAGGAGTGTTAATGGAGACCATAGTAGGACCACCAACAAACTTCATAAAGAACAAATGGAATTAAAAAGAAAGTGTTGATGGAGACTGTGGTAGGACCACCAACAAACTTTATACAGAACAAATGGAATACTAAAAAAAAAAGAAGTGTTGATGGAGGCTGTGGTAGGACCACCAACACACTTATAAAGTATTTGTTTTGTGTATTTGTTGGTCGTCCTGCCACGGTCACCTGTGCCCATCTCACTCTCTTCCCTTCCGGTCCAATATTGGAAGCACTTTAGAAATAATCATGACATTTGGGTATATACACTCATACCTTGTTATAACGAAGTTGAAGGGGAGCCACAATTATCTCGTTATAGCCATTGTTTCGTTATATCGATTATAACAGTTTGTGGCAATGTATGCTCAGACGGGCGCACACCTATAAGCATGCAAAGAAGGAAACCGCCTTGCGGCCCGATGTACCACTACGCAACCACGCGTGCCACAGAAAATAAACTCGGTCGAATCTCATTAATTCGAACTTTCGGGTAATTCGAACTCACACTGACGTCCCGTCAAAGCTATGTGTATTCCGATGGGCGAAAGCGCCCTGTAATTCGAACGCGCAAGCACTTGTGACGGTTAATTCGAACATACCGCGCTCCAAAAATGTTCTCAGCACCATGCCCGATCCCGCGGCGGCATCTCTCAACGCTGTGCGCGAAGAAGGAAAAGCAGGAAAGGAAAGAAATGACTGTGGCGGATTGTTTGCGCTCTCATTGAAACACCGATCTGCGACGCGTCTGTGCCACGCTTCTCCCTTTTTCATTTCTGCATGTCATTTCTGCATGTAGAGACCCTTCCCCTTTATAGGCCACGCGCGGAGAAAAAGGGGAAAAAAATTGGCCTCGTATCTGCATGTTAATCTGCAAATGTCGTCGAAAGACGATAGTCTTGCGTCTGGAGAGATCGAACAAGACGTTTATTTGATCTGCTCAAGAAAATCGGTGAATGGTATTCTGGAGGCGCTGCGTTCTGGAGTGCCTCGAGCGTGCAGCGGAGGCAAACGAGCGCACTAAGTCACGTCACACATGAGACAAGTGCGCTATCTGACCGTTATATTGGACAACGAAACGCGCGGCTTTGAGACGGCCGTGCGCGCCCGTCTCAAAGGTGATAAGGTGTAGAATGCAAGGCGACGTGTAGGTGCCACCACCGTGTCGTCTTAGCAAAGCGTTGGAAACACTTCCCTTTTCGTGCAAGCGGTGCATGGTCAGCGCCGCGTGATAATTGCTACGGTCCTTAAAATAACTTATGTATGCCTTTTCTAGTAAAAGGTGCACATAGAGAATATATACGTGTTGTTATGGTGCGTCAGATATGCGCGATAATTGCTTTTTAATTGACAATTGCACAAGTACGAACGCTGAATCTTGAGCAACATTGGTGGGCGCTGTGGATGGGGTTGGCCGTTTGGGGTATCCGCTGGTGCTGTTTAAGGTGCCTGGAACCGTTAAGGGTCTACAAACAGACAGACCAAAATTTTTGCGTCGAAGGTCCCCAAGAAAGACTATCGTCATAAAAAAAAAGTAAGCTGTCGCGGAGAGTCTTCTTTCTCGTTGCAGTGGGTAACAACCATGGAAGCAGGGGAGATACAGCCGTTGTCGTCGTGAGGGAAATCGCTTTGCACCGCTGCGCCACTTCTCAGTCGTGTAACCCGCTGAGCGCTTTCTCAATCCTCTCCACTGGCTGTGGGAGGAGGACGGCTCTCTCCGCCGTGCGGGGCATGGCTGTAATGTCGACGCGGCAGTTTTGAAAGAGCCGCGCCGAACGAGTGTCAAACTCCGTAGAAAACAATATACTTAACACACTACGGTTGTTTTTTTTTGATAGACTATTTGATTGACTAATTTAGTTATATTCATTTACTGGTCAATTTTATATTGTTACAACGAGGTTTAAAATGCATGGATCTCAATGGAGCTTTCAAGGGGAATTTCATTCACTTCGTTATATTCATTATTTTTTTTATATCTCATTACATTATAACGTGGTTTGAGTGTATGTGAAATAAACATGGGAGCGTCATTCAGCACCACCTGTTGCCATGGCCGCAATGGTGTAACACCTTTATGCCTGTTTGGTGTCACGTAGTACGTGATCTTATCGCAAGATGACAGCTGATCATTGGCATATACAAAGGCAGTGACTTAGGCATTTACTATCGTGGCTTGTAGGGCTGACTAGCAATTGCTATAAATAGTGAGGCCTTTTCTTTTCCAAGTGTACATGATCGGATAAAAGTAGGATGGAATGATTGGATATTAAATATTTTGACACATAGCAAGATATGTAGTTCCTGCACTGTGTTCAATTTCTCACTATCTGTTGCTTTTCAAAGTTCACATTTGGTCTTATAGTTTACCGTAATTACTCGAATCTAACGCGCACCTTTTTTCCGGTTAAGCCAGTTCATAAATCGCATGCGCGTTAGAATCGAGTACGAACGAAAAAACTATGGTCAATCTATTGCCATCGGCAAATTCAAAATGGCCTCCCCCTACGTGCGTCGGCATGACGCGTCGGCCATTTCTGCCTATGTGTTTCCCATGTGCGGCACTTCGTACGTGTGCTAAGGAGTTCGTCATCTAGTAGTGCATTAGCATCGACGGCGTCGAAGGGCCGACTCCAAAAACTCGAGTGCACCACGATGCCGCTTTTAAAAGAAAAGTTATCGCGTGTGCAGAAACGGACGGAATTCGGGCCGCATTGCGGTCGTTCGGAGTTCCCGAAACGTGTGTGCGGGACCGGCGGAAACAAAAGCAGAAGATTGTCGACAGCAAAGCTTCACGCAAAGGCTTCAGTGGACCAGAGCAGGGTCGGTTTTCGCAAATTAAAGAGGTGCTCGGCGAGTATGTGCTTGAGCAGCGAGCGGCACAGCGGCCCGGGACGACAGAACTGCTCCAAGTGCGGGCTATGCAATTAGTCTTAGAAAAAGGTCTAATGCGGAGCCAGTTTAAAGCGAGCAGGTGCTGGCTAACTAACTTTATGAAGAGGAAAGGCTTTTCCCTCCGAAAGGGAACATGCATATGCGAAAAGTTTTGCGGAGGAGTACGATGAAAAGCTTCACAGTTCAGAGGTTCGTTCTAAACTTGCGGCGCAACAACGGCTACTTGCTTGGGCAAATCGGGAATGCCGATCAGACGCCTCTTTACTTCGACATGCCTGGCACCACAACCGTCGAGAAGAAGGGGGCGAAGCAAGTTCGCGTGCTGACATCGGTCCACGGTAAAACTACAGTGACGGCAATGCTCTGTTACACGTCAGATGGGCACAAGCTTCGCCCGTACTTCATATTTAAATGGAAGACGCTCCCTAAAGGAGTCGTTTTTTCGGGTGGTGTGATCGTGCGGGCCAGCGAGAAAAATGGGTGCGTGTTGCAATCGATGTCTTACTTTTTTTTTTTTCGCGGTGGAAATCGGGTGCGCGTTACAATCGAGGGCGCGGTAGAATCGAGTAAATACGGTAATACCCCTGTCACATGGAGTTGTCGCAGTGTCACATGGAAATTTGATGGTATTTTGATTTCATCTCTAGTTTTGTGTATCTTCGTTCTGCTGTTTTTACAAGTGGAAAGAAAGCATTAAAAATTCTTTTCAATTGAAAATGCATTTTTTAGAGGGAGCAATGCTGACAGCCACGCTGACCACAAATGCACCATGCTCCATGACTGTTAGTTTTGTAGCCCATTTGCAAAAGTTCTTGTGTATCATTGCTTCAGGAGCGCATATTTTGTTCTTTGTATCCTGTGCTGCAACAACAGCTGCGTGCACAAAAGAAACATTCTTAAATGGCGTTGCACAAGGCACGGTGAAAGACTAGGGCATTGTTCTGCAGAGTAGCCACACTCTGGCGGGCGTGCATATATTTAAGTGTTATGAATAGGTCTGGCAATGAAAGAAAGTTTAATATTTCCAAAATGTATTGTTGTCGGCACTGCGGCAATTTAGTGTTTGAGGTCTTTCTTTAAAACCTACTGAAGATGAGAGTACAGTGCACTTATAATGATATTGAGGAAAATTGAAAATGTAAGCGTTATAACCGATGATCGTTATATCTGGACTGTCCTAAAAAATTGTCGCCGACATACCTTTCGTAACTCTGGACTCGAATTCGCTTTTTAGACCAATGAGCAGGTGATGTAGATTAAAGTCTCTAAAAAGAAAAACTTTATTTTATAATCCGAAGAGCGTTTATGGCTTCAGTGTGATGAAGTAGTCGGGTACCTGCAGTTGCTTCCGCGGAAGCTTCAGCTTAACAAGCACGGTTCGCATACCTTCAAGCTGTTGCGAATACTCCAGCAGCATTCCTCTGGCACGCATGAAGTCTACTAATGTGTCGATCGACACCAGTTCACTTTGCGTGGTCATTGATGAGGCCGGAGAATCGCTGTTACTGTTGACCTCGTCGTCACTACTGTCACTGCTGCTGTCGCACAATCCCGGTGTCTGTCAGGGCATCACATCCGCAACGATTGCCTCATTGGTGAATTCCTTGCAGCACGAGGCAGCCCCGTCTGCTGTGAGGAAGCCCTCGACCAAAACAACACACCCACTATCCGCGTCACCAGTAGCAATGTGCTCCCAGAGCTCATCCAGATCTGCCGTTTCCGTGCAAATCTCGCTGTGATTAGGTGAGGAATGCTGGTCCTCGCACGCAAAGCTTGCTTTCCTAAAACAGTTTTGTGTGGTGGTCTGCTTCACCTTGTACCACGTGTCTGAAACAAAGCGCACGGCCCTTAGAAGATTGATCTTCAAGTCTGGGCATCCGTCTGCATTGACTGACGTTCCGAGTGGTCACTCACCCAACCACTCAAACATGTACTGCCGCCACAGCATCTTGAAATTTGCTATCACACCAGGGTTGCAAGCCTGCCATCGTATTAGGCAGCAGGAACATCAATTCTATTGATATCAGCTTTGGGCTCACGTTGTGTGTGCTGCAGTTATCCAGCAGCTACACCACTTTCCACCCCTGGCTTTCGGTGACACCGTCCGTATCGAGCAGCCACTCCTCAAACAAGACATGGGTCATCCAGGCCTTCTTATTGCTGCGGTAGCTGACTGGGATGAGCTGATTTTTTTAAGCAGACTGGCTTCTTGGATCGCCCGATCACGAAGGGCTTCAGCTGATCACTGCTATGGATGATCGCACAGAACAATGCTGTTACAAGACTACATCACGCTGAAGAAGCAGGGCAGACAGGGAGAAATACGGCGTGATTCTGGGATGTGGGGAACGCTCTCGCTTGCTATCTCGGCTTAGGCTTGGCGTCGTGCAAATATATCACGACTGTCACCGCGTTTCTCTGTGTGCCTTCCCGTAACAATACGGTCACCCTAACTTTTGAGTGCTGCCCACAGGGACACGGATCGTTTCTCAGAGCATGCGTCTTCGGCGGTATCATTTGAAAAAAGGGCAGTCTCGTCACAGTTATAAGCATCTTTGTCCGAGAAGCGCTCCATAAGTCGGGCGGGTTGGTCTGCAGCCATTGCTTCTTCATCTGTGAGTCCAGAGAAGCTGCTTCCCCCACCACGTTTTTGTACTCTTTGAACCTCTGTATCCATTCACCTCCGGGTTCAAAATCTGGCCGACCAAACAGAAAAGCGAGATTTATTTCCTTTGTGGTAAGTATTTCCTTTGTGGTAAGTAATCATTCACATGATTGGCATATCATGTGAATGGATTGTCAAAAACCACTGGTAGAGCGCCTCTTCTACGTCCGCATTCAGAGGCTCCCGCACTCTTTTCCGCTCGTTGGCATGGCTACTAGATCCAGCTTTCAAAAGTGCAGTGCTTCTGGCTTTGACGATTGTCGGTATTGTCGGCTGAGCAAGCTCATATTTTCTCACAAGGGTGCTCACCTTGAACTTTTGTCGGGAGTCTTGTACAATTCTGAACTTTGTGTCAAGTGACACGGCCTTACGCTTCGTGGGTGCCATCTTACCTGAAGTCCTGCTCCGTTTGTGCTGCTCGAACGATCGCTGAGAAGGAGAGACTGGTTCAGCCCGGTCGGCACGGGCGGGATCGCTACTGTGCAGCTTTGCTTTTCACAAATTTTTTTCTGTCTCTCTCTCTCTCCGCTTTATCGCGGAGAGCCATGGCGCAGCTTTGCTTTACGCATTTTTTTCTTAGGTCTCTCTCTACGCTACACTCAGCGTGCAAGGTTGAAAACCTGACTCAGCTGGCGCCATTACAACTCGCGATGTTCTCTCCGGCTTTCGAAATGGGCGGAATGCGCCGCCGGTGCTGAAATGTAATGGCCGTTAACACGAACTCGCCTATGCTAACTTTTCGTTTTGTTGCGTTTGTTTTAGTGAAATTTATCGATGTGAATGTTACAATTATTCTGGAACATGCCGTCCAAACGGCAAAATTTTCATCGTTGTATTCAATATGTGGTGGATAATATATCGTTATACAGTTGACTCGTTAATTCAAACTAAAAGGGGCCTCAGAATTTTGTTTGAATTATCAAGAAGTTTGAATTATCAGAAGTTCTCAGATAGATGACTGTGGGTGAGGTGACACCACACATTATGATTAGGCTTTGATTTTATCATATTTAAAATTGTTTAAGTGTTTTAAACATTAACTGCACGCACTGAACAGAAAGCGGAGGAGTAAGATCCACAAGTTTATTGGCCATTTACTGCTGATCAGACCTTTTAAAGACATAATGAATTGCCAACTGCTTTTTTACTATAGGTATGTGCCTTGAGCACAAAGCTCTCTATACCAGTTGAGAAGCATCACAGTTTACCATGCATGTGCTTCATTTAAAACATTTGTTTACTAGCAAAGCCTTTTTCATCGAAGGCCTGAAGTGCTTAGTTGTTATTTTTAGACTGTTAGGGTTATATAAGCACACAATTTTTTAAATGGTAGTGGGAAAGCAGCAGACATTTCTCGGTATAGAACTGCAATATGTATGAATTAACCAAATGATGAAGTTTGAATAAAGAGACTTTTAATTTTAAATACATTGGAAAAATACAGGGCCAACCAAGAAATTGAATTTTGTTTGAATTAACCGAAAGTGTTAATTATCAGACTTTGAATTGTTGCGAGTCTACTGCATATGGTTTTTCCCCATAGCCCTAATGCAAAAGTTATAACCAATATATCATTAGAAGTTGACTGCACTGTACTTTGTTTCGCCGCTAACTGGGAACGTCGAGCTTCACTTGTGAAATGTTCCAGTCACCTTCTTTGGCATAAGGGAGACCGTGCAACACAAACCGCATCTCGGTCGACACAGCAACGAGGAATTTAAGCGAAGCTCAAGGGTGCCTGGTGACAGAGGTGTAAAACGTTATGCATACATGAAAAATTTTATTGCATTATTATTTTGTCAGTTTTCTTATTTTTCTGCTGTAAAGAACACTAATGATTGATTGATATGTGGGGTTTAACGTCCCAAAACCACTCTATGATTATGAGAGACGCCGTAGTGGAGGGCTCCGGAAATTTAGACCACCTGGGGTTCTTTAACGTGCACCCAAATCTGAGCACACGGGCCTACAACATTTCCGCCTCCATCGGAAATGCAGCCGCCGCAGCCGGGATTCGAACCCGCGCCCTGCGGGTCAGCAGCCGAGTGCCTTAGCCACTAGACCACCGCGGCGGGGCTGTAAAGAACACTAGCCAAATCCTATAATTAATGTACTTCCAGCCTGTAAACAATTCAGTATTGGTCTTTTATTATTAAAAACAAAATGAAATTTGCTTAGCTAAGTGATTCTGAAATCACTTCTTGCAAGTGGGTATGGAATTAGGCTTGTGTGCTCAACTAACATGTCACAAACTTCAACCAATGCTCTTGGCGTACCTTCAAGAGAGGTTATGGTGCTGAGCTGCAAGTCACTGGATTAAGGCCCGTGTACTTGGATCTAGGGACATAATGGAATACCTTGGGTGATTGAAATTTCCAGAGCCCTCCACAATCGCATCTCTCATAATCATATGGTGATTGTGGGATGTGAAACTCGATCAATTATTACTAAAAGGTGATGACAGTCAACTGCCCCCTCCCCTTTTTTTTTTTCAGATGTACCAGTGGGTAACTGAAAAACCCTTTCTGGCTTTGAATCCAACACAGAAATCTGAAATCATGGCCTTTCTATGCAATGAGCTTCTATGTAGCCGAGGAGTAGTCAGGTGAGTATGGGCAGCGAAGCTTTTGCCTTGCGTCCAATCTGTGTACCCTATAAATGTTGTCTGGCCTTTTGACATGCAGGCAAGTGGACAGTAGCATAGAAACTGTGATCACGTTAAGGAAAGACAAGTGGCTTGCGGAAGGTGAACTACGCAAGTGAGTACATTGAGGCCATTTTTACAATACAGTGTTATTTTACTTTTTCTCTTTCTTTTTATATATATTTAATATCTCTAGATGAAAAAGGTGAATGAAGTAAACATTTACATAGCAGGGGGGGGGGGGGGCATTTGGAAGCTGCAAACATTGGAAGTTTGAAGAGTGGTTTGTCTTGTAGGCCTTTTGGCCCTTGGCGTTTTTCATCACCACTCCTATCACATGCTGGCCCTCTGGCAAAATGGCCTATTCGAACCTGAAGGGTTCATAGTTACTGCTTTGTGGCCAACATGTATGTTTCTTGCATGCTGTGTCTGACCAGATCAAAAATGCTTTGGGTTAACTCTAGTAAACAACCTTCCATTACTAGGCTTAGGAGTACGCAACAGAGCAGGCAGCGGAAAGCCATTCTAAAGCAGGAATTGGAAAACAACGCCGCAGCAGCGAACGGCAGTAGCAGTTCCACTACCACCACCACCAACAGCGTGGCAACTGGCGAGGTGTGTGCAAACCATGCCAGTGCTGCAAATGGCTCTGCTGCTACACCTACCAACAAGGACTCTGAGGAGAACAGTGTCAAGGGTGAGACTGCTAGCGAGGCTGGTGACAAGGCAAGCAAGAGTGGCCGGGACGAGGAAGAGGACAATGAGGACCCTGCCAATGACAGCGGCAATGAAAGTGATGACCCGCAGGAGGCCGACAATGCTGAAGAGGAAGAGGTGAGCACCTGGAGCAAGGCTCCTTTCAATCACAGTCATTTTGCAGGAATTCTGGTGTTGTGTTGCTGGTTGTGAGCAATGGATCATCATCTTGTGCATGACTGAAAAATCAAGAAAGATGGGAAATAAAATAAATGATAAAAAAATCTAGGTCCGAGAGGGATTAAACCACGGTCATTCGTGTGGCTAATAAGTGTTCTATAACAGAGCCAGAAGTCTTCTTGGGAATACAGGGAAATTAACTTCCTCTGCTTGGAAATGCAGTGAAAGTAACTTTCATTCTATATTGGACGCGAGGACATATCGTGGCACCACCACGTGGACGCTTCTCTGTGACGCACGTGGCTGGATTGCTCTGCCAGCCCTCTCGCACGCAGCCGCTTTCACGTCTTCTTTTATTATTATTATTTTTTTCTTGTACTTCACTCAATGAAACCATAAAAATACTGCTGCACCTTCTTCACTTGACTGTACGAAGTGCTAAATAACTGCTCTCACGTCTTCTTTTATTATTATTAATTTTTTCTTGTTGTATTTCACTCAATGAAACCATAAAAATACTGCTGCAGCTTCTTCACTGACTGTATGAAGTGCTAAATAACTGCTTGGAAAAGTTTCACGTTTCTTATTCGGAAAAGTTTTACGTTTCTTTTAATGCCTGACTACCAGTGTTGTGTACTATGGCCACCTATACTGGGGCCGACCGCTCTGCTTTTGTAAAAATTAACGACTCATTCAGTGTCGAATTGAAACATCAAATGGGTATTAATGCGTGCTTGTGGCAAAAAGACTTATTTTTGCTGAAAGAAATGCGCAACCACACTACTTCATTCATTGTTGGTATGCATCTAAAGACGGGCCGCGGTTAACACGACAGGCGTGCGCAAATTTGCATTTTTGTTTAGCACACAAAGCCTTACGAAGCACAGTGCAAGCGGATTCCCCGCTTTGTGAGAAACAACACAGCATTCTTACAGCTGCTTGCAGCCGCAACCTATCCGTCATGATTGTGGGCAAACGGGAGAGTCACACGCACGCACGTGCCCCACTCAGAGTTGTGACAAGTCACACGAGGAAAAAGTTTCTGTGCGGCGCAATCCTAGTGTTTATTGGGAAAATTTTGTAGGTTTTCACATGGTGCACATATTCGATCGCCATCGAGCCACACAGAGGTGAAAATTATGAATTATTGGCTCAGTTTCACAGCTTCTGAAAACGGGTAAATCGTGATACAAAAGCGTGATCCCGACCAGGCTTGATTACCATAGCAAATGCACTGCACGCCGGCCGTATTATTTTGTGCCCTTGAGTGAGGATGCTGCCATGTATGTTTGCATACCGTGATCTAAACGGCAATTTCATGTTTCAGTGAAAATGCCAGCGTACAGTTTTTTTACAGCTTCGTTTATACACTGAGTGACATTTCACGGCAGCTATTAGAAGATGAATCAGTTTTCGAAGCTGATCGCGTTTTCGCCTGTGGATCAAAACCAACATTCAAAAAAGCGACAGTGGCTGTTGGCCCATTTTACAGACGTATGAGCAAGGAACCATGTGAGCTGAAGTCGCGGACGACAGGGGCGTAGGCAGAAACTTCTTCAGGAGGGGGCACCACCTTCATTAGAATCAGGGGGCCGGGCAGGGAGATGTGGTTGACTGTTATTTTTTGCACTGTATGCCATGGGAAAAAATTTGGGGGGTGAGGGCACAGGCTTGGTTTGCCACTCCCTGGCCACGCCACTGGCGTACGGAAACCCGTGTCAGGCACACACATTGGTACAGACGCCCGGGGAGAACGCCTGGTGGTGGTAGTGTAGGGGGTGGCGTAGACTGTGATAAAAGTTACCTTTGCAAGAGAAGTAGGTTTAGCTAACTGGAGCAGCAAATGTATGATGTAAGAAAAAAGGTTTCTTCAAACGCGCTGTCCAAACACACAGAAGCAACTGGCCTCGAAATAGATCGGAATAGGGTTAAATGAACAAAAATCTTGACTCTGACAATTCAGACAATGCCACACATTATTAAATGTAATCACAGCAACTTCGCCCACATGTATGTATGTAGTTGTATTTTAAATGTACCAGTGTAACCATATGGTCACGCATTTCCTGACGAAACATTTTAATTTATGCAGCTTTAGAAAACCTCTCCAGAATAACAGTGATATACCTTGCGATAGATTAGGGTACCTCTTACATATAAATTGAGGCCGAAAACTTTAAAATGTAATATTGGGGAGGTGCTAAAACAGGCACGAAATAGGGGCTCTACATTTCACCGTGTTGGCATGCAACGCACCTTCAAGTAACAGATATTTTTTGCATTATTAATTTTTCCATAGCGTGGCTCTGAAATGACCTGATTCTGAAAATGACCTTCACTGTGGGATTTTACGTGTTACCATATGGTCACGCTAGGCTTTTAGGTTCCGTATTTTGTTGAAGTACGTTACATCGTTTTACGCTCCTTATAGTGTGATTTCGCGGCACTCGTGCATCAATTTCCTGTACGCCCAGGTTTACTATAAAGGATGTAGCTAGAATACCCCTACAGAACGATAAATATGTATTGGCTGTCTACATTACTAGCTGTTGGAGGCGATCACCTTGTTAGATGATGATGACACAGGTGAGGATTCTGGTTGTATTATGGGAAATTTAAGTTTAAAAAAGAATAATTCTTGGACTTTAGCATCGCAATACCACGATATGATTATGAGGAACGCCATAGTAGAGCGCTTCGTAAATTTTGCCCCCTGGCGTTACTATTGTGCACCTAAATCGTAGACAGCCTTATACGCAGCTTAGAGCAGGCGCTAAACATGTGCTTGCTGACGGTCGTCGCAATGGTGGATGCGACTGTGATGAAGATGAAGCAGAGTATGAAGAACGAGGCGAGGGATCACCAATTCAATTATCTGCTCAGGTGTAGGAGATGAAAGCCTTGACGCGAAGTTACCTTCAAGTGTGGAGAAGATGACGAACATTCTTCGCTCTAATGCAGTTACCCGATATAACTGCTTCACGGGAGTACTGGCCAGCTGGATATTAATGTAGGCACCTACTGAATTGCAACAATAAAAAAAAAAACTGGATTGCAATTAGCTGAAAAAAGTGGTGGTGAGCGGAATTTACTTTACGAGGTATCCATATGCAATGTGTGGTGATTATTTGTAGCACATGATCCAACGTCATTGAACTTGGAATTCCGGATGTAAATTCCTCAAAGCTACCAGATGAGGTGAGATAACAGGCGAAAAGGAACTGGCTATCAAACAATGTCGATGCTTGCTGCTTTCAGCAAGCATCTTGTGGTGCACATTTGTGGTACCTTTTGTGGTGCACATTTTGAACAAGAAAACAGTCCACTTCGTTGGAACTGTGCCTAATGGAAAAAGGGGCCGCTGCAACAGAGATAACTGCAACAGCACGGTGACTACACAGTGCCATAAATGCAACAACGGTATATGTACCCAATGCTTCATACCATTTCCCATTGAGTGCCCATCTAACTTTATTTTTCTCGACGCGTTAAGGCTCGTCATATAGCTCTTTTGTAAAATAAATTAATGTAGAAACGTTTAATAACATTTTTTCATTTTTGCTGTAGCCTAAGAGCCTTGCGTGATCATAAGGTCATGGGCCATATCTTGTAGACTAAAGGCTCGTTAAAGATGAAATTTTTGGTGTGATTTGCACAGACACAGAATCGATTAAAAATCACATCTGTTTTCAGGATACTCATAAAAAGAGAAACCGGTACCTATTCGGTTAAAATATATATATTATTGAACTGTTTGCACGTTCATTTTTCTTTGTGAATGAGGCTGCTGTGCTGTAAGTGAAACGATCTGCTTTTATGTGAACAATTGTGGTCGGTGCTCATTTTAACCCCATAGGCTTGAGTTAACAACCACAACAACATAGAAAGAGAGAGGTGACAGTGGCACTGCCAGCGGCCTTGACAGTGGCATCAAGTACGTAGCGTGCTGATAACGTTTACTGCAGCTTTCTGGATATTGTAGTCTGTAGAAGTCCACACACATGAAGTAAGAGCAAAACAATGCTGCTCAAAAGGGAAATACCGTGAAGTCGCAGTTAAAAACAATGCATCCAACCGCCAGCTTTCCTTCGCCAGAGTGAGGCGATCCAATCACATGCATCCTGTATACGTGCTTCACTATGCAACATGTGATATCGCAGTAATACAATTGCAATATGGCACATGTGATTATCATGACTTTGTGGTGGGCCACAAAAGGCACGCATGCTACTGCGGCTATGTAGTGCGGGTGCATAAGCAAATTTGAATGCAGCCGTATGCAAAAACTTCACTTACACAAGCTACTTTGAACTCGTTACGCACTAAGGATAGGATATCACTATTGGGTTCAAATCTTGAGGGTGGAGATTAAGGGTCCCCCCCCCCCCCCTTTTTTTTTTTTGAGACCACAGCGGTATCAAGTTTACTCTCGTCCACTTACCTGACTGATCTGCTTCTGCACACTTGATAATTTACCTAACTGATAACGAAGTGTTTTCTTGAAGAGTTTAATAAGCTCTTCATTTATCATTATAAGTGAATTGCTCCAGCTGTCATTTTGTGCATAATAATAATGCATGTAGTTATGCATGCACGTGCGAGTTAGTGTACGTATAAGCATTTTTGTAACAACGCTGGTGCAGTTAAACCACTTATTACGATCCCACATATAACGATCTGTTGGTTATAATGTGCTGCATGCAACTAGCCAGGGAATATAGGTTCTATGTGGCGGTGCTGCACTTCCGTGAAACAGCACGAGTTTATTACAGATATAGTTTTAATTCACTCTCAAGCACAACAGGTTCCACTTATCATGCAAAAAGACCAAACCCACTTGTCACCAGAGGGGATGTTAGCACTTCTTATACACAGAAAAGAAAAACAGTTTGGTCGTTATATATGAGCGCATGTTTTTAAGGGCGAGTCCATATACAACAGAACTACTTATTTAATGACCACTTACCTTGGCACTTTGAATTCGTTATCAGCGGGTTCTACTGTACATACAGGGGTAGGACAGCTGTGCCAATTGTGCCAATTTGAAGCAATTCTCGAATGTTGTGCCAAGCAGTGCCAAAACCGAGAAATTTGCTGAAGTTGCGTCACGCTGCGCCAAAATGCCCAGCCAGCCTCAAGAATATGTCAAGTGCCCTAATTTCGGCGTGAAATGCAGGCCACGTCTGCCAACTGGAGTTTGCGCCATCAGTCAAGGCGCGCATACCCTAACTATAGTGCCTAAAATACACTTAAAATATTCTAGGCACCCGCCCTACGTTTGCGAGTCGCGATCGACCAGATAAAGTAACAACGCTGCCATAGGTGTACAAGCTGGGGGGGGGGGCAAGGAGGGTGCAAGCCCTCCCCCCCTTCCGACACTTCCGACAATTGTCCCTCTTGGCTGCACGCTGGGGAAACCAAAAAGTTAGACGAAGTTTTCTGTAGCAGCAGTAATAACTCAATTATGTTCTTATGGAAGAATGAAAATGTTACGAGGCAATCTTACGCATATCGAAAATTCGCCAGCATTTCCACTGTGATGATTTTCCTTGCAGGCTCTTTGCGGTGCGGGTCGCCTATGAGACACTTTCGCGTCTTGTGCTGTAGTATTGCAGAACAGGCAAGCGCTGTACAGGGGCCCTATAATATGAAATCACTTGTTCATGGTTTTACTCTGCTTTGACTTGTCAATGCAGTTACAGATGGGATCGAGCAAACTTTCGGTCAAAGAATTTGCTGCTTCTGGAAAATAATTTTCTTCGAAATGGGTATGTCATCACCGCTGCTCTGTCGAAGCTGTTTCGAGCCAATGAGCATGACGAATCGTTTTCGATATCAAATTTTTCCGCACTGATATGCCAAAAATTGTTTCCGCTTTAGTATCTGGTAAACCTGATCAGCCTTGCTTGTGATAACTTGGAGCCATAGCGGCAGCTTGTAAAGTGGCCACGGATAAAGCAGTGGACTCGAGCTCAATAGGAAACTCAGCTTCTAAGCTTGCCCCACAACTTGACCCCACCGGACCAGGGAGAAGGTGAAAAATCGTGGTTTTAGCACTATGGAGGCTTAGTTAAGAGTCGAGCTATAGTTGGTTTTCACTCAACTTGAATTGTGTTTTACAGCTCAAAATACATTTCGGACAGTAAAGAAGCACACTTTCAGCGCTGCTTATTTCTTTCTGTTCCTCTTTCTCTCAGCAAGTATGAGCTCACAGAGATGTATACGCGCGCAAACTACTGAACACCGTTATGCTGCAAGCAGAAATATGTTATTAAACTCAAAATCCATCTTGCTAGCTGCTATATGTAGCCGCTGCTTATGTGATTGGCAGCTAGCCTACTTGAATTACATTTAGAAGGAGATGCTGTCCGGCTTTGTCACGTAATGTGACAAACAGGCAGCAGAACATTTAAAATGCTGAGTAACTAATGACAAACAATATGCCGTATCGATAATAGTTTATTCTCTTATTTTTCTGTGGTCATGCATAAGTGCTCCTTACGCGATGGATCACTTTCGCGCCATTTGTTGCCTCGCGTTACAAGCTGGTGCTTTGTGCATAACACAGCATATTTACACCAATCATATACAGTTAACGACCATTTTGAAAGGAAGGAAAAAGAGATGGTTTAACGTTATAATCACCCACATTTTGTTCTTTCAGAGGAAAATTTTGTTTACCCCATTTGCTTTGGCCTATTTATTGAGGTGCCTGGGAGCCCGTTAAAGAATTTTGATACAAATATAATGAGTGTAAACAATGTGCTACACCCCTAACACCACAAATTATACATTTTAAAGGAAAGGGTCGAGAAGTTTATAGTAAGTTAATAGCAGTAATATAACAATAACAATAATGTTAATTGCACGCTCCAGAAACAGTGTTCGGACTATAAGCAAGTAAGGCAAATTATAATACACACACACCTGAATAAGGCAAATTGTAATGCACACACGCAAGAAACTGTAATACTTATTATGAAAAAGTATAACAGCAACCATTCGTTGAAAAAACATGGTTGATCTTTTCGTCATAAAAATTGCCGTACAACACGAAAGTAAAACGTGCCTTCACAGTGGTACTTAAATGTTTGCTATAGATTGATAACGGAGTGTTTATCAATGTATGTTTCAGTATTTGGCAGCTATAGCCCTGTTCAACGTGAATGTATCGTCGTTGACGCTTGATACATCTCTATCCCGACGACTAACATACATGTTAATTTATTAAACAAACCATTGTGGTATCTGTAGATGTTAACCGCCAAACCATAATCAGAGAAAGAGGTGTGATAGCAAGATGAGCATCACATATTAG
The DNA here is from genome assembly GCA_013436015.1 of Rhipicephalus annulatus. NCBI lineage: Eukaryota > Metazoa > Arthropoda > Arachnida > Ixodida > Ixodidae > Rhipicephalus > Rhipicephalus annulatus. Next base: position 193,544 of record WOVY01000893.1, on the reverse strand, counting down.
ATGCGCGAATTGGGCTAAGGGTGCCATTTCTCAGCTTGTTAAAGTGTGAATGCAATTTCATATCAAAGAGCCAGCACGTTCTCTCTCCAAGTGTGTGTGGGGGGGGGGGGGGGGGGTGCGTGTGTGCGTGTCCCGGCTGATGAGTGAGGTAGGTTTGCCCCTCCCCCTACTCGCAAAAAAGTTGGTACGCCACTGAGCTATGCACCCCCATTGGTCAGCTGACTGCAGCGGATAGCTATCGGCAGGACAGCCGAACATCACGTATATGTTCACTTTTGTCAGTTGGGCTTGCACAGAAAGACTAAGAGAGGCTGAGGAAATGGCACTTTTGCCTTCCACCTGTACTGTATTGTTGGCAACACTTTAGTTGCACAAAATCATGAACATAAATACAGTTTGGCCTCTGAATGGCCTCATTCTTGGTAAGACAACAGTGACGCAGGACCCACGCCAAAAGAAACACTTTCATGTTGCTATTTCATTAGAATATGCTTAGCAATCCTCTTCAAGTGAAAAATTATCTATACGTTTCATTTTATAGTTAATTAACGGGAAGCTAGGAATTCTATCTGGTGTGGAACAGCTGCGCCATTTGCGCCATTGTGCACCAAACTTACTTACCTGTGCCATCCTGAACTGAATTGCCTCTGCTGCGCCTAACTCGCCTATCACTGTTGTACTGCGCATCAGCACCAGAATTTAGCCACAAAGTTCGAATGCTACAAGCACTATGCCCAGAAATGTGGCTGAAACATCGTCTTTTTGGTTTAATCGAAACAGTTATACACTCAAACTTCCTTGTAACGTAATGGGACATAACTAACTAAATGAAATTCCCCTTGAAAACTCCTTGGAGAACCATACATTTTAGACCTCATTATAACGAAGTGATATTGACCGTTAAATGGATATAACAAACTAACAAACTAAATTAATCTATCAAATAGTCTATAAAAAAAACTACCGTAGCGTGTTAACAGTATCGTTTTTTGTGGAGATTGACGCTCGTTTGACGCGGCTCTTTCAAAACTCCCGCGCCGACCTTACAGCCACGCCTCGGGCGGCCGAGAGAGCCATCCTCATCACACAGTCAGTGGAGCGGATTGAGGAAGCGCTCAGCTGGTCACATGAACAAAAAGCGGCGCCACGGTGCAAAGCGATTTTCCTCTCAAGACTGCAACCACTTCGTCTCCGCTGCTACCATGGCTGCTACCTTCTGCACCGAGAAAGGAGAACTCTTCGCGACAGCTTTCTCTTTTTTTTCCTCTCTCTCTGCGCGCAGCTTTGAAAGGAGAAGGGTATCTACGTTCGGCACAGTCTTTTCAATTCGGCACAGTCTTTTCTTTTCTTCTCTTCCTTCTTCGTGCGCAGCGTTGAGAGGTGCCGCCACGGGATTGGGCATGGTGCTGAGAGCATTTTCGGAGTGCGGTATGTTCAAATTAACCGTCTAAAGTGCTTGCACGTTCAAATTACAGGGTGTTTTCGCCCATTGGAATACACATAGCTTTGACGGGACCTCAGCATGAGTTCAAATTACCTGAAAGTTCGAATTTATGAGATTCGACTGAGTTCATTTTTCGTGGCACGCGTGGTCATGTAGCGGTACATCGGGCCGCGAGGCGGTTTCCTTCTTTGCATGCTTATAGGTGTGCGCCCGTCTGAGCATACATTGCCACAAACTGTTATAATCGATATAACAAAATAATGGATATAACGAAATAATTGTGGCTCCCCTTCAACTTGTTATAACGAGGTTTGAGTGTAGTTTCTATTTCGTAAAGGCTGTGATCATTCCAGAAGCAGATTTGAACTCCGATTCTTAGAGCGTGGTCGCGATTGCTATGCGTGTGCAATCACGGCAGGCATCTGTGCAAATAGCTGGTGAACCATTCTACGTGCTGCGCTCTCAGTGCGAGAAGAGCATCAATATTTTCTTAGGCCATCGGTTTGTAGAGTGTGAAAGAGTTGGCTGCCAGCCTTACAATTTGTTGCTATCGCATTCATTGTTTTTTTATTCCGGTGAAACTGTTTTATATATATATATATATAGCTTGATGGCAGCGTTTGAAAAAAAACATAATTGCAGTAACGGTGTTCAAAAAAAGTGGGGGAGGGGGTTGTCCGGTTCCCAGAACAGCCTCGCGCAGACGGGTGCACATGATTGCTCACCGAGCGCATGCGCGTATTCTCATTCATTTGGCTACTGTGCATTGCGCTTGTCGACTCGTTGGTAGACGTTCGCGTGTTAAGCTGAAGAAAAAGACATGGGCAGCTGTGCATAATCTTAAAAAAATTGCAGCTGCACTGCAAGGGTGAAGTAGTGAATGCGATATCAGCAAATTGCAATGTTATGCTAATTGAGGCCAGCAGCGAACTCTTTCGGTTCTGTTCTTGTGTAACTGTACAAAACGCTGGTGCGCGAGAATAAGGCCACTGTTGTAAATTGTATGAACCTACCGCGTGAATAGAATGTGCATTGAAGGTCTTCGAGAACGAGGAAGGAGCGAGCGTTTAGTGAAATAGAACATGCTTATTTACATGATCAGATTTGTGTCTTTTTCATTTGGTGTCTTTAGACACAGAAGCGCAGTTTTCCCACAGTCACTTCAAGGGGAGCAACACTTTTCACACAGTGTATACAGTGTTTTCGCAATTAAAGTGCAGGACGTAGCATTGTATATGCAAGCCTCCCGCTGATGGTTGCCGAGACAGCGTGTGCGCAAGCGATCGTGACTATTCCTCTCTCGTTCCTTTTTTTTTTTTTTAATGCTCTTCCAAGGCGGGCAAGGATAATAAACGTTATTGCACACGCCGGAGAGTGGCAGGATCGTTTGATCTCCGCTTCAAGCATGTTCGTCGTCCTTGGTCGCAAGCTTTTACCCAGGGAAAGAGCATACGATGCGCAGGGGTGTGTCATCAATTTTTAATTTATATGGGACCTGGCTGCAACGGCAAAAGCCCATCAAGAGTGACCATGTAGTTTGTATCGCAATAATGAGGCCTTCGCATAATTTAGCTGAGTGTTTGAAAAGTGGAGCGTAGAACAAATGTATCTTCACAAGTAGTTTGAACGGGGCTACATCTGCTCTGAATTTTCATACTGCTCTAAGCTTACTCGAAAAGGCCCTCCTGGCTGCTCCAAGCCTGCTCCAAAAAACACTTTTGTCTACTCCTAGGACTGCTCCCAAACCAATGTACCCTGTTCCACCCCGGCACTGTTCACATCATTTTTTTACGTAATTCTTCTCCTTATCAGTGCACTGGGCCCAATGGTCAATGAGCTTGCGTATTCTTGCTAAATGAAGGTTTTCGGTTAGTCATGAAGCCACTTTTGCACCGCAATTTGTACGTCTAAATCTGAGGCAAATCAGTGACCATGCAAATCACCCTTGGGTGGCTCAAACAAGCGAAAGTCACATGAAGCTAGGTCTGGGCTATTGGGAGGGTGCTTCATTAATTCAAATTTTACCTTGTTGATGGTGTAAATAGAGGTGTGAGCCAATAGTGGCCGTGCATTGCCATGCGACAACAAACCTCGGCGTTTGTGGCAAATTGTGTGTTGCATTTGTGGCAGATTGCGAATTCTCGACCCCTAAATACACAGTTTTTACATGATAGTGCACTTCTCCCATACTTCAAGGATAGTCTGCCTTGAATATCTGAACCTCTGCACCCTCCAACCAGAGGAAACAGATCACTGCTCGTTGTTCCTCCTTGGTGCAAGCTTGTAATAGTAATAGGGCAGCCAGGATATGTCGGCAACAGAAGGAAGAAATATTGAGGAATTAAAGGAGCACTGACATCAAATTTACTCGTGCCAATATTCTTGTGTCAACGAGCAGCTATAGACCCCGTAGCAGCGATTCGCGACCTAGAATGTAACTGAAGGATGAGTGGCTATCGCATTGATTGATTTATATCACTGGTATCTAGCAAGATTCAAAACAGCCGGCAATCTCGCCAGTTTTAGCGCTGGGAGCACTACCAGTGGCACGGCCTCACGGTCACTTCCAAATCGCGCCACAGCTGACCACTTCTCAGAAGAGTGACGTCACGCTCAGCTGCTCCGCAAACATTTCGTCTGCTAGGCAGAAACAATCAGTCATGCCTTGTCACATGCAATGCTATCGTTGCCGTACAAAGTGTCGACTCTGGTTGAATATAACAGTCTGGAGCTTGGAATCCCCGCGATTCGTGACGTTGCGAATTATTTTTGCTTCGATCGACCCTTTACAGAACAGCGATTCCAAAATGGACGCCGTTCCAAGCAGCATTGAGGAGGTGCCCGAGGATGCCATGTTCACTCGTGTGTCTCAGTTAGCTATACTGGTGTGTTTTGGCGTGCACGGCATTCGGGTATATGCAAAGAGGTCAATGGAATATCGCTATCGGGAATGAGCATTGGCGGAGAAGTAGAATACGTTCCCTGCTTGCTAAGTTTTTCTTTGCGCCTCCAGGTGACCTTACCTAACAGCTTCTTGCGTTCGCAGCGGCAGTAACCCAGTATTACGCAGATGCAAAGAAGTCTACATATAAACTAAAATTCAACGATGCCTTTGTGTTACTTGCTAGCAATGGTATCTATCTATACGCTGTTTCACTTTGATAGCTTTTGGTTGTCATGGCGTGTAACATATAAGTGATGTGAAAAGACACCCTCATTGCGCTTTTTCGTGCTTCGAACGATGACGGCAACTCACAACGGTTACCCGACATGCTGACTGACAAGCACACGTTGAATCATGCTCTTTTTTTTTTTTTGCCGTTCTTTTAAAGGTGATTTGCATCTTGGTAAGTTCACGAAATCATTTAAAGCAGTGTGACAAAGATGTGACATGATGAGCAAGTGTGTATCCAGGCTTCGGCGTCAATCGGCGCCATGATAAGAACCCTCTGATCGTAGACGTTGTCGCTACTAGCGCATCGTCACTCAGGATGGTCTGTGTGGAATGTGCCACACTGAACACGGAGCACTAGTGTCGACGTCGCAGGGCACTCCATTTTCATTAACTCTGGTACGCTGTTTGCCGTCGAAATAAAACAACGTCCACGCAACAAATTCGATTCAAATTTAGCCAAGACGACTTAAGCACACCGAGCGATCACAGGAAGGGCACATCTCGATTCTGAAATTTGATATCAGTGCTCCTTTAAAGTCATGCTTTCACAGCATTACCGAAATAGAATAACAATAATATATGCGAGGACAGAAGACCAATTGTGCAATATCATTAGAGTTATCACACAAGTGTTGGTAATTTCAGACTCGCGCTTGTATATTCTAGAAATGTTTAAAAACATTCGATTCGACAGTCGCACTTCAATATTTTCTCACCCAAAATTTTGCTATTCGCACAGCTCTAATATAAACAATGCATAGAAGCATGCATTGCTGCTCAGTCTTCCTAGCACTAGCAAACACTTATCGCATGCAGTGAGGCCAACCTTGAGGCCAAGACACGCAGTTATAACAGGGTTCAGTTTGAGATGACTGCTGTTAGCTTGAATAAACTTTTTCTTAGTGGTATTTGTTGTGGGCACAATTTTATTTATTGTGGTTATGTCCTTTTACAGGACAGCGAGTTGAGTCTCACTAATGAAGAGCTGGAGAAGAGGATAGAGAAACTTTCAAAGGTTGGGCCTTTTCTGTTAAGCTTTCTGTAGGTACACAATGTAGCATACATGTAGTGTAACTGAAAGTGTACACTTAAAAATTACAAATAATGGTTGTACACTTCTCTTTGAAATTTAAGAAAAAGTTGAATGGAAAATGTGCAAAGTTGCTGACTTGAGTATGATGGGACAACTATACTACAGAGTCTTTTTCTTGTGATCAGGATTGCGCATACCTGAACAGAAAATCGGAAAGTTGGAGCTTTTCCTCTCACTCTACAGCAAAAGCTTCTCTTTTAGAAAAAAAAATTTTCGCAAAGAGTGCCTGTCTGTCTGAGAAATTGAAAGAGGGTGAGGTGGTAGCTTTTCTTTCTTATGGTGCCTCAGGTTGCCAAGCAATTAAAATTTAGGCGTACCCTAATGTTGCCCTGTCATGTTTAGCCACAGACGGCATCTATCTTACAACTGGCAATGTATTTCTCTAGGCTTTACAAGCTATGAGAGCACTCTGGTATCAGTTCAGATTTTGACAACTAATCAGTACTCAGGGAGCTGAATCTGGCAAGCAAGGAGTGATTTGTCATGAGCACTGTATCTGACCTGAAAACAACTTTTGTGTACAAGCTTTTTGCTACGGACGTTTCAGGAACATCTGTATACTATTGCCAAGTTTTACAGTATTTTAAACTTAGCATTAATGCTTTGTTCTTTTTCCCTTAGTTTCCACACTTGTGAAATAGATGTTGTGTGCATACCAAAATAGAAGTAAGGCACTTATCCTGTCACAGCATGCTGATGTCTCTGTATGTATACGTGCATTCCTGCAGCAACAGGCACAGTTCCAAAACAAGGTGGCCAAGGCGAGCAGCAGTATTCGAGCTGTGATGCTGGGCCAAGACCGCTTTCGACGCCGCTACTGGCTGTTGCCCATAGCGGGGGGCATTTTCGTGGAGGCCATGGAGTCGTGCGAGCAGGACGGCATGGGCGACTTTGTGGCCTCTGATTACATGGCTGACGAGGACGATAGCAGTAGTGAGGACTCTTCAGTTGCCAAGGAGGGCACCTCTGCTCGAGGGGTCAAGGAGGAGAGGCAAGATGAAGAGGAGAGACCTGCTCTGTCATCGGTGAAGCAGGAGCCCTGCGATCCGAAAGAGGAGACAGAGGACGACATTCCCCAGTTGGCCGCTTCAACAACTGGTGAAGTCAAGGACGAAGTTGAAATGGCTGAAAAGACAGACTCCCCCAACAACACTGAGGAGCCCGAAAAGAAGCAGAAAGAAACCGAGGCACCCTTGAGCACCAACGAGAAAGGTCCGTCCGTTGCTACCAAAGAAGCTTCCTCTGTTGCGTCTGTGCCAACGTCAGCGGCAAACCTCTCTGCAGTGACGACGTCTGCGACCTCTGTCTCGGTGACCAAGGAGAAGAGCCCATTGCCCGAACCAACCCTAGAGCAGAGCTGGATGATGCATTCACCCTTTTTTGCGTCCATCATTGCGGGCAACATGCTGTTCAACAGCAGCACGTTCCCAACGCCTGGTGCCGCCCCATCTTCGTCGTCTCCAAGCTCGTCCCCACAGGTGGGAGCAGCAAGCACGGTGGCCTTGGGAAAGGATGGTGCCTCTCCGCTTTTCGGGGGCTTCACCACTCCCCTGTCGGCTGAGCATATGCTGAAGAACCTGGCCCAGAAGAAGCCGTGGTTTAGCCTCTTGCCACGAGTGCCCTGCGATGAGGAATCCCTGGCACGGCTGCCTGGCTCAAAGGACATGGATGACGATGACATCGAAGAAGAGGCATCGTCCACCGTAGGCTCCACGATGGGCAGCAGCCGAGTAGTAAGTGTGATAGAAACCGAGGACACCACCAACCAGTACGACAAACCACAGCCTGTGCCTCCGGGTATGTGCAGCACACTTGTCACCTAGCTATGTTTTTGTGGAGCTAGCATTTGTTGTACTTATTTGCGACATAATGAAAATAAGTGTGCAGCGGCTCTGAGAACTTGGCAGCAGCATTTCAGCAGGGGAAAAAAATGCAAGAGTACTCGTGCACATATTGTCTTTACTCGCATACTTGGCACGCCCCGAACCTGGCTGTGATAAGCGATTATTTACTGTATGTTCACAATTGCAATTCGACGCCTTTTTATGTTAACTGAAGCAAGAAAAAAGAGAAGACAGCAGCAGCTCTGCACCGTGGTCTTCTGAGAAAGAAGGGCGGTTGCCTGGGTGTCAGAATCATTGAGTAATCTTTGCACCAGCGGCGGTGTGGCTCCAGCCTCTAGCCTGCCGTGCATGCTCTGCATGGAACACGTGATCGCATTCTCGTAGTGCATGTTTAGTTTTCTGTCAGGGAAAGAGCCGTCGTTATCGTGTTTGCTGCCTCGCCCGTCAACTTTAAAAAGCTGTTCGCCTTTCCGGAGCGAGCTTTCCACTTTGCTGCCACTACGTGGACTTGCACAATCTCAGGAAATTTTCGTCGTCGATTTTCAAGACACGAACCTAAACATCATATCACGCACACTGCTTTTGGTGAGTGCGATCGATGCCAAATCTTCACGTTGTCTTGTACAAACTTCCTGCAACAACATGCCGAACCGTTGGCTAGGCCTATAATTTGTGTAGGTTACTTTTCGATGGTATTTGCGAGCGATCAAAGTTGCATTTTTGTACGGAATCAGCATAACTCTTTGCGGTGGCTCTACTTGAAGAAAGGGGGCTTGGCTGGCTTTTGTAATTCTTTAACGGTGGTTCGCGACTCTTGCTATGTCTTAAATATGGGGTGCGAACTTGCGAAGTCGAACAATCTGTGCCGTTCAGTGATAATCAGCCAATTTCCGCGATGGCGCTTTTTTTTGTTTTTTTTTTTGCATTCATTCGTTGACCACGCTGGTCTTTTGATGTTAACATTTTGGAAATTTGAATGCTCACTGCATTGGGGGCGTGCCTCGATTCTTGGACACGTGACACTGCATGCCCGACATGTTTTGCGCTAGTCTAGCCTATGAAGAAGGCCCATTTGGATGTAGTGCGGATATTCGTGACTTTGGCGACATCATCAGTAGTCTATGCAGTAGTCAGAAGTATAATTGTCGGAAATTTTACCCTGCGTAATAGGGGCACTCTGAACTTGGAGCTGTATTTTCTGAAAAAGAAGTGCGCCTATTATGCAAGTAAACATGGTAAATGTAGGTAGGTACCTATTGAAAACTCCTGGTGGTCAAAATTAATTTAGTCTCCAGTAGTGCTGTTTGCGTCACGTCACGATCATATGTTAATTGTGGTAAATAAAACTTTGAACTAAAATTTTACACACCAATGTACATTGTGCTTTGTTTTTATGCTTTCTTAAGGATAAATCCATATCAGTAAATACAACATTTATTTTGCTTATGCCTGTGCATTTGTAATAAGATGTCAACAGTGTGGATGATGCGAGGCCAAAGGGTGATTGGTGATGTCCTGTTATACAGAGTACCTGCGAGGCTGGTGGCGTATCACCGATTCCGCCCAGCTTAGAACATTGATGGGCGCTTTGCACAGCAACGGAATTCGTGAGAAGGCTCTTTTGAAACAACTGGAAAAGAACTTCAACTATGGAACGGTCACCTGCATACCAAACAGCCAACAAGGTATGTGCATCTCAGCTGAGTAGTGTGGTTTATAAGTAATTTTCGGTGTATGCTCCTACTTTATGCAGCTGAGCTTTCCCACTGTATTAAGGGCACCGGCTAGGCCCTATAGTATGTCCCATGCATTTTTGGTCATTTTGAGGTGCCGTTTTCTCGGTGACTAAAAAGAAAATTCGCATAATTCATAAATCAGTTTCTTCCAAATTTTTTACGCTTTAAGGTGGTAGGCCACCTTCAAAAGTCAATTTTTTTTTCGCAAGATTGATTTTTATTTATTTTTATTTTGCATGCCCGATCATTCACGAATGCGTAGCAACAAAAATGATCCTCCTATCGTCATTAGTGTGTGAGTTACAGCTAGATTTCTATACCCCATGCTCCTATACCGAAACCACAACGTGTTGGTTACGAAAGTGTTTTTTTGTCTATATTAATGTTATTCAAAATACTTCATGAATTTTTTATGTTGACTGTTACATAAGAGGATGTCATTACACATATAAGTTTGTGCTTCTAATTGTTTTTGAATCGCTAAAAACGACCACAAGGAGGATGCAAGATTCTCGTGAAATGTTTGTTGTTTACGTTGGCCAGGCTGCGTGAAGCATCGTTCTGCATTTCTATCACGTGTCGACGCTGCAACGTGTGTGTTCTTAGGGCACCTGGGCCATGTTTAGACCAGCATGGCTAAGTGCAGAACTCAAAAGACAAGGAAGCACAAGTTCGGTAGAAATCGTTACACGACGACGAGGCTGCCTCTTATTGCGGGCGCAGGTGTTTCGGTGACCGCAAGGAAGCTTGCGGGCATTATGAAAATGTACGAGGCTCCTCTGGAGAATTCTTTGCTCCAAGGAAACAGGCTTGTGCACATTGATATTCTTTCTTCGGTGTTTTCATCAATGACATGCCCTGGATGCATGAACCCAACGCTGAAGCTCGAGTAACACTTTCACCAAGGTATACGCTCAACCTGTGCGGTCGTGTGTACCGATATTTGATACGCCTAGAAAGGTGGGGCATGTTAATGAAAATAATGTTCATCTCGTTTATGTGATGCGCCAGTTAGGAAAAGGGCAGGCAGGTGTAGAAACGTTTGCCAAAGTCATGAACATGCCCGCTCCTCCACGTCACTCCATCTATGACAAATTATTGTTTCGGCTTTCTGCAGCGGCAGAAGAAGTGGTGTTGAAATCTATGGCTGAAGCTGCTGTGGAACAACACGGGAAAAGTCATTGATGTTGAGACCTTTTCTAGCTCGTGTAAGTCTCGTATAACTAAAAGGAAGTTGAGGCCAGAAAGTGCTTCTTATCAGGAATGGAACGCAAATAACACTTCTTGTCAAGCAAACCATGAAGAAGTGCTGGCAGTATGGAGACAGTTGGTCTGTACCAAATATTTGAGAGGTCGCAGTCAAAAAAAGGCTTGAAGTACCCGAAATTCTACAGTGATGGTGATTCCAAGAGCTATGCCGCTGTGAAAGAAAAGTATGGAAAGGGCAGTGTCCAGAAACTAGAATGCATTGGGCATGTCCAAAAGTGTGTTGGCTGCCATCTCAGAAGACTGAAGAAGGCAGTGCACCGTTTCTGGGTAAGGGAAAGGTCACTGATGCCCTAGCTCATTGACCACCTGCAAAACTACTATGTCATTGCCATAAGAGCTAATGTGGGCAACCTTTCTGCAATTAAACAGGCTACCCTTGCCAGTCTTTATCATTGCAGCTCTACCGACAAGCATTAGAGACATGGTCTGTGCCCGCTTGAACCGAACAGCCAGAGTGAGTACAGAAGGATTGAAGCACTCGGCCAAGAAAAGTATGTGCACAAAGTAGGACTTTCGAATCGTGTGCTCAACAAAGTTAAAACTGTGTATAGCGATTTGTGTTTGTATGAACTTCTGATGAAATGTTTGCATGGAAAGACACAAAATGAGAATGAGTGCTTTAATGGTCTGATATGGCAGCGGGCTCCCAAAGAGGTCTATGTAATATTGTGTACAGTAATGTTTGCCTTGCATGATGCTGGCAGTGTAAGCACCCTAGGCATCCTGAGGCAAGCTGGCATAGAACCAGTGTTCTACAGGACGAAAGCTTGCTTTACCAGAGGTTACAAGCACATGCAGAATGCCAAACGCAAGTCAGTGGATGGGACGAAACTGGCTAGAAAGAAAACAAGAACAGCCATACGAAAAAAAGGAGACTATAATGCTATTCAACAAGGACTCACCTATGAATCTGGTCTGTTTTTGGACTCTGTGCGAAGTTTCTGACACCTTGTGCCCGCTCTGAAATCTTTGCTTAATAAGAATTTGCTCCTAATCATGTGATGCTAACTTCCATAACTTTTTTTTCGGTGCATGCGCCGAGCTGAAATTTTATGCAATGTTTCATCACTTATATATCTGTGCAGTCAACTAGGACAAAAGAAATTGATAGATTAGTTTTGAATTCACAGTTAATTTTGCAAGCAAGTTCACGCTAAATTGGCACTTTTTCTCCGTCTTCTAGAGTTTTTTAACATAACTTCTTTGATATTTACTGTATATCATTTATCTTAGTTCACTGCATTGCTCCAATCTTTGGTTACAGAAATGCCGAAGTTTTACTCAATTCGGGCACCCGTTAGTCACTTATCATGGCTGGTGTAACTACCACTTTTCATTAAATTTGTGACAAACATGACCTCCCGAAAAAGAAATAATCAATATTTTGCACTCTAACAGACTAGTCAAGGTTAATGAAGCATGCTTGGTCCAAAAAAGCAGTTATTTTAATCCTGGATCTTTTGGTTAAAAAAATTTGGGGGGTGTGTGGCCTGTTACCTTTACAGAAACAGGTGTACTAAAATCTTACTGATATTAGAACTTTTGCAAATTTTTCACCATGAGAACCTAAATTTTAAGTTATTTGGCATCTATTGAAATTCTTAACACAAAAAGTATAATGGGCATAATGTAAATTCTGCTTCAGTGGCTGTAGGCATACATGCAGAATACAAGGAAAAATGATCAAATGGTTATCTTGGAATGCATAGAAAATATTGGTGCTGTGGGAATTGAGGCTAGCCCGCTGCCTTTGCGCCGCGGGCTTTGACTGTGGCGCCGCGCGCGGAGTCTTCCGAGAGGTTTTCGCGCGCTGCGTCGGGAGCTGAGAGATACTCTTCGGGACTGCAGACGGTGAGTCATGCAATCTTTTCCGTCCGTCGACTGCCGCCTTTGGGGAGCTGGTCGGACTCGCGCCTGAGGCGAACGCTCACCTTTTGTTGCCCCACTGCGTACACATGGCCGAAGGATGGTACGGTGGCCTAGCTACGTCGACCCATCTCCCTCCGAAGCCGACGCGAGCGCCTTTGCCCTCGCTCGAGCAACCAGGCCTTGGTCCCGGTGTCTCCGTGGATCACCTTTACCGTCTCTTCGTGGCACCTTGTGTAGTACTTTTGTGCCCGTGGCGTGGATAAGCCTATTTGCTTTCTCGTCGCGCCTTTGCAACGGGCTGTACTGCGTTTGCTGTTGCCACAATAAAGTGTTGCGACTTTGAGCAGTATCGTGTTTTCGCCACGGCGACAATTAACGCGCGCCCTGTGGCTCGCTAAGACCGGACCTACGCTGGTGGCCGTACTCCTTCGGGATATGTGTACACCACAGTGCCTAACTAATTAAAAACGTGCTTCTGGATAATAGAGTTTAAAGTTAGAAAATGGCTGAAAAGCAAGTACACTTTATCACAAACACCATTTAATTGTTCTATTTAGTAGCTAAAAGTATGGTAATCACTTTCCAAGTCAATTTTTCACTTTGGAGCCTCTCGTAATGCTTGCCTTGCTTCTTTTAGGAGCTGTCATGTAGCTCTATCTGCAGTGTATCGTTGAATGTTTTCACTGTTTTCCAGCAAAATGACTGTAGTTTGGCCACGCTTGAATCATAACTATTCTATAATTTAGGCTGGTAGGATACTATCATCATGAAATGCAAGAACAATATCCAGTGTCGCAATGACTTTGAACCTAAACAAAGATTGTGAAGCGATTTCCATTAACTCAACACTTGCACCGGGCAGATGGCACGCGCTGTTTCGGTCTAATTAGATAATAAATAATGTTCATTAGAGCATACATGTTGTCACCTTGCATGTGATTTACCCCAAAGGAAGCTCAAAAGGCTGAGAGGTTCACCGAAGAAGAGCTTGCCAGTTGAGTGTTCAGCATCTCAGTACGTCACTGATGTTTATCCACATTTACAAGAGAACTGTATGGGTTGCCTCCAAATGCACACTTGCTAAAGACTTTTTTACCTTCAGTATCTGAACTTATCGGCCAGCTTGGCAAACTTAAAGGGGTACTGACAACTTTTTTCAAAGGTGAGTTTACTCTGCCATACAAGTCTCCTGTATACAGAGACAGCTCTGAAGAAGTGTGACACTCAGCAAATGCTAATAAGATATTTTTATTTTAGTCAAATTTCTCACAGCACGCCTACCAACATCGACACTAACTTGACGTCAGGCTAATCATGGCGACTTCACGCCGCAGTCTGGCAAGTTGTGATCACGTAAAAACACAAAAATGGCACTTGTGCGTTGCCCTCTCGATCGTCTGCTCGCACCGTGCGGCCACTGTCATTCAGCGTACCTGTGAAGCGAGCTAGCAGAATATGGAATACAGTGTACGTGCATGCGAATACGATATACACTCAAACCTCGTTATAACGTAATGGGATATAATGAAATAATGGATATAACGAAGTGAATTAAATTTTCCTTGTAAGCTCCATTGAGAACCATGCTTTTTAAACCTCGTAACAAAGTAAAATTGACGAGTAAATGGATATAACAAACTAAATTAGTCTATCAAATAGTCTATCAAAACAAATACGACCACAGTGTGTTAAGTATATCATTTTTTGCGGAGCTTGACGCTCGTTCGGCACGGCTCTTTCGAAACTCCCGCGCCGACCTTACAGCCACGCCCCATGTGGCCGAGAAAGCCATCCTCCTCACACAGCCAGCGAAGAGGATTGTGGAAGTGCTCAGCGGGTCACATGACCGAGAAGCGGCACCGCGGTGCAAGGCGATTTCCCTCTCACTTAACTGGTTCGCACCCGGCCTTCCTCCCTGCTGCGTGCAGTCGTGGTTTGCACGGTGCACGTGCTCTGCGACGACGGATATCTGCTAACTGCAGTCGCCCGTGTACGGTCACGTCGCCATGGATGAAGGTTCGGGAAAGCACTAACGAAAAACGCTATCGTTAGAGCAAACGGTACCTATTTTAAAGGCTGTCGACTCGGGGACGAAGAAATCTCAGGTAGCCCAAGATTTCGGCATTGCGCTAAGCACATTGTCGACCATTCTTGCCAGCTGTGAAGCGATCACAAATGCCATTACCCACAGTGTGAGAGGCAGCTGCAAAAAGCTGCGAACTGCGGCGTTCAAGCCAATTGAAGATTCTGTTTACAAATGGTTTCTAAACGCTAGAGCGGGGAATATGACAATAAGTGGCGAAATTTTGCAGAGAAAGACTTGGAGATTTGCCTGCATAATGGGCCATGACAGTTTTGTCGCCAGTGGTGGCTGGCTACAGCGTTTTAAGGAGAGGCATGACATTGTTAGAAGAACAGTAGTGGGTGAGTCTCGTTTCGTTGATGCCGAGTCGGCAGCGGCGTTGGTGAAAGAGAGTTTTGGCCCAGTGGAAGAAAAATACACCTGTAAGGACATTTTGAATGCTGATGAGACTGGGCTCTTTTTTCAAATGCTCCCTAACAAAACTCTGTCACTCAGGGGTGAGCTGTGCCACGGCGGGAAACACAGCAAGCAAACAATCACTGTGCACGAACATGGATGGATCGGAGAAGATGCCGGCGTTCGTCATTGGGAAAAAGTGCATCATCTCGATGCTTCAAAGGGAAGCGCAATCTGAAGGTGCGATAAGTCTCGAGTAGCAAAGCATGGATGACGCGAGTCTTTTTTTGCGGAATGGTTGCAGGATGGGATGAGCAACTGCGTGAGCAGAACCACGTGTGCCTAATTGCAGGGCCCACCACACAACTGTTGAACTTCGCAATAGCATTGAACTTTTGTTGTTGCCATCCAACTGTACTTCCCTCACCCAGCTGCTTAATCAAGGGATAATTATGTCCTTCAAGGCACGCTACAGCGAACGTCTGGTTGATCGCGTGCTTTTAAACATGAGTTTGCAGCGAGAAAATAAAGTGGACATGTACATGGCTATTGAAATGCTGCAAGCCGCGTGGACAACTGTTTCCGCAAGCACAATAGGCAACTGGTTCCGACATGCCTTGTGCAAAGTGGCTACTTGCGACTCCACTAGTCTAGTGCCATGTGAGATAGGACTGTTGTGGACGAAGTTAGAACGTCGTGGAAAGCACTTTATGACACCGGTGTTGTTGCGGCAGTTGGCTCTTTCTGGGATTAGGTCAACGCTGATGCGGTGACAACGGAGGAGCCTACTGATAATGCTATCGTCTCAGCTGTCACCGAACAGACTTACGCAAGCGACGACGAAGACGCCATGGTCTCGTATGCGTTCAACACGCCAACATCGTCTCAGGCGCTAGATGTGGTCGACCTCCTATGCCGTTTTTTCGGCGCCCATGACGACGGCAAAAATTGCGTAAGCGTGATGGCCACCACTGAAAAGGAAGTTCTTCCCTCGCGATGTCCTAAGCAAAAGAGCATCACAGACTTCTCAGTTAAGTCTAGCGGGCAATAAAATAGCCAGTGTGTGCATTGAGCAATAAAAAATATTTTTCTTGTTTTTTTCCGTCGCACGCGTGTGGTCGCGTAGCGGTACGTCGGGCTGCGAGGCGGTTTCCTTCTTTGCATGCTTATAGGCGTGCGCCCATCTGAGCATGCATTGATTGCACTGCTATAATCGATATAACGAAATCATGGATATAACGAAATAATTGCGGCACCCCTTCAACTTCGTTATAACAAGGTTTGAGTTTGTATGTATATGTTTATCAGAGGGCAGAGGAATAGTTTGATTTCGAATTTGTCGTTATAGCGCCAATATTTTGGCCTGTGAATTGGCTTGCGCCAGTGAAACAGGGGACAAGAGGTGCAATTTCCACCGAGGCTAGGGTTGTCGACTTCGTGCACTGCAGCTGAGGTGGAGACTGGGCACAAACCAAGCGGAGTTCACTCTGTTCGCTCTGGACGCGTACACACACAGCATGCAGTGGCTGACCAACTTCCTATTGCCGACGAAGAACCTGCGTCTTAAAGAGCACTTACACAGCCATGCTTCATTGTCTAATAATATTGACAAAGCTATGCCTTCGCGAGCAACAAACATTGCCACAGCTCACATTCATTCTCGACTCCGAGCATAGGCTTAGCAAGGCCAACGTTCTCGGTAGTGATGCTCGCTTTTCAGCGTGAGCTCATTGTTGAGCACTTCTTTTTGCCAACACGATAAAAACTTGTACACTTATATGATGCTTTTACTCGTGCAACTGGTTTTCTCAACAGCATCGGTGTAAAGAGCGAAAGTGGAAATCATAGAGATTCTCACAATAATACCTAGAAGGAAGTGTGGCGCCACCGTCTATGCGAATTTCTTAAGCCCCGTTGGAGTGCTGGGAATGACAATATATGTGTCTGCGAGGCTCATGTTGGCTGGTGTTGAGCGAGGCTTTGGCTCAAAAGCGAATACGACTGTGTAAATAGAACTTCTCTAAAACAAAACATTTATATGTGGATCCCATTCACGCGTATTATATGCTAAATGTCCACTCACCTTGACAGCACAACCGAACGGTGAAGGAAAGAAACAGACGACATAAAAGTGGCGGAAAATACGCTCACTTTGTCTTCTGCCTTCCAAGTTTAGCGGCCATTGGTTACCTCTTACGTTTTGTAAAATTGTACATCAGTGTAGAAGGTTCTAGTGTTAAATAAAACATGTTTTTGTGCAATGACAAAAATAAATAGCTTATTACGTGTTCTTTTAGTAAGAAATCAATCATTTTAATGGTAATTCAGGCACGTTTTTGAGGTATACAATTCCGAGTCAAGGTAAAAGCTCACATATCCCGTCATTTCCTTGCATCCAGCAGCTCATTAGTACCAAATTTTCCTCTAGGTATGATTGTGAGAAACTCTATGGTGGAAACGAAGCGGGACGGTTCACCGAGATGGTCGGTGGCACTGTTTGTTACCTGTGAAATAGCCTGTTATCATGGCTCAATGTCTCGTTGGTGGAATGGAAACTGACATTGCCTTGCAAGAATAACACATTTGAACCACCACTTTTTTCCATCATGAGTTACTTCACCGCATAAACAGTTTGTCCGGTGTTTTTCATTCCACTGGCAACGGCGATATCCACAAATACCAGGGTGATCAGGTCTATCGGGGCAGCTAGGAACAAACCTGCGATGAGCGCCTACCAGTGGTGCTCCTTGTCACGCTCCCGCGCGAATGCAGCTGTTCGGCAAGTCGCATCCCAATTCGCGCGATCTGTCCAACACTAAAGTGATGCCATCGAAATGTTGAGTTGTCACACGTTTGGCGCACAGCAGACGCAGCAAACGATTTAAGAAGCAACGTGTTGATGAGGATAGGTTACGAAAACTTGTAGTGGCGCTGCTCATACCAGGTCATGACATCAGGGTACAGTAGAAATAGAAACCAGCTTTTAAAAGCATGCTGCTAATAATTTTTCAGGGCACACTCATCCTTACCAGTACATTTTCTAGGCTTTCGGGAGCTTGGCCTATCATTTGATGAAAAAAAAAAAAAACTGATAAGTGAAAAGTTTTGTGTAGGAACCCTTTTAAGGTGTAATGAAGCTAGGAGCTGAAAATGTTTGAGGCAACGCGCGTCATAGACAAAATGGGAATATAAAGGCGCACAGTATCTTTTGACTGTCTTATAGAAATTGCCTGACAATTTTTTCATACACTGGCTCTTGACAAGTATTTGTCTATCGCACATGAAGTTTGTTTTATGTTTTTTTTTTTTTTAAGAAAGCACCAAGCACATACCGAGAAGCTTGCCCAGGGGTGCGTTTTCACTCACTACTTGCTTTCAGAAAAGCTGGTATTGAGGCCCAAAAAAATGCGCTTAAGGAAAAGCACCAATGTGGAAAATATACACAAAGAGACACTCTTGCCAAATTGCAAATGAAAAATGAGTGATATTTTTTCGAATTTCGCCCTACTCGCGCCCTTAAACAGGAAAGTTGTT
Source organism: Rhipicephalus annulatus (assembly GCA_013436015.1). NCBI lineage: Eukaryota > Metazoa > Arthropoda > Arachnida > Ixodida > Ixodidae > Rhipicephalus > Rhipicephalus annulatus. Next base: position 175,101 of record WOVY01000893.1, on the reverse strand, counting down.
CGTTCAAACTTCAGGTGGAATGGATTTATGAGCATTCAGATGTGACTGCCAACAACTTTTTTTTTCTTTAGAGGTGTACTGACACGAGCTTTAAAAGCTTTTCCGATTGCTGCACTAAATGAAGATGCTGGTGTTGAGAAACGTGATACAATTACTGTGGCGGCTGGGAAATGATCGAATATATTTTATCACCGCTACCATTAAAAAACACTTTCCCCAATTTTGAGCCTCTTAGTGACTAGTGGCAAATCAGTCATCTGCTCGAGGTGCACATAAACATCTATTGTCGTCCAGTGGGAAATGATTTCTGCAACTTGGGCTGCATTCAGAATGCAAAGCTGAGAAACCTTGACTCATCGGGATAATGTCTATTGCAATGGGGCTGGCCTGCGGATGCTCAACAAGATATACTGTACCGGCAAAGTAAGACATTACATACGTTTTATCTGACTACGGTGTGTGGGGAGCATTGGTGCAGCATACCTAGGAAACAAAAGATGACCCTTTTGCTGTGTCTCAAAATTGTGTCAGTACTCCTTCAACCCCCAATGCTTGAATTATGAAACTGCCAACGAAAATAAAAATTGTTTTCATTTTCCAGCTTTGCATAGCAACCTTTAAATGATTCCACAGTTAAATGATCTAAAATGCACCTTTAATGCATACATTTATGTATGTCGTGAATTCTTCATATGTCACAGAAGCGAGAATCTCGGAATGAAAAAAAGCATTTCAGAACTATGCAAAATGTCATGTGCCATGTCTTGAGCACTAACACACCAAATAAACAAAATTATTGAAGATGGAACGTGCGCCAGCTATGCGAGAAAAACGAAGAAGTGAGCCCTTTTGCACGCGCTTTGCGCTCTCCACCATCAGCTACAGAACAATTAGTCCTAGCATAAAATACATTACACAAGATTGCACTAGATTTTTCATGCTGAAAGCTATGTTCCCCGTGAGTACTTGACAGCCGGCATTAAATGCGGTTCACATTCAGTGACTTGCTTGCTTGCAATTTTTTGGTAGTTTGCAAGTGCGTGACATTCGGGAGTAAAGAGTTAACATATGTTGCCTAACAACACAGCTGTAGTGCCTCATTTTTTGGTGCTTGAGAGTGAGTCTGCACGAACAAATTTAAATGGGCAACAATCTGCAGCTAGCGTTTTTCTTGGCTTGAATTAAAGATGCACCCCTCAAAACTGTTGCTAGCCTACCAAGTGCATCTGTGTAAAATGGTCAATCAGCTTGAATTGCCCATTATGTCTGCTCCGATTACTAGTCGACCCCCCAATTTGCAACCCCATCTATGACTCTGAATGCAGCCTCATGCTGCATAACATACGGTACCTCACCAATAAGTTTTCAAGGAAGAGAGAGTGATTCAGAGAAACATCGATTTGCCTCTGGAACATTGCTTGTGCCTCGTCATCGGTCAAGAGGACGCAGTCCCAGTAATTATCATCATGTCAGCCACTGCTGCTGCTCACCATCTTAAGGGGTGCTGGCTCTACTGCGATGGCGTATGTGGAAAATGTCATGCGTACCATGTCAGTTGGCAGTCCATACCAGGCATCATTGACCCATTCATGAAGTTCATGACCCATTTCTCGGATACCTCGAACTCGATTTCCGAGATGCAGATATACTTTGCGACAGTTCATGCTTTTTTTTTTTTTTGCTTCAATATCGTGGTAGCACATACTTTGTTTTATGGTCGTGAACAGTCATGAGTAAAGAAGTGCGAGGCCCGTGTTGAGAGCTAGATTGGACAATTGTATGCGAGGCTTCGATGGTGCGCCTATGCGCCACAGTCAGTATGGGATTAGTTGGAGGAAAGTCTGTGGCACGCGACCGGAAATGGGATGGGGAACCCCCAGAAGATGAGGAGGCATCGCTCCTGTGGAGCACCGTACAAGGAAGGTCGAAGAAGACAGCGTCGCTCTCACTGCGAAGGCTCGGTTAAACAGGATCTGAAGGTGGCTGCATTAGGGTGCCGTAAAGCAGCCGTCGTTCACGGTAGTCACCGAGAGAGATTTGTGGCACCTGGCAACAGCAATTCCCGGGACACCTTCCACTCTTCACCATCTTCACAGGATGGCTGCAACCCACTTGACAGTCTCCAAAGTGCATGTCTACGAGTCGGCACAACCTGCCGAGACTGATGACGACCATGTGACAAGCACTGGAGACAAGGGGATTATCAGGCAGGTGCTGATAAATAGACTGGATGATCATTTCTAGATCGTAACCGACGGACACAATCGGACAGTGAGCGTCATGAGCAAGAGCCCATCGGAAGAAAAACGACGATGAGGAGCAGACTAAATTCGAAATGGCATGCGCACGTGCTCTGTACAGCGAGGCCCGAGGTGCATGACCCCCGCGGCGAATGGCGCGCGAGCAGTGATGAGCTGGCAGTGCCGATGTGGGCTTCGCAGGAGAAGGTTGCATCGCCAACAAGTGCGCTGGCGACAGGAGGGTCAGGACAGCGACTCGACAACATGTGACGCGACCATCTCGAGAAGTAGACAAAGACCTCGACCTGCTTCAAGGGAGGCTGCTCGGGATGCAGCAATCGTGCACAGCAAGTATCGATGTTCCTGGCGCAAGCCCCCTTCGAAGCCAGCTGCTGAAGACAGTTCCCAGGTGGCCACATCATCGTGCAGCACCGAGTATCGCCTGTGGCCGCTAGGCCCAGCCACCAAGACATCTGCCACGTCAAAAATGACGTAAGGCGACGACGACTATGGGCAACTATGTAGTCCTGGCAAGGATGAAGACTTTCGTGAAGATCGTCGAGAACCCCGAAAGGTACCTGACATGTCAGATCGAGACATTGGCAAGAAGTGCGTCTGCTGTGACAAGTAAGGTCAAGGAGGAGCATTAAACCTATGGAGTTACCGGATGAAATTTAGGACAGTGTGGTTTGTATGGGGATTTGTTTGCAGGTTAGCAGTAATTTAGTTTAGAGTTAGGACTAGTTGTTTTGTATGTTTTTGCCCTGACTGTTTATTAAATGGGTTGTGTTTTTAACAGAGTTTTGTCTCAGTCCATTGCCCGCAGCAGCAGCCCGTATCCGTGACAGCGAGGCTTGCCACTTGAAAACAGCGCTGTTACGTTGCCGGCTTAGCGGTGGCATCCTGGCGTCCATTAGGCAGCATCACAAATCGTTTGCCGGCTTAGCGGTGGCATCCTGGCGTCCATTAGGCAGCATTACAAATCGTGCACACCATTGTTTGCAAGCGAAGGGAAATGCAGAAATGGCGAACAGATGTGAGTGCAAAAAGACGCTTTGGGTGCATGTGACTAGTCATGTGGTTTATCGTAGTTTCCCACGTGTCAGCCCACACAGCACAGCCAGCTTTGTTGTGAAGTGCGCATAGTCTGTCAACAAAGCATTTCTATTGTATGAAAACAAAGCTGCAGGCATATCGCAAGATATAAAGTCCGCTTTTTTTTCATAGAGCATTGTTGACTCTCTATTAAAGCTTTGAAATTCTCCTTTCAAAGCCTTGTTACTTAAGCAGATTAGAATAACGTTGCATGGCGGGGATTTTTGTAGTCCGTAGTTTACTTCGTTTCATTATAATTTGGCGATCGTTGCTACAGATCGCAAAAATGTCTGGCTCCTGAAGTGGCGCGCCTGCATTGGGAAATAGCAGTTCCCACACCTCCGCAGCCCCTATGGCTGTTGTTATCGATGTGTCAGACAGCAGTGAATCTGAGAACGAGCACTTTTTGTCATATTTCAAATGTAAGTCGACCTTCTGATTCCGCGTATTTATAAAAAAAAATAGTTTTTAGTCAGCATTATGTGGTAATTTGTGACAAGCTCTGCACTCAACCATGTTTTGCTGAAAAATATATTTTCTTTAACTCTGGAGGGCACTGCTGAGCGCCCACGATGGCAGACGTGCCTGACCTCGGCTCCTTGTTTTCTTGTCAGTTTGACTAGTTTTTTCGGCTGATAGACCACGGTTCGTTGCCGCCGAAGTGAATGCCAGTTACACGGTGAGCCTTTGTCGCACAGACAGTGTTTTTGGAGAACCTTTTTCTCTTTTTTTTGTGTGTGTTTTGTGAACTGACTACCCTAAGCCTAGTGAGCAGCTTCGAACTGGCCTAGGGCACAGCTGCCCGAGGCCGCGTCCGCGCGGCCGTGCCGTGCCTGGTGAACCTGTTACGCCCGGCGCGTTTCGTGCCGAATCTCAAGACGCCTACTATGAAAACGACCACGGCATGCACAAGCGTTCCAGTTCTCAAGCAATTTACTGACGCTATCTGACGAAAACGAGACAATGATTGCAACGCAGTCTACGTTGTCATCAGAATCGTCTACCGGACCTCGTGTCCACGTCACTGCGGCGGGCTCTTCTACCGGCACCACTGAACTTCTCGACAATGGGGTACAAAAGAATAACGCCATGTACTATTTACGCCAAGTGTCGCCGAACAGACTGCACGCTGAACGAGTGAGTCGGCCCCGCTATACTGTTTTGATCAGGCCGCTAAACAAAGCGCATGTGACAGACATTCCTAAAACAAGCCCTTACAGACGCCATAGAGCAAAGCGCTCCGTCAACCAATATTGCAGAAATGTCGATTCTCCGCTTTGACATAACCAGTAACTGCGTACGGATCACACTTTGTGACGAAGGTCATTTTCGCAAACTATGTACACTCTCGCGCTTAGTGGCAACACTCAATGGTAGCGTGCGAGTAATTGATGTCGACACATCGCCTCTTTAGCCACACGCAGTCGGCAGCTCTCGTGGGTTAATAAAGATCAGACCTGGCCTAACAATTGAGTACATCAAAGCGCATCTGCGTTGTGAACGAACAGGCAACAATCACGGATGTGCGCATGCTCGGTAAAACACGGCTGCTGCTTTTGACATTTGATACAAACTCCTTACCGAAATGCTTGGTGTTTGAATATGAAGTCATCCATGTTCACGAATATCGGCCTCGCCCGGTCGCATGCTACAACTGTCATCGTTTGGGCCATGTTGCCAAATACTGTTCCTTCCCACCAGTATGCCGAGACTGTGGCAAAGCTCCGCATGAGGTCGACCTAAACTGTAAGCAGTTTCCTCATTGTGTGGCTTGCGGAGTGTCCACACACATTTCACTCAGCCCTCAATGTCCTGAACGAAATATATCTGAATCAGCCCTTCCTCGCAACACTAATTATTCATCATCTACGACATCTGCCACGCAGCCCACCTCTCCGACGCCTTGGAGAGTAACCTGGGCTCAAACAGCCGCTTCTTCCGATTTGACTCAGCTTATCAACAGCCTTTGCCAAGAAGTACAGGAATTACGGCAGGAAAATCAGAGACTTCGCGACCTCATGCTAGACCAAAAGAAAGGGAATCGGTCCCCAACGGCAAGCCGCAGTCGGTCTCGAAATAAAAGAAAGAGCCGTTCTCCGACACGTCGTTCTAAACCGGTCACAGACAAGGACTCTGCCTATTCTCAAATTATTGGGCTTTTGCGACAAGAACGGACTCAAAAATTTAGTAAGCTGGAGCATGCGTTCGGTCAGAGATGGTTTACACTCTAACACAAGCCCTTGATACCATGCAAACTCAGTTTCAAAATATGTTTGATGAACTGCAGCGCAATGACCTTGCTGATGACACTAAGCGCCGCAAACCAGGGCCTTCCTCATGAGCTCTTTCGCTCAGTGGGTGCTGTGGAATTGTCGTAGTTTTAATCAAACGTGCTCTGCTATCCGTAATTATGTTCAAAGGCATCGCCCCTTGTTCCTTCTTCTCCAGGAGACGCACGGCACGTGCTCGCTTCCTGGTTACCGTGCTTTCCAGACACCAACCATAAAACATAAGCGGCAGCTTCCCAAAGGCCATGGCAGCGCTTCTGGTGCGTAATGACTGCCCAGCCACTAATTAGACATTCCTGATCTCAGTTCTAATGCTCGCTAAATAGTCGCTGTTAAAATTTGTCCTCCTGGCCAAAAGCCCTTCGTGGCCGTGTCTGCATATTTTCGCCCAGGAAATATTTCAGTTGGACCATACACATGGCTGGAGACGCTTAAGAAAGCACCTAAGAACCTCCCTCTGCTCATTCGAGGTGATTTCAATGCACATCACCCTGCCTGGGGTGCCTGAAAGGCGAAAAAATGTGGAAAATATCTTTATGATGCTATTGAACTGTCTTTTGTAGAAATTTGTAACGCCCCCGACACCCCTACAAGAATAGGACTACATGAAGCGCAGAGAGACACGACCCCAAATCTCACGCTCGCCAGTTTCCAATTTGTACCGCACTGGACAGTCTCCAGCCAGTCATGGGGCAGTGATCATCTCCCGATATTCATGGCACTGAATAGAAAACGCCTCCGCATCAAAACAACAACGATGACTAATTGGAATACTTTTCGTAGTAATGTTACTGGATCATTCTCGACAGTTGAGGGCCTTCTGGCCATTGTTCAACAGGCCCCTGAGCTGGCACACAAAACAGTGCCATGCGAAGACCATACTCAGCCGATGGATAACCATTTAGGCAATTTATGGAAAACAGCAGACTACTTAGTCAGAAGATACCGCTCGCACGGCAAACGACACTCCGACCTCATGAAAATTAAGCGCCAATTTAAGCTTATCAATAAATATCAGCTCCAACTTCAAAGTGAAGCCTGGCAATTCACTTGTGAAGGCCTTGGCCGTGTACCAGGCCTCCAAGGTCTATGGCGCATTTTTTGTAGCCCCTGCGGGAAAGGAAAAGGCAACTCTCCTCTGGCCGAGCTGTTCCTCAAAGCAGATCCGTCCGTTGTGGAAGACAAAGTTATTACCACTTTCTTTCCTCAGGCTTCATTCACACCGCCTACATATTCGAAAGCCTGCACCATAACGCAAGCCAATCCGAATCTTGATCGCCCATTTAGCATGGGAGAAATGCTAGCAGCCATCAAACACAGGTGTCCTCGATCGGCGCCTGGCCACGACCGAATCACATGGCAAGAACTCCGCAACCTCGGAGATGAAGCCCAGGACGCACTTTTGGCTGTAATCAATGACCTCTGGGCCTCGGGAAATGTTCCGGAGAGCCTTAAGCTGTCTCTCATTTATCCTATTCCAAAACATGGAAAAGAGAAGACCCTCTGCAAGAACCTTTGGCCAATATCTTTAACGTCTACTTTATGTAAGCTCATTGAACGCATGATTCACACACGCATGTCCCATTACCTTGAGATAGTTCATGTTGTTAGTGGTTCATGAGGAAATGGAAGAAGGCACCTAATTTCTGTCTGCCTACAGGCGACACGGCGCAGTGCCAGATAACCCACCCGGGATACCATCCAGCCCAGGCGGGTTTTCGCCCTTACCTCGGCACCCATGACTGCCTTTGACTGCTACGGCGCGTTATCAATCGTACTTCAAGAAAGATGTTACCTGACTACTTGCTGGCCGTCGACATGCAGAAAGCGTTCGATAATGTTCACCATAACGCTATTCTTGAAGAACTAGCTAAGCGCTACCCAAGTCAGCGTGCGCAGACATGGATTCGAAATTTCGTTGCCGCTCGGCCCATTCGCTTAAGCGGTGCATCACCTGGATGGAGCCCGAAGACTTACTACTTGCACAGAGGTGCTCCACAGGGATCTATTTCAGGACCGACGCTGTTTAATCTGGCCATGAACAGGGTAGCAGAAAACTTTGAACGGGACACCACGGCTAGATGCGCCATCTACGCCGATGATATTACTATATGAACAGAGGCAGTGGATTATTCTGACAAAGAATCAATGCAGACTGAGCTGCAGGCAGCCCTCCTTAAGAGTCCACTCTTAAGGAAGTAGGCCTGCAGCTGGCTCCACATAAGACAGAACTTATAAGCATAGACGGCAAGAATCGCACCAACCCGAAAATGTGTATCTCACTCCATATTGGATCACGCACTATACAATCCAAAAACGGACAAATCACAGTTTTAGGTTTACCAATAGCCAGTGCAACAGCCCACAAAAGTGGGTACGTGGACTGCGGCAGGCATGGCCAGCCACGTTACATATGATACGTCGTCTGTCCAACAAATACGGAGGTGCACGACAACAAGCCTGTCGCACTCTATCAAGAGCTGCGGCTGTTGGAAAGATTTTGTACGGTGCACCTATATACACGTTCTTTCCAACGGACATCCTAAATTTGGAACGCCTTCATCGAGCTACTCTCCATACCATCACGGGCTCCCTAAACACACTGAGATATCTGCCCTTGAAAGCGCAGGGGGCTTACCCCCTCTGCAAGACGTCATTCAAGAAGCCCACACTCAACACCACATCCGCCTGGAAAACACGCCACAAGGTCGTCGCCCTCTGGCCTGGGATTGTCAGCGGCATGATGATGCACCTCTTCTTAGTCAGTCCTTACCTCCATGGGAAACTCCAATAGCCTCTCGACTGTTCCGTCGCCCCATATCTCGTCACAATAATACTGCCCGCCAGTTTCTTGCCATGCGACAACTAAGGAAAGCGAGCTTAGATACCATCGACATATACACGGACGCTGCCATTACCGATGACGAAGCTTGTATAGCATGGATCTGCGTGCAGACCACCGAGTACACTGGGGCCTACAGGTGCCATCTACCGAACGGTACCCCTATGCATGCCGAACTACTTTCCATATGGGGAGCGACTGCAAGCCTCCCATACACTGTACAGAAACCCCTTCGTGTCTTTACCGACTCACACGCTGCCTACTCGGAAATATTTCGCCCAGCATCCGAGGATGCTACAGCTGCTGCTATTCAAAGCATCATTCTTAGGCATGAAAAAGCCGATAGGCCAATAGAAATTATCTGGACGCCGGGGCATACGGGTGTGCCCGGGAGCAATATGGCAGCGCACGCCGCTGCTGCTTCCGCAGGTGGGTCGACCAATCTTTCTCTGCCCCCACCCCTCAGAGTGAACCCGTATGAGCTCTTAAGTCAAATGGCTCCCTCGATAGCCACAATGCACTACGTACGCACGTCCCTGGGCATTGCTAGTCAAAAACGCATTGAGGAGGTTACCCCACCAGTCCTATTTTCCAGCAAATGTAGGCTTTCACGCTCCCAAGAAGTCTTCATTAATAAGGTCTACGCAAATTCTGCATACACACCATACTCTTTAACCAAATGGCGACAACCGGACATTGCGACAGTGACGTGCAATCACTGGGACTGCGTTGCCGCGCAGACCTTCACCACTTACTGTGGCAGTGTTCCGCATTTCAAAAAGGGCGAATGGCCATACAAGCTTTGCAAACCACAAATTATCGCGAAGCACTCCTTACGGACCCGGACACGTAGTTATTATTTGCCCAATATGGAAGTCAGAGCGGCCTGATCAGAGTGGTTTAGGGGGTCCGTCAAAGCATAGTACTGACCCTATATCGCCTCAGTACCAGTGACGGTGAATACAATGAGTGTAAAACCCGTGACACTGTGAACTAGTAGTGTAGTTAGAAAGTCCTGCTTATCCCCACAGAGGTCCTGTGCCTCCCTTTTTTTTTTTCAATAAAGGACTTTCCATCCATCCATCCTTTAACTCTACTTTCTTGTTTTCAATAATGAGGATATTCTCCACTGGAAAGAATAAGTATGGAAACATATTGGGAGTGTCGAGAGAGTGTTGCGGGTTAACATTGCTCTTAACATAACTTTGTAGCAGGGAGGAGACACAAACAGGTGCTTTATTTTTTCTCTTCTGTAATAAATAGACAGTTATATATATCAAGTCCAGCTGCACAAATAGCAAAATGTTGGGTGCAAAGCGAATTTGGATATTTAAGTAAAAGTGTGAATCGAGTGGAATATTTCCACAATATTTTTCAAATAGTTTGAAGCGGAATTGAGCAGAAAAAAAAATTTGTTGAAAGTTGAAGAGGATTACTAAGCATATTCTAATGAGATAGCAACATGAAAGTGTTTATTTTGGCTTGGGTGGTGCTTCACTGTTGTCTTACCAAGATTGAGGCCATTCAGAGGCCAAATTGTATTTATGTTGATGATTTTGTGCAACCAAAGTGTTGCCAACAATACATTACGAGTGAAAGGCAAAAGTGCCATTTCCTCAGCCTCTCTTCATCTTTCTGTGAAAGCCCAACTGACAAGAGTCTGCAGTTCCAAATCTACCTTGTACTATATAAGAACATCTGAAAGTTTTTATGCTAAAATGACTGACTTTCCAAACTTCCTGCCCGAATTTCAGGTCCAGAACAACATTAATTGAGCCCTCATTTCTGCCACATTTATCATCTTTATGTTGGAACCAGCGTTTTCTAGAGCTAGTCCATATGGGACCATAACAGAGCTTGATCACCAGCTTTGTCACGATACCAAAGTGTGATGGGGTGAAGCATATCGAAAGTCCGAAGGGGGTATATTTAATCAGATGTTGACCGTGTTTGTTTTTGGGCAGGTGAAACACTAGTTCAAATAGTAAAATTCCAGAGCAAATCAAATCGATTAGCCAATACTGTTTGAAACATATTCGAAGTTTCGAATATTCACACACCCCTAATATCAAGCTTTAGACTAGCGCGAGCCGGCGCCTTGAAAAGGTCATTTGTCGTTGTCTTATTCTTTTACAAGGCAGAGGTGCAGATGTGATTCAGCATCGGTACAGTTTTTCTATAATTCATTTTGTGGACATCATTTCATTTGTGTCTAAGTTGTAGATGGGTTACAATAACGCTTGTACTGAATCAGAGGCTGGGTGGTACGCTGACAAAGTGGTGAGTGCATCAAAACAATGTGTGTTTTTTAGGGGCGAAGCTCCTTATAGCGGCACCCGTTCGTCCCTCGTAGTCTCTAACAAGTATAACATTTTGACCTCCAAGGTGGTGCCGGTGAGAGACTTCTGTGCATTGTTGAACAATAAAAAATAGTGCTCAATGTACATGTCAATGGCTGCTTATGGAGAATGAGAGACAGGAGCATTCGGCTTTTAGTTAACGCGCAGGCTGCGATCACCATTAGCAGCCATTGGCATGTACATTGAGCACTATCTGACAAGAAAGGGTTGCTACGTTATACTTGCTGGGTGTAACCTCCTTAGCTTTAGAAAGGTTTAGCGAGCGTTGAGCCGCAGTGCCGTGAATACAATGAACTTGTATATACCATGAATGAACTCGAGGTGGTTAAAAATGGGAAGTAGATACGAAGCGCAAGCCGTAAGAAAGTAAAAGCCGAATTCTCCGCCTCTCATTTCCCATTAGCAGCCATTGGCATGTACATTGAGCACTATCTGACTGAAAAAGTTTGCTACGTCATACTCGCTGGGCGTAACCTCCTTGGTTTTCGAAAGGTTTAGCGAGCGTTCGGCCGCAGTGCCATGAATACAGTGAACTAGTATATACCATGAACTCAAGGTGGTTAAAGGTGGGAAGAGGACCCGAAGCGCGAGCCGTAAGAAAGTGTGCGTGTGCCACCTCTCGTTTAGTCCTTGGAATGTCCGCTGGATGGCGGTGCTTCTATATGGGGAATATATGATGAAAAAATGCGAGATGGTGGTACTTGGAGTGTTGAATAGATGGACGAACAGACACATAGACAGATGCATGGATGGACGCATGAACGGACGCAGGGGCGGCTGCACGGACGGGCTGATGGACGCATGGACGGTCACACTGACGGACGCATGGATGGACGGAAGCAAGAACGAATGGACGGACGAATTCTTCGCCCCACTCTCCATCATTCACTCCGTGGATATGCTGCCATTTTTTTTGCAGTCCTTGTCTGCATGCACTTATTACTTTCAAAAAGTATTGTCCCTAATTGTTTTGGAACTGACTGACCTTGCATTGAGCCTGATAACGACTGCTAGTCTTCCATTTTATAATAATATCGAGTGCACGACTGAAGAGAGGCCTCACATTCTCGTACAGATGTTGGCCTCGAGATCACAGACCTTGACCGGGACGTGTCCGAAAAGCATGGCGGGGCGCCGCCTCCCGATTACGAAGACCAATGGTCCCCTGATGTTGCCCTGCGGGTGGATTTAGCCATATTGGCCCAGGTGGAGGCACTCGAGCAGAGGCTTTTTGGTGCCTGCATGGAGGTCAAGGTAAGTCCCTGCTGACTGGTTGGAAAAAACAGAGTTGAGTTGTTGCTGCTTAAATTGCTCTGCCGTGCTAGACTAATATTTAAGGCCCAGGTATTAGAGGTATCAGTATGATCTAAAGGCATGTGTGAGTTGTCTGACTACTGAATTGATGCCCTGCAACGTCAATAAAAAAGGTACACCAAAATGCAAATAAATATGTGAAAATAGTACTAAGTGCTGCAATACTCTCATTCTCATTTGGGATTTTACTTTGTGGAGTTTTTTGGTCTCGCCGAAGACGGTCTTTTTTCATTACAACGAACCGTCATAATCTAGCGAAATACATCCACATTATCCAAAGTCCGTAATGTCCAAACTTCGTGCGATAGGGGTGGAAGAGCACCACCATGCAACGATCGTTCAGATTTCGCTCAGCAGTATAGGGTAGGCTAGTTCCACTGATACATGCTGAATGTATTCAACAGAATGGTTACAAAAGACTTCAATCACAAGCAGTGGTTATTAACAAAATTGCAGCACAAGTTCGAAGTGAGCGAGTGCCATTACAGTCCCTGCTCTGCAGCAAAGCCTAGCTCAAGAATAGTATCTAGAAGGCTTTTTCAGCCACCTATCTTGATTGGCTTGAAATAAATTCTTTTTTTGTTTTTGTTTACATGGAGGCATATTTGCGTATATTGGGTTGCTTATTGGCCACTGGAAGCTGTTGCTCCTGCGCAGCGTCTACGGCTTGCTCGACAGTCCAAAGTTGGTCTGACAGTTCTGATCTGAGAAGCGGTAAGGCACAAGGCACTTGTCACAATAATACTCTAATTTGACAGTGGAACTCACCTGCTTGGACCACCAGAACGTGCTCTGGGAGGCATAGGTCTTGCTTAGAGGACGGTTGCGATGCCAAACAGTTTTACTGAAACGAGTGACGAACTTCTAACGCAATACACAAACAAAAACTTTATTTACACTTAGCTTGGAAAGGAAGTTGTGGTAAATGATTGGTGAGCACCCTTGAGCGATAATGTGATCCCTTTACGCCCCATTTCAGTCAGCTGCAACGCTTCAACCATCGGCGTGACCAACGTGCTTTCTGACTGGCTTGGCTGGAAGCTTGCCTTGGTCAGAAGTTACCAATGTTGCCCGTCACAATTTAAAATAACTGTGGCATTAGCGCGCAGAGAGAGGCATGGTCAAGTTTCTCATCAGCCCGTGTCCGCACGGCAAAAGCACACTTCGTGCGGCCAATTTCGAAGAAAAACTTAAATAATTTCGTCTACTGTTGCTGATAGTCTGTTGTATTGTGGTCCGTTAAAACTGTACATCTCACCATCCGGTGAAGTGTACGTTAAAACGTCCACCTCACCGTCATCGGTAGCTACAAAACCTGTGATTTGAGATACGACTGGCGTCGCATGAAACGTGAACAGCAGCAAGTCTTAGAAGCGGTATAGTGCACACATCCAGTTTGACAGCAATGCGCATACTAGACGGTGTGCCTTATGCCATTGCAAATGCTTGCCGCTGTTCGCCTTTTATTTCATGCTTATGGCATACCTAAGCATTGTGGCGCTTCGACACTGCGTGACGTGAACACTGGCATCTTCAAGCTGCAGTGTCTGTCTGTGAAGTGAGGTGTCGCGTCGCAGTTCTGTCTGAACACGTTCGGAATGGGATAAGGAAAGCCATCGTAAATATATAGGGACTATGCAAAACACTTCCATTGAGTTGTACTCATATTAAACTCTCATAATTTTATATATTTCGCTATTTCAATGAAGTGAACTGACGAACGAGTGTGTAGCCCTAGATGGCACTCATCATGCTCGGTGCTTTGCGCTGCCGCAGTAGCGCACAATCCTTTCAGTTGGCAAGTGAGAACGCAATTTTCCAGATGTGTTTCATGTTATCGCCATCGTAATGTAAGAGAGGTGAAGCAAAGTCATAAATGGCATAAGCAGCATTACTAAGTTGACAACGTAGGCAGAAAAGAATTACACTGACAAAGCCGATTCCTCATTTCATCCGCGCAGAAGTGCAGTCAGGCGTAGCGTTCTACACTTTAGTATTCTGCATGTTGTTTTTTCTTTCTCGTTAAAACCTTCAAATGCCTTCAAAATTATTCATTTGAGAGCTTTGATTCTGCGTAGGTGCCATATCTTCGATAAGAAGATCAACGAAAGGTTTGTCCCACATATCAAATAGACCTACCTTCTTTCACTCACTATCAGTCGCTGCACGTTGGTTGTAAAAGGGAACACCGTAGGGTTGCTGCATTCACGACGGAGTCCACGAAAACATGTGCTTTGTGTGCGCCCGCGTACAGTTTCGTCTGTTCCGCCCGACATAACAAACGGTGTCTACCAGGTAATGCTGCTAATTTCACATAAGGTCTCTTTAGCCTCTGCAGTGCCCCATTTTAGGTAAGGCAACCATAAAACACCAGCTGAGCCGAAAGAAATGATTTTATGTTGCTATCTTGTAAGAACATGTGTAGGGATCCTCTCCAACTTTTTTTTCTGCAATTTCGCTTCAAAGTATTAGAAAAATATTCAACAAATAGTACATTTGATTCACACTCGAATTTAATTATTCAAGTTCGCCTTGCACGTGCAATGTTGTTATTCACACAGCCCTAGTTACTGCATATTTATCATGATATACTGAAGTTGCACTGAGTTATGCATTTAACCAATTTAATAATTATCTTTAAATATAATTCATTTATGTCTCAAATAAAATTTCAATAATGTTTTTTTCTTCTCAAACTACAAAACTCTACAAAAAGAGTAAATATAATGAGTGCCTTCGTACAATTTTTCTATGACATGACTACCTCTGGGTATTACAGGGCCAAGTCCAGCGAGGGGAGCTTGAATAGAATGTTAGCTCGGGTTGGTCTTTTCTACGTTTCATATGTGCGTCATTTCCGAAGGAGATTTGACATCTGGCTTCGAGAAATATCAATACTGATCTCAAAAATTGCTCACATGTAGAGTCCAATTCCTAAATGTAGTTCTCACAGTGATGTTTCAACACATGGTAGAAAAAAATTTATTTTTTAAAAAAAGACGGTCATGTGCAGGCTGGGTCAGATGTCCATAGGCTGAATACTTATAACCCTGATATATGTGATTCACACGAGCGAGAGTCCTCTTTCTTTTATGGCTCTTTTCATATTCATCTGTTGCTCTTCTGGAACACGCTATGAGCCATGCACTAGGGAAAGAGGGTGACGAGGCAGCTGTGGCTCGTTGTTTGCTCCCACTGCCAATCTGTGATTGTGCAAGCATTGAGGGTCGAAATGGGCATTCGTGCTCCCCAATGTTCTGAAGCATAAATCTATCGGCATAGCCCAAGTTTCATTTCCGATGTTAGTCATTGCACTACACTCAAACCTTGATATAAAGAAATATTATGGCAAAGTAAATGAAAAGTAGTCTGGCAATAGACTTAGTGTTAAGAATAAACCTTTATAACGCACTTATTTTCTTGTAAGATGCCACTTTGTTATAATGAGGTTCAAGTGCTGAGATGTCATTTTATTTTTGGTTCTATGCAGCACTGGCGACCCCCACCAAAGGTATCAGACGACCAATCAATACAGTACCGTCCATCCTGCGTGCTGCTTAACAAGAAGCTGCTGGCGACGTCTGATGACGATGATGAGGAAGAATCCAGCGCATCTCAGACATCTGGTGCATTGTCACCTGATCATGACAAGGACAAAACAGAGGACGACACTGAGGGTGGCGATGCTACTGAGGAGGCGAATGGCAGCCAAGCAGATGCCAATATCACTATTGAGGATGCAGGTGCCAAGTTGCCGTCATCTCTGGATCACCAAGACGATGCTGCTGCAAGATCTCCAGTCGCCAACGACGGCTCAAAGCAGCCCAGCTCTACTCCAGAGGACAACTATGTGAATCCTGTCCAAGTGGCAAAAGAACGGCTCCTGGGTGTTGAGGCAGGCATTGAGAGGCGGTACCTTCGTCCGCCACTGGGGACTAGGCAAGAATGCTCTTATTATATCATTAGTTACAGTGAAGAAGCAGATGTGACCATTGTTTTTCATTATTACCGTATTTACTCGCATAATCCTCGCACTTTTTTTTGCCAGAAAACCGATGCAAAGTTGGGGGGTGCGAGAATCACGCGGGGAAAACTTTCCACGAAAACGCAGAGAGCGAAAAAGAAAACGAAGTGGCCGCAAATCGGGATTCTCACACTGGCAACTTACAGCAAGCTTTAAGAAGTACTAAGTAGAACTTACCTCAACAATGAAAGCAGAGGTTCAACACAAGGCGAGATTTATTTGAGACACAAAAAGTGGAAGCAAATAGTCGAGAATTAGAATACCATACGTGAAACTTGTGGGCGTTGCGGGCGTAGCGGTAGTGGTCGGCACTCAACAGGAGCCCTCAAAATGTAAGCGTAGGACGTCAGTATTGGGCTGATGCCTATTTAACAGAATCGTCTGCAGTTTCCTTCTGAAGAAATAAAGTTTACCATCAATTCCAGTTTTAGGCACACGGCAGGCTCAACGTGTCTTGGTGGCTTTCAGCTGCCGTCACCAGTAGCGAACACAAAACTCGTAGGCTCCGAAGGGCCTACCGGCGGCCCTGTTGCCGTTGTTAAGCGCATGATCTATCACTTGCAACTTGAAGCAGCCGTGTGGCTTCATTATCGCACCCATATCGTGCCAAGATTACCGACACAACATACGAAACACGCCACGACGTGCACTGGCCACTTTGGCTTGGCTTGGATTAGATTGAATTTCCGCGCAATAGTACGCTTGATGGTTAAGAGATGGCGCCTGCTATCATCATCAATGGCTGGAATGAGCAGACGACATTACTGCGGCAGTTTTCGGGGGTGCGAAAATTACTCGAGGAAAAAAAAAATCGTATTTTTATTGGGCGGTGCGGGGGGGTTCGAGAATTATTCGAGTGCGAGGATTACGCGAGTAATTACGGTAGTTGCTCAGCATTGACGGCGTAACTTTTACTTCCCTCAGTAGGGATGGTACTGCAGTCGAACCCCGCTACAACAAAACTGAAGGGGCGCGGAAAAAATTTTTTTGAAGTGAAAATTTTGTTGTAGTGAAATCGAAAAAATATAGCTGATCTGAACTAGCAAAACAAAGGGACGCTTATTCTTAAAATTCTAAAAATGTCCGTTGCTTTCTATTCTTTCCCAGCAATGTCGCGACATGATTGTCACCCATGCATAGCGATGCTGATGCCATGATGAAAAGCATGCTGAAACAACGCCTAAAACCGTCTTCGTGAACGAACCAAGCAGTTGCATTAACAAGTTAACACCAGCAGCTGTCCCCCGTCAAAACGCAGAGATGGCAATACGGTATCGTGGAGCGGTGACTTTTGCCTTATTTTATACCATTCTTATAACCCATCACTCACGGCTAGCGGATTTTGTTGATATTGCAGACAAACAGCCACTCTGATTAGTTAATACATGGGCCAGCGCCAACAAAATGATAAGCATTTGAATTGGAAAAGGCATCGTTTCGCAAATGCACCCAGCAGCTGCGTGAAGGAAACCACAATCTAAGCAACTGAGCTTCAGCTTCGGATGATCTGCGGCTATACAGTTAGCTCAATCTTCAACATTTTGATGCGTTTTCAGAACCTGAAAATACGTCGACGAAGTCTAAGACATGCGTTGGCTCCACCAGAAACCGCCGCTGTTCAGCAAGCATGGGCGCCGCCATCGCTCGATGGGGCTGGCAGTGAGACTGCTCTGTTTTTGTCACTGGCAAAAACAGGGCAGTCTCACTGCCATGGCTATGGCAGTGAGACTGTCGAGCTCTCACGTGCAATCATTTATAGGCAGATTAAACAGTTTCTTTTAACCACAGTCTACTGTACTTTACTGCGTTATTTATGCCTGACTTGTGTATGGTTTCTGTATTGACTTGTGAAGACACTGTCCTTGAAAAAAGGGATGGCGACGGTGAAAGCCAGTTGAGAGTGTCCGTATAATTGCTATCACAATAGAAACAAAATGGCTTTTGCCTTCGAGTCGTCTGAGGTAAATGCATAAGGTATACCCTGTAAGGTTGTGTTTCTTTTTTTCTACTGCTTTCTAAAGGACACTAGGGTATCTTCGGTGTACAGACAGTATGCCCTAGTCATATACAACTTCACTGCAAAAAGGACAAGGAAGTTTGTAAACATGTGGTCCATCGTTGAACTTTCTGACGCATGTGTGGAAGCCCTATTCAAGCAGATCTCCATATCTGGGCAACCTGCGCAAGTGCGAACGATAGTCTGAAAGCACTGTGAAAATGTTCTCGCGCCAACAGAGAGAGGGAAGGGAGTGTTGGAGGAGTTTAGCTTTATAAGGCTAGCCGAATGACGTCATGTTACGCCCAGCAAGTAACCGATCGTAAAGAAAAAGAGCCTCTCTTTCTCCTTGGAGTTTTATATGGGAATGCATTTTGGGCAGTGTGCTGAATCTTTAGCATTGAAGCATTGCTGTACTTCGCAGCATGTCTGATGATAATTACGTAGATGTATTTAGAATGTTATTTCATAAAGTACAATTTTATTGAACTGGTATCCTGTTTATATGCTATGGAAGTAATCACTAAACAAGTTGTTCGCGAATGACCAACTACACGACTCCCTTACTTTTGCTAAAACATGTTGCTATGTTGGTTTGCATCCATATTTTTGCCTCAATGAGTGAAAGGTGTGCTCCTAAGATGATTGGCTTCATGAGATTTGCAATGAATCGAAATATTTCTAGCTCTTCACAAGGGTCCCAAAATTATTTAGGTCTCGAATGTACAGTCGAGTCCACTTATAGGTAACAATACGATTTTTAACAATATATCAGATATAACAATAGGCAGCTGTGCTACCATCAGCTTTTCATAGTATTCTATGACAAAATTAACCACTTATAATAATGCTGTTATGGTGCAATATCGGTTACAACAATTGAATGTGGGCACTGGAACCAACCTTGAATGAAACAAAAATGCAAAAACGCTGCGACAATGCCTCCCTAAACCCGCCTATTACAGAAAAGTGCACTTGGCCTGGCACACTGCAAGTGCGTGCCGAAAAGGCTTGCATGCGACGCGGAGGAGGGTCTCTATGGGCAGTCCATTCTAGGGGTGTGCCGACTGTAAAAAAAGCACCGTGGCGCCTAAGCTGCTTCACCAGCAGCGCTGTGTCTACTGTGCCGCTCTATGTAAGGTGGGCTTTGCTGGAGATTCCAGTGAGGCGTATGTGGAAGGACCTGACGCTCTTGTCAACACAGAAACTTTGGTCGTCGGTGAGCGGTGGTGATGGAGACGCGTCGGGACTTAAGGAGTTCATGTATGGCGACGACACAGTAGCAACTGGTCACCGACGAGGTGATCCTCGCTGCGGTCACTGGCGCGAAAGACTACAACAGTGAGGACAAAGAGGAACCGAAACCCATGCAGCTTGTGCCGCATCAGGGAGTGTTGCAAATGATAGACTCCATGCGTGATTTTGTGTTTGCTAAAAAGATTCCGCTTGGCCACGCGCAGCCGAAGCTGACTGCGTACGGTTTTCTACCTGCTAAAAAGTGAAAAGTGTAAGCAACTTGACCCTTATATGTGCTTTTATTTGTAACATTTCCTTTGTTAATTTCAGCAAAGCCCGCTTATAACAATGATATTTTCATGGCACCTCAGTATTGTTGTAAGTGGACACGACTGTGAATGCAACTTGCTTCTCCGCTGCTCTCCAGGTCTTCAGAGTGCTCCCATATGCAAGTTTATCTGCTCCAAAGTGCCTCCATAGCATCAAGTTGTCTTATGAGGCAATACATTAGACAAATTGTATTTTATTTGGTCCAACCAAAGTGCTGCTGACAACACTTTGCACGTGTAAGGCAAAGACGGTATTTTCTCAGCCTTTTCCAACTTCTGTGAGAGCCGATCTTGCGGACGAAGGTGTGCTTCCTTTGAGTTCAGAGCTCCAAATCTGCCTAGTAGACATGAATGTGTGACATTTTAGAAGGTAAACATTTTTGGCCTCCATTTTTTTCAGGCCTCCTGCCCAAATATCAGGTCCAAACTGGCATTGATTGAGCCACAACGATCATTTCTATGTTGGAAGCAGCGCTTCTTCGCGTCAATACATTTGCAATCGTCGCAGAGCCTGAAAGGCAGCTTTGCTGCAGTACAAAAGTATGGCGGGGTGAAGCATGTAGAAAATCTCAAGAGGCCACTGCTAATTTGACGTTGAGTGTATTTGTCTTTGGGAAGTTTGAAAAGGGAAATTGTAGTGTGAATCAGATAGAACTCCAAACACTATTAGAAAAATATGCAAAGTTTTGAGTGTTCGCACACCTCCTACTAGACAGTACATTTACCAGATCACTTTCATCATCGCATAAGATGGACATTGCTTCCAGAATTCGTGCCCAGGCCTTTTCTTTGAGCATGTGCTTATGAATTTGTTCATTGCCTTTGAATATAAACCAGCAATGGCTGAATTTTCCAGGTATATATCAGCCCATTGTATATTGTGGTGATTTGTAATGAATTCTTGCCAGTGGGAGCAGCCTGCCACAGATCGCCAACGCCAGCAGCGGTGGCGGTAGCAGTGGCAACAAAGCTGAAGAGGAGGGGGCCGGCAAAGGTCCAGGCGAGGAGGATGAGGAGCCAGTGTTGCCCCCAGGGCTGGTGCGGTGGCGTGAGGCTGTGGCCGCATGCCAGACAGCTGCTCAATTGGCCATGTGTTTCAGCCAGCTGGAGGCATGCATTGCCTGGGATCGCTCCTTCATGAAGGCGGTGAGTGTGTGTTTCAAGCATAATTTTTTGTGCGAGTCACACATTTTGGTAGTACTATGCCAGCATCCCTAACTCTATATTACCAGTGTG
This sequence comes from Rhipicephalus annulatus, assembly GCA_013436015.1. Lineage (NCBI taxonomy): Eukaryota > Metazoa > Arthropoda > Arachnida > Ixodida > Ixodidae > Rhipicephalus > Rhipicephalus annulatus. The sequence goes on along the minus strand of WOVY01000893.1, from coordinate 154,141 downwards.
TGTGTGTGTGTGTGTGTGTGTGTGTGTACGCACACACACAAACACACACACACACACGCTGGCACATATGGGTTTGGTATGTTCGTATTGTTTGATGTCTGTTGTTAGACCGTGATGATTTTTATGTTGGGGTGACTGCTGTATTACTAAATTGTGCATCAGCTGGCCATTGAAAATAAAATCAATACAGTAGGCTTCTGTTAAATAAAACCTGAAAAGACTAGGAAAATGTGTTACATTTAGCAGGAGTTGATAAAACAGGGGTGAAGCTCTCATGTGCCATCATTTATAGGCAGATTAAACAGTTTTAACCACAGTCTAGTGTATTTTACTGCGTTATTTATGCCTAACTTGTGTATGGTTTCTGTATTGACTTGTGAAGACATTATCCTTGAATCGGCACTGCCATCAATATAATCTCGGGCATAAACTCTGTTCAGTGCAGTTGTGGTGCACTTACATTCAACTGGTAATCCTAAGAACTGCTGCAGCCACCTGAAAAAGTTTTCTAAATGAATGGTGTGGTCTTGGTGAAAATGTCTTTCTCTGTTTCTCCTCCTTCAGAGCTGTCAGTTTTGCCACAGTGGAGACAATGAGCAAATGCTCCTGCTCTGCGATGGATGTGATAAGGGCTACCATACTTACTGCTTCAAGGTCAGTATTGCGTCCTTCATCGCCTTGCTAGCTTTGTCTTTAGGTCACATTTTCTTTAAATGAAAAATTCCAGAGGGCAAACATATATTTTGTGTGTACTTTATTGCAGCCCAAGATGGATAAAATTCCAGATGGTGATTGGTACTGTTATGAGTGCCTAAACAAGGTGAGCAGGAAATTCACGCGCAAGTTTTCATGAGTGTTCAGGCACAAAAGAACAAAGTGTAGGTGCCTATAATAGGCGTGTTTCAAGACATATGTTCCGACAACCAGAGCAGGCAAATCGTTTCATTTCATTATTGTCTATGAAAATGTCACGGATTACGGGCTGCTGCTGCGGGCGATGAACTGAGACATGACTCGGATAACAACACACCACATTTAATTAACACCCATGCGAAACACCCTCTTTAAACAAATATACAAAACCAATATTAATGCCTTCAAATTTGAACTCACAAGCACTAAGCTTACACTCCAACAGCGCTACGGGCTAAACCATCTTAGCGTCAGGCGTCTCTAGCCTCATAGTCCCTCAAGATTTGCGTCGCTTTTACTTGCCACAATTGATTATCTCGACGCCAATGTCTTGATTTGCCGTACACGATACCAGTTGGGGATCTCGACGCTCTCGACGAACGTCGTCGTTTCCGACGTGGTCACCCGTTATTACGACAAGATTTATTTGCTGGAACCGTGCAATTTTGCTAGAATCGTGCAATATATACTTGAGCAGTATCTGAGGAACAATAAGACAAAGCCTACAGAAAAGTCCTATGACTATGTAATCATCATGACGGCGTGCCATGAACATCATGTGTGTCAGTGTTCTGTAGAGAATCTATTTCTTTCTGTGATAAAGCAATCGAAGGCCTGCCGACACATACACCGCCCAGCCTTGCCATTTCTGCGGCTTCATAAAGTTCGTGTATCATCTGATATATTTGTCAGATACTGCTCAAGTATATACAGTCGAGCCCACATATAACTGCCCCATTTAAAACGAACTTTCGCTTAAAACGAACAATATCCGCGTGACCGTGAAAATATACATTGGTTAAATGGCACAAATTGGCACTTACAACGAACGTCTCCGAGCGCCACTGATCAATTACAGCGAGCAGAGTCAGTGGTCTGCCGACTTTCCGGGAAACCACTTTCGACCACCGATCAGGCATCAGCGAGGCGCCCATACATTCTTATTGTTAAACGCCGACCCCGCCTCGGCGACCCTCTAGATGCTCCTATCCCCGACCCTTGGAGGAAGGAAAGCTGTTTCCTTTCTCCATGCCCCGACTGCTTTTTGTTACGCACCCCTCCGTCCTTTGTCTCTCCGCTACTTTGAGCACCCCGCATCGCCAGACGAGGCCTGTGTTTTTACACTGCCACCGATCCTTCTAAGACCGGTCGGCCATCCACCCTGTGTTTGATCGCTGGTACTGTCGTTGGTGTCGCCGGCCTGGAGTGACCAGACCATTTGTCAACATCGTCGGCCACCGACTGTATACGACAGTCTGCGTCTAGTGCACGCGCGTACGCTACCCCACCACCTCTGATTATTTGCGATTCGTTTTGTGTTTAGGACTTGTTCTCGCTCACTTCGCTCTAGGCTCAGCAGCCTTCCGCACGAGTGCGGAAGCGCAAAAACGACTTTTAAATTGCATGGAACGAATAGTGAAATATCGAAGTTTGTGAAGCCACGCAAACCCGCCGGCGCAACAAAACTATTTTTTGATCGCGGCCTCCGATTCTTCGAACACCGCTGCGCGCACCGATCCAGGCGGCCGTGCTTCAACTTCTGCACGCGCAGGCACTCTTTCCAAGTTTTTTACGGGCGAGTTTTGCGAAGCTTTCAAGCAAGCTATCCAACCTGCCTCCTTCCCGTGTGTTTTGGTTTTCAAGGTCACCCTCCCTCCGCATCCTCCCCTCTCTTTATCGCAACTCCTTGCCCATCTCTCACAAATCTGCTCTCCTCTCTTGCTCAGAACCCCTTCTCCCACGGAGGAAGAAAATGCCTTCACCCGTCTCCACCACTCCGCGACGCCCGCCACGTTGGCTCGAATTAGTTTCATTTTCTGACTGGAAACGGGCCCAGAGCTTTTCCACGCGTTCTGGCATGTCTGTCGCGTGTGCGCGTCTTGCTCGCTTTTGGTGTGCGTGTGTGGTCATGATTGCTGACGGGAGGACTAGCACGCTTGGCTTGAGCGTATTCTGCGCGTTTGGTGCCTCGTTGCGGAGCGCTTGCTCATAGCTGTTGACCACCTGACAGCCAACTTGCCGCTTTGGGCGTCCTGGTATTTAGCTGTAGAGATGGTGAATATTTCATGGGAAGTGGTGACGGCTACATGCGGACGAAACTGTTTTCGCGAGGCCGACTTCGTCGACGTCGGGCCCGATGCCGAGCCTGAAGCTTCCGAACAGGACCGCTGCGGCGGCGATTTGTGGCACGACTCCGACCTGGGAGAGTGGGTGGGACATGCGTTGCGATGGTTTAATTTTGGCCGGTGATAATGCGACACTGCAGAACCGTGCACAGATTGTGGCATTGTGAATGAAGTACGTGGCGAGAGCGATTTGAAGGAATGGGATTGGGAGAACAATGAAACTTCGGAGCCAGTGCCTCATGGCGCTTATGCCACGGGCCTCGGCGAATGAGCACCCTGCCTTTTTGAAGGATGAATGAACTTGAGACCGCCCTTATCGTTTCTGCTCTTTGAAACACCTGCATCACGGACTTTTGGGGGCAAAAAAAGTGTGTTTTCACTCGTAACTTTTTAAATAAAAGCTGTCATTCGCTACGAACTTCGGAATACAGCGAACGGATGCCGTGTCACGCTCAGGTTCGTTATAGGCGGGCTCGATTGTATTGGGCAGCTCTAGTAAATGAATCTTGTTGTAAGTTAGCGCCGCTGTCTGCTTCTTTCCTTTTCTTGTCCTCCATTTTCGGCGCTGTTTTTATGTGCATTAAAAAAACTGTTTCAGGGTTCCTTTAGGCAAAACGTGTACTCAACGAAAGGGAGAAGGCATTTTTAGGCTCGGAAAAGCTGATATTGGCACGAACCTCGAAATAGGTACAATAAATGTTTGACTAAAACGTTTGCCTTCCCTCAGTTCATGCTTATATGTTAAATAGGCTCAATATGGACTCCAAGAAAAGAAATAGGCATTGTAGCTGAAGTTGCGGTCTCTGGTTGTCAGCCATGTGTGCTGTGTAGCCAAATTTTGGTTCACGCTTTGTTTAGGCTCAGCTGTTATGTGGTTTCACACTACTGCACTGCTCTTTTTCTTCAGCTGCTGATATCTTTAGTAGTGAGATGTTGTGTACACATTGCAAAACCTCAATTGGATTATGAGAGGCGCCGTAGTGCAGGGCTCTGAAAACGTCAACCACCTGGTGTTTTTTAACATGCACCAAAATCCGAGTACACTAGCCCCAAGCGTTTTCAGCTCCATTGGAAATGAAGCTGCTGCAGCTGCAACCTTCAGGGCAACACCGTTACCACTAAACCACCGTGGCGGGTTCCACTCAGGTTTGAATGCAACTCTCCCGGTTTGCGCAGGAGACTCCCGATTGTACCTGCACCCCCACTCGAAAAACAGCCCTAGCCTGCATTATGAAAAGAAAACAACAGTACTGAAATTTTGTGACCTCATTGTTTTCATGAAGTGAATTTCTCTTGAAGAAAGAATAATAGATGATGCGCTGATGCATTCGTCGCCATGTGCTTGTGTCGTCATATAAACAAAAGGAACCAAGGCCATTCAAATCTAATTATAAGCGGGAGTAGCATTTTCTTGTCTAATGCAATGTGAATCCTGTCGGCATGAAAAATTCGGCAGATCTGATGTACCTTGTGAATTGGTGTTATGTGAATCATGAAGAGGGAAGGTGACTGTGTTGTGATTTTTTTATCGAGTGAAACGTTACGAAATGATGCTATAGATTCGTACAAATGTACGCACAGACACATGTTAAACAGTCGTATGTTTACTGTTGTGGAACGATTCTCAACAGCAGCATGGGTATTAGCAACACTAGAAGCGGTAAGTTAAGATGTAAAAAAAAATAAAACTTATTGAAATGTGTCAAAGGGTAAATTGCTGCAAAAAAAGAAGCAAAGGTAATACAGTAGACTCTCAGTAAAGAAAAATCTGAAGCTGCCGCTTTAACTGCCTCCAGCATGATTGGTTTCATGCTTTGTTCATCTCTCAGTAAACTATAGACATTTTTTTGGTCCCTTCAGGTTCCGTCCGATGAGAGTGCACTGTAACAAGGAAGTAGTATACAGATGGATTAAGAGACCACTGAAAAAATCTTCAACTACTCACGCATTTGGGCAATATCGCAATGTCAATGTACACTGCTTTTTTGAGAAAACCACAATCTTGTCACAGGTTGATGATAAAATGGAAGGAGTCTTAACCGAATCTTATATGATGGCACACGCCAACACATGCATCAGCGCACCATTCATTAATCTTTCTTCAAAACAAACTCACTTAATGAAAACAACTCTTGTCATGCCCATGGGAACACTTCCTTTTTATCTTACCTCAGGTTTTTCGCGATGCCTTTCGTTATGTAGACTCCCATTGAATGAAGCTCTCTTAAATGAAGTTGCTGCTTAAATAGAACTGGTGCTCATACTTGAGTTTATCTCTCATTAAATGAAACTGCTGTTAAATGAAATACATTTTACTGGTTCTTTCCGGTTCTGTTTAGCAGGAGTCCATTGTATATGTGAGGAAAATGTCTGGAAATAAAATTGTTGTTAGCCTACACTGTCTGTTTGTACTGCCGTCCCTGTACGACAAAAAGAACGATTAGCTAGGAAGCTGCTAGCTTTCACTGATTTTGTCTCTTACTGCGCACATGCATACACCATATGATCACGAATGCCAGTAAGGTCGCTTACGTTCTCAGTACTTTACCAGCAATCATTCAGAGCTCGCAGCTCAGGAAGTAAAATAGTATGCCGTTTTTCTGCTTTGTTGCTGTGATGTGACTAGGCCTTAGTTGGTGCAGTGACCTACGGTGCTCTGACCAGAAAAGCGCGAAATGGCTGCAGTGGCTAGATCAGTGCTTGAGGCCCGCACATTGTGCAATGTCGGTGCGGAAACCTCGGGTGCCCTCAAATAGGACGTCTCTCGCAGCCAGACTTGTCTCGGTGAGAGACCTAACATTGGCGGAGGCCTCCTGAGAGTTTATGCTCCATTCCTTACCAGATTGCTGCGGCTACTGTGTGTGCTGTACAAGCATTGCTAGTGCTCTTTGGCAAGTTTGGTTTCCCCAAATAAAGGCCCGTTGTGTTGCAGACCCAGGACGAGAAAGTGTGCATCCTGTGTGGGAAGAAAGGCAAGCTTGTGCGCTGTGATGCCTGCCCCAAAGTTTTCCACCATACCTGCTTGGATCCACCTCTATCCAAGTGAGCATGACGCAAGCTGAGCACAAAGTCACGAGTCTTGACACAGCTTTGGAACTGCTTTGCAATTCTTGAATTTAGGTGTGCTGCTTCTACGGGGAAAAAGATTGCTTTTTTGTTCCTTGTGTATGCAGTGCTAGGAGATTGCTTTGGGCCCAGTGAAGTCTTCTCTTTTGTGCATCAAGTTTACTAGAGCAGGCTTGGCTGTTGCTGATTTTGTTCTGAAGCTGTATCCTAGTTTAAATGGAAAAAGTGGGCTTGGACAGATCACGTAATATGAAGGATAGATCAGTGATAGTCCGTTAGAGTGACTGAAGGGAGTGACCAATAATGAAGGATGTAGCAAAGGAAATTTACTAGCATAAAATGGCCCGTGGGTTGGAATTTGCTTGCGCATGACTGGACAAATAGGAAATCATAGGGAGACACCTTTGTGCTGCAGTAGACATGAAATAGGCTGTGGATCAACATTTTGCTACTTTGTAAGCTGTGCTCTAGCACCGCCAAGCACAAGCATTCGCGTTTGCAAACTGTTGCTTTATTGGGACTCTTGTTAATTCAAACTCAAGGGACTTCTGAATTTTTTTTGAAATATCTAGAGGTTTCAATGATCAGAAGTTTTCAGATATATATGTCTCTAGGTGAGGTGCACCAGACATTATGATTAGGCATTGATTTAACGCATTCAAAAATTCTTCAAGCATTTTGAAACCCTAACTGTATGCAATGAACAGAAAGCAGAAGTGTAAGGTCCACAAGTTTATTGGCCATTCACTGCTGATCAGACCTTTTAAAAAAATCGTGAATTGCCAACTGCTTCTTTACGAGAGGTGCGTGCCTTGAGCGGAAAGCTCTCTATACCAGTTAAGAAGCATCTCAGTTTACCATGCATGTGCCTCATTTGAAACATTTGCTTACTAGCAAAGCCTTTTTCCTTGAAGGCCTGAGGTTTCATTTTCGCACTGTTAGGATTATATAAGCACACAAATTTTTAAATAGTAGTGGGAAAGCAGCAGATATTTTCTGGTATGGCACCGCAGAAAGTATGAATCAGCCGAATGATGGAGTTTTAATTATGATTCTTTTAAATACATTGCAGCAAGCTATCTCTGAAGCATCAAAACAAATCATCGATAACAAGATTGATGACAAAATACGGCCGCCACCTCGCTTCCACATGAGAAGTCCCTGTACACGCGGAGAATAAGGGAAGCGAGAATCGGGAGTGCTACAATGTAGCAGCAATCGTCACGATGTTTTCTGGGTGACAAGTGATTTCTTCTGGTTTTCCAGAAACCTGCGACACGATAGCGAAAAATGACCCTTCGCAACAGCAAATCCTGTCACCATCGCCTGAAAATTGCGTCCACGTCCTTGGGCCTTAAAGTTTCGTATTTGCAAGTAGTGATCGTCGCTCGCTATGTGCTTATCAGCTGCGATGTCTCTATGCTCGCACCGTTCGTGAACCCCGCTGTGGCAAACAGATAAAAAAGACGGGTGACATGCTGCGCACAGATAGAAGGAAAAACAATACGACACACGGCAATGGGCAAAGGTGGGAGCGAGACGAGGTGGCTGAGGGGGGCCGGCATTATAATAAAAAAACAGAAGAGATCCAATGCGTAAGGAGGCAACAGGTGTTGGTTAGCGCGACTGCAACAGATGATTGTAGGGGGTGCGTTTATTATGCGGGGGGGGGGGGGGGGGGAATTCAGATTTTGGTGACTGAAGTTGGGGATTGCGTTTATTATTTGAGTGCGTTCATTACGCGAATAAATACAGCATCTATGCGCCATAGCAGGGTTCATAACGGTGCGAGTGTAGAGACATCGCAGGTGATAAGCACACAGCGAGCGAAAGTCATGAAACTGCCCGCACCAATCCACGGTCGCTTCCTGCAAATACGAAACTTTAAGGCCCAACCAGATGCCGGAGATTTTTCGGTGATGACAACAAGATTTCTTGTCGCCATGGCTGTTGCGAAGGGCCATTCGTTGCCATTGTGTCGCAGGTTTCTATAAAATCGGAAAGTAGCACTTGTCATCCAGAAAAAATCGTGACGATTTCTGCAACTTGGCAGCACCACTAATTAATTAATTCTTGCTTCGGTTGCAATTTGCTCTTCATGCTTGTTAGCCAAGCATACTTCAAGGAACGCAAGATATAGGCATATAGGCTACCTTTTCTTCTGTCAAATGTTTTGAATTCACTTTTGTTGTAGTTTTTAACTGGGGGTCGTGTTTTCACTATTCATACTCTGGGACCCTCATCTGAATTCTAGTGTTATGCACTTGATGCTTATGTTAGTAATAGAACTGAAACTGAAACTTTCCTTTTGTAACTTCTCCTGTGAACAGCGAGACAACGGCCGTATTTTGTTGTTAATCTTGTTATTAACGGTGTGTTTTGGATGCTTTTGACGTAGCTTGGTGCAATGTCAACGGCGTCATCGCAGTCATCGTGTGAGGTTGCCTCGAAGTTGGCAAAGGGCGTCGTAGCTGACGCTTACAGGCACCCCTCGAGATCACAGCAGATACGATTGTTGTGGTTAAACGATTACGAGAAAAGAAAGTCACCAAACACTTATATGACTTATATGAAGTGTGCGGGTGGTGCGGGGACAGCTTGCAGAAGATAACGCCTTCAACCACCGAAGATGAAGTGCAACAAAGCTGTTTCCAAACAGCGTACGTGTATGTCTTTTGCGAAAGATAACTTTTTTTTTTCATTACCACATTTTTTGCTCTTTACGAAAAAGTTTTCATAAAATTTGCTCCGCATAATAAATGCACCCCCAACCTTTCTCCGATTGTTCTAGAAAAATGTGCGCTCATTATGCGAGTAAATACGGTAATATAGGTTGTTTAACACAAAAGAAATCTAGCCTAAGCAGTATCGAAGAATTTGCATTGCAGGGTTGTTAGAAGCCCTCAGTGGAAAAGGGAGACCGGTGTTGTGGGTTCTTGGTCTGGATTGCAACTGCTCTCTTTGTGCTGGTTTTCTACGTGCCTAGCTGCGACTTGACTTATCTGATTACTCTTTTTTTCTGATTACCTCGTTTTTGTCTTTCTAGACCTCCCAAAGGGAAATGGTGCTGCTCTGGTTGCTCGAAGGTAAGTTGTATGTTTGAACACTGCTCACTGCATTGTTGCGTGGTTTTCACTGACATTCTCTGTGTATAGTGGAACATGCCCTAAAAGGTCAAAGGATGAAGTTGATGTTTGGGTTCTGTAGCTTGCGACAAATTTAGTGTTATAGTCAAACATGGGTATATCGAAGTTATCCTCTTGAAATTGCTTTGTGAAAGTATAGAAATTTGCACGTTTATATCAAATGTTTTTGGATATATCGAACGCCGCGCGAGCTGGAAGGTGCGCTTCGACACTTGAGCGTTTTTAGCACTTGCAGCAGTGCCCTGCGACCTCCGCCCTCGGCCCCACGCCTCCGGCAAAGCCCGAAACCCTCGAAAGGGCGAGAAAGTTCAGACTGTGCAATCTGTAACTTGCGAAACATTTTTTTTTAGTTTTTATTTCTCTCTTTCGTGCTTGCTCCGTTTTGCGCCGGCTCGGAGAGCAGGAATGAAGGACCTGACGTCCTCCTCCTGTCGTCTTTTATTTTTTGTTGCTGTTTTGCGAGTTTTGATCAGCCAACCACAGCTCGCCCCTTTTGCTGTTGCCCTCACAAGCAGCCATTGCCTCCCGAGCGCTTTGTTGCTCTTGAGCTGTCACGTCGCCTACGTACCACTGCATATGCAGCATTTCTCTTTTGCATGCATGGTGTGTAAAGCCGCTGCAAACTCCTTGAATTGCCGGCGTCTCGTGTAGCTATGGCCAGCGTCAAGAAGTGCAAGACCCTTGACTTTGCGACGAAGTTGAAGGCTATTTATATTTAGCGTTTTAAGGAGGGTGAAAAATGTTCGACCCTCGTGGACGACTTCAGGATACCACGGAGCACTCCGAGTACATTGTTGAAAAACAAGGCAGATATCAAGGCAAAGGCGGCGGAGCAGCAAATTTCGGGAGATTGTCATGGGCGCGCTTCTGCCCACGGGAATGTATAAAAGGCACTCTATGCCTGGTTCTTAGAATTGCGCACGAGAAAGATTCCGGTGGATGGCGCGATGCTGATCGCCAAGGCCTAATTGTTTGCCGCTGTACCCAGTGAAACAACTTCGCCGACAACAGCGGATGGCTTCACTGATTTAAGCTGCACTACAACATCGTTGGCAAAACCATTTCTGGCGAAAGTGAAGCTGTCAGCAGCCAGTACATCCAGCAATGGATGACGAAGGAGGGGCCAGAAATCTTCGTGAAGTTTTCTCCCGCGGAGATCTTCAATGTCTGGTGAGACATGAAGACTGAGACAGCAGTCAACTGCCTCCGCAAGGCAGGCTCTGAGATGGCGGAACTTGCGGAAACCTGTGAAGACGACATTGACGAGCGCGAGTTGTGATAAGATCTAGACTAGCGTATTCAACATTTCAAAAACCGGGAAGCAGGCCAAGGTTATCATTTTTTTTTTTTTCACGCATATAAATCATTCTGTTGTGGTGTGTGGGTAGAACTAGTTGTCATTTTTGAATGCACCTATTGTAGGTGATGATTCGCTACAGGTAAGCTCTCGGGGCCTCTATTTTTTATATCAAATTTTTCATATATCGAACTGATTCGCAATCCCCTTCAAGTTCGATATATGTGTGTTCGACATATATTGCAAGTTCGATATATATTGCGAGTTCGATATATATTGTCACGTGTTTATTTGTATGCAGACTGATGTTTTCTTTAAAGAGACATTAAAAGCAAAAGGATTCTTCAGTTATTAGTGAAATTCTAAAATCACCGTGCTCACCGCGAGAAAATGCTTGTTAAGCAAAAAAAAAATGAGCAAGAACAATATGCGGGTGTCAACATTACCTTGAAATTCACCCACAAAACACCATGAGGTCATATCTTTTGACGACATTTACTAGGACCTACTTAACGCCTGATCGGTAACAGTGAAGTACGTTTTGTGAGAGTGTCATATATATTTAACCGATCAGACGGTAATCATAGTTTAAAAAATGCGTACACAAAATAATGGAAAAGAGTTCACACATTCGTTCGGAGGAGCGGTCTCTGGTGCCATTTTTGAAGTGCTTGGAACACTCCAATGCACTCGCTAATGCCTTGTTTTGCTTCTCAAAATGTTTATTACCATACTTCTCGCATAATAGGCCCACTTTTTTTTCCAGAAAATTCGGCTCCAAGTTCGGGGTGTGCCTATTACACGTGCTACAATTTCTGCAAATTTTATTTCCCACTACGCCATAAACCGTTGATAAAGTATGCATCCCCGAAATCACAATTGTCCACACTACAGCTGAAATAGTCTTCTTTAAGGCTACTAGCGCAAAACATGTTGGGCATGCAGTCATGGGTGTCCGAGAATCGAGGCATGTGCTGCGGTGTGTATTCAAATTTTCAAAAAAACAAAAAACAAAAAAAACATCGATAGATCCATGTTGCAACAAAATGATTGCAAAAAAACTACAAAAAGAAAGCACTATCGCAAAAATTTGCCGATTACATTTTTAGGCCGTCTAGACTAAGCGCGTTATCACGACCACGGTGTAGGATACTAACAATTTAGGTGGGGACACTTCTCGGCTTCCTTAAGAGGCGTAATCGACCAGATAAAGTAACAGTGACGTGCGTTCGTCGGACCACTGCCGGCAGCGAACCTATCGCCAAGCCAGCACAACTTCAAGATAAAGAAAAGATAACATTGGTATAGCAACTGGCGAGGTTGTCGGCAAAGCCGCCGTTCAGAGAGCGTCACATTTGTCACTCGCGATACATAGTCCATGTAGCAGCTCTAGTTGCTATCATGCCTTTCATATCATTCCTGTTTGCAAAATTAACTTGTGATGTAGTAAGCAGCTATACAGGAAATCTTACGAAAGAAAACGTGCCAAGAAAAAAGAAATTCCTATCTCGAATGCATGGGGGCTACACCAGGAAGGACGAAGAATGATACGATTCCCAAGAAAGATGCTTTGGATAGCTAGCAGGAAAGATCCTGATCGACAAGCAAAAAAGAAGTGTTGTTTCGGATGATGGAATTCCTCGCCTTTTTCGTCTTCGCAGTCCAGGAAATAAAAGCTGCCTACCACAGCGCAGGAACACTTGTTTTATGTTTGTGCAACACAATGAGACATTGCAATCAATAATTATTTTTTTCTTACAGGGCTAGTGAGAAAAACATTTCTTTTAATTGATTATGTTATTCATTGACATTTTTCGCGAGTATAGCTCGCGTGACATTCTTAAAAAGATGCGCTGATTGTTTAAAGTGAGAAAAAAAAATTACCTTGTATTTCCGTGCGCGGTAAGAAAAGATGATGAGAGCATTGAGAAGATATGTGCAATGCCCCATGTAAACATGTTCTTCCAATTGTTAATCACACAGCTGTCAGCTTCTCATCGTATATTTATTAATAAAGTTGCGAAAATAGGCTTCGGAGCAACACCATACGGTAGCTGCTTGAGGTTCAAGGTTTAGACGGGAAGCTAGACTGTTTTCTTCTAGTTTCCTGCTTATAGCTAATACATTACCCAGGATTTGATTAACAGTGTATGTACTGTACGCCAACAAACTGTTTTAGGTATCTAACTGCTTGCTTGTCTCTTTATGAGCATTCACACAATATTGTTCAAGTTGTGCTTTGCTGGTAACAAAACTAAGTGCATTCCCCCACGCTGTTAGTGCGCGCCCAAGATCCAGTTTGCTTGTCCGAGTGAAACACCTACCTACCATCAGCGAATGCATGAAAACTAGAGCTTTTAAATACAGAGCTGCTAGCGACCTACGAAATTTGGGAAGAGATGTCAATCATGTACATTTCTGTTACACTGCAAAAAGTGATAATTAATTTTACAGGACGTGCGAGAACCACTTTCAAATACCGGCATGTCTTTGATAGATAAGCACAGCAACCTCGCTTACCGCATGTCTCAAACCACCGTCATGCTTGGTGAGAAGAGTAATCAATTTCACTTTAGCAGGAACAATGCCCATGTGTAACTAAACTCGAATTTCACTCGAAGAACCGGTTGTTATAGGAACGCCTCTGTGTTAAAGTTGTGTCTACTCGCCGATAGATATGAGCTGCCGGCAGCGGCGCGACGGACACGCGTAGCTGTTACTTACCTGGCCAACGCGTCTCGCGAGTGTCTCCACCTAAATTATTTGTATCTTGATAGAAAATTTGTGCTCTGAATGGTGCCGATAGATCATTCGACTTTACAGGCTTGCACCCCATATTTAGGACACTGCAGTCAAATCGCGAACCACCATTTGAGTGCGCAACACAAGCCCTCTTCAAGTACAGCCACAGAAAAGAGCTACGTTGATTTCATTCAAAACTGCAACCTTAAACGCCCGCTACCGCCAGCGAAAAGCGGCCCATGCAGATTAGGCCTACGGTACGGCATGTTGTTGCGGGAAATTTGTGCAAGACAACATGAAGATAGGGCATTGAAAAGATGCAGTGATCCCATAGAAGCGCGCGTGATACGATGTTTAGGTTCGCGGCCAGCAAATCAATGGCGACTAAAGTCAGCCAAGCTTGTGCAAGTTCATATAATGGCAGCAAAGGCAAAAGCCCGCATTGGAAAGCCGAAAAGTTTTCAAGTTGACGAACAGGGTAGCAATTGCAATAGCAACGACGCTCTTCCCAGCTGGAAACTCAATGCGCACTTGACTAGGATGCAATCGCGCGTTCCAGGCGGAGCCACGCTTGTGCCAGTGCAAAGGTTACTCTTACACCCAGGCCTTTCTTCTCCACTTTTTCTTTTTCCTCGCTTCAGTTAACGTAAGAGGGCATCTAATTGCAACTGTGCAAATACTGTACAGAACTACTCATCATGGCCAAGTTTGGGGTGTGCCTATATGAAAAAAAATCTGATTTCTCGTGATCGAACTGGGGGTGCGCCTAATATGGGACTGCCTATTATGCTGAATAAATACGGCATTTTCTAGTTGTGAAATAAAAAAATTGCTTTTTTTTTGTTGATCTACCCAGTGGTACCCCCTAATTTCGTACCCTAGGACAATGAATTTCTTGCTGTTTAAAAGGTATTCTTACTATGCTGATTTCAAATGAGCAATTCGCTTTAGAGTATGTTACATGGTTCTCATTTTGTATTATGACAGTGTACAAAATGCAGCTTCTTTTGGACACACTTTTTCTATCGTTGAACTTCTGTGCTGTGGTTAAGGCCATTGATGGCTTATATTACTTGACATTAACTCCAGAATGCAAAAAGTTCTGGCTTGTATGCATGTGGAATTTCAGGTTCGAAGTGAATAGAGATTTTGTTCGAATACTTTTAAATCGAATTCAAAAAGTATATACAGCAGATTGTAAAGAAAAATGGGTAGATTTGTCATCTTTAGAGGCCAGATTTTTAGGCACTATTACAGTTCATTTTAGGCTCCAGAAATAGGCCAACTAAACACCGTCCCAGGCTTCTGAAATGGTAAGTATAGGCACAGTAAAATTTAACATAAATTCAAAATATTTCAAACATTGAGTGTGCGACCTGTGTTTAGGACAGGAAAGCAAGAATGTTATTGTTTACGGGGGCCCAACTGCTGAACATAGCCATGCAATTGTCCTTTTTCATGCACTGTTTGCAGTTTCATCTTTTATCTTGGTGATTGAAGTGTCCACAGGGAGATCAGCACACGCCTGGCTCTCTTCATTTTCGGCATGCACAGAAGCATTTAGACTGCTAAAAGACCAGAAGGGAGAAATCTCTCGAGTAGGGTCAGTTGCTCCTCTGTCAGTGAGCATTCTTTAATGGGCTCCTCAGATTTTGAGCTGACAAGCATTTTGTATGGACTAGGCGCTCACGTCTGCCAACATTTTCAATTCTGTACTCCCCGCGGAACGTTGTGAAATTTTAAAATGAACGCCGCTTCTCGCAGGGTCGCAATTTAAAATGGAGGGGTTGACTTACAACAATGAATGTCGTTATCTGAGCTCGTCTATTTAAACACTGGTGCACAGTAGTGCATACTGTGGCGGCTTGAATAGCTGAATGATAGTTGAGAGACAATGCATTTTGATTTAATTTTTTACTTCGAATCACAGTGAGATGTGCGACAAAAAAATCCTCAATTTCGAATGCATTTGTGTTTTTCCTCATTGCACCAGCGCCAGCCCTAAGAACGTTTGGCACGTTTTCGATGCATCATTTGTAATGGCAGCCTTTCCACGCGTGCGGGATCCATCCCACAGAAACATGCAGAGAATGCCATAATGACCAACATGGTTCGTGAGCACGACCTGGCTCAGGCACGTCGTGCAGGTGTGACCTTGAGTGCACCTGACGCATCATGGTTTCGCACTTCGTGATGAACCAACCTGAATAATTATTGTGCTTTAACGCTCTTCATTGGGCACGCTACAACTTCCAGCGTCTAACTACAATTTCTGGTAATGAAGGGCCTTTTGAAAAGTAAATCGCATCACATTTTTCATCTCATTTCACCTCCACGGTTTAGCATTCGTTTGCCACCTTCCCACCGAGGAACCTCCTGCCACACTCATGCCTTCCAGGTCTTCCACTTCCTTGAGGACACTGGATTGGAAAAACGGCTGCAGAAGCCACCCACCGCATCCTCGGCAATGGGCATCACTCACCTCTGCTCTCTTCTTTCCATCTTCTTCCCAACCAGCCTCAAAATTTTCTCAGGCACGCTAATTTCAGTGAGAAATGGAGGCCACTTCGTCACCTGCAGTTTGCATCATCAATCAATCCAAGGGCACAGGCCCTAACTCTAAAACAAGGTGTAAGCTACATTCTAGTTAGGAGAGGACACTTGCGAGACTCGATCTGCCAGATAAAGTGGCATGCCCCCATTGGTCCGCTGACCGCAGCTGATACCTATCGGCGAGACAACGGAACTTCAAGACAAAAATGCGTTGCCGTAGCCACTAACGCTTCGTGGGAGATTTCTTGTCAGCAAATGTGGTTCTGGCTCGTTAGGAATTTAAGCTTGAAATTTATGCTGCATTTTGTGCACTCAAACACGCTCGAAGTGCTGCGAACACCGGTGTTGACAGCCACCACGTTGGTTGCCATAACAATATCACAGAAAACATTTTCCTGTCTTGAAGTTGCGTTGTCTCGGTGTTAGATACTCAAACCTCATTATAACATAATGGGATATAATGAAATAGTGGGTATAACAAAGTAAATGAAATTCCCCTTGAAAGCTCCCTTGAGAACCATGCATTTTAAGCCTCGTTGTAACGAAGTAAAATTGGCTAGTAAATGGATATAATGAACTAAATTAGTCTATCAAATAGCCTATAAAAAATGTAGTTTGTTAAATATATTCAGCATTCTGTTTATTTGCTAGGGAAATAATCATCGAACAAGTTTTTCCAGAATGCTGAACAGCATGACGCCATTGTTCTTGCATCATCAACTGAAATAGGGAGTGCTTCTGAGATGATTGGCTCATGAAATTTGCAATGAATCTAAATATTTTTAGCTCTTTACTAGAGCCTCAGAATAATTTTTCATCTCCTTGAATATGAATGCAACTTGCTTCTCCTCCAGGATTTGAAGTTAGCTGCTCCAGATTGCTCCAAAATGGATGATTTTGCTGCTCCAAAGTGCTTCAAAATGAACATTTTGTAGCTTCAAAAGTTGCTCCAAATCGGAAGACCTCGGTGGCATCACTAGATTAGGAATACAGTGCAGACCACTTATAAGTTAACGTAACCACTTTTTGCGCGGGACCGGTTATAACGTGGGTTTTTTTGACCACCGATATGTCGCCCATAGAACACAATGTATAGGTCGACCATTTATTGCTTAGGCGCGCGAAGGAGAATACCGATTATAGCGCGGAGTTTTTAGGTGCGCGACCATAAAATCAGCGAACGGAGCACGGTCGGCACGGTTTCCGGGCGGCGTTCCTGCCGCGCCGGAACGTTGGGAGTGTGAGCGGAAGGGCGCACGTGGAGACCGCCGCGAAAAGTCAAACATTGCGGAGGAGAAGAGAGGGTACAGTAGGGAGGGAGTCGGGGAGACCTTGGAAGGAGAGAGCGTGTTTTCGTCACCGTGGCAACCGTGGCAGCGTCCAAACCGGGTGCGTGCTGCGCGGGGTGGGGGAGAGAAGCGGTAGCATGCTTTTTTTTTTCTCAACCTCCTACTTTTGCCTCTTTGGATTTGCTGTGTGCGCTTCGCCCTGTCGTTGCCGTCTGAGAGCCCAGAGCACGTGTGTTGCGTAGCTCCTGTCGCCATGGCGTCGGCGGCGTCTTCAAGCGGTGTGAAAAAACGCCGTGCCTTATCGCTGGAGATTAAGGAATGCGTCATAAGGGACATTGAGAGTGGCCCGAAGAAGGCGTCGGTGGCGGCGAACTACGGCGTTTCCGACACGACCGTGTCGACAATCTACAAAAACAAGGACAAACTGTGGCAGCAACTACAGCAAGATTCATCTTCCCTGTCACGGAAGAGAATACGTACGTCAAAATACGAAGACGTGGATGCAGCACTGTTCAGGTGGTTCCGCCAAGTTAGGGCTCAGGGCATCCCAGTAAGTGGCCCCATGCTCCAACAAAAGGCCAAGTGTCGCGGAGCTCTTTTAGGCCACAACGACTTCAATCCACTCAACGGGTGGATTCAGCGTTTCAAAGATCGCCATGGCATCAGCTGCAAAGTGGTGTGCGGAGAAAGCGGCGCTGTCGAAGACGAGTCTATCGAAGTCTGGCTTCGCTTGAACTTAGAGAGTATGCTGTCGCCCTATACTGACAGAGACAATTATAATGCCGATGAAGCTGGTTTATTTTATAACCTTTTGCCCAACCGCACGCTTGCGCTGAAAGGCGAAGCCTGCTCCGGCCGCAAGGTCTCAAAGGAGTGCATAACTGTATTGTTTTGCGCTAATTTGGACGGGAGCGACAAGCGCCGCCTCTTCGTCATAGGTAAATCGGCAAGGCCACGTTGCTTTAAAAAGCTGGAGTGCCTACCAGTGATCTACAAAGCCAATAAAAAGGCGTGGATGACGCATGATTTGTTCACCAGCCGGCTTTGCAAGTTTGATGAGGATATGGTGGTAGAGAAGCGGCGTGTCGTGCTTATCCTCGACAACTTCACGGCCCACAACGTCAAGCCGAAGTTGACCGCAGTCAACCTAAAGTTTTTACCTGCCCACAATACAGCAAAAAGTCAACCTCTCGACCAGGGTGTCATCGCAACCGTAAAGGCGCTGTACAAAAAGCACATTTGCAAGAGAGTTTTGCTGAGCATGCAGCAGCAGCAACCTGTTGAAGTGAACTTAAGAGGCGCAATTGACATGGTGGTCGCTTCATGGTGGCAGGTAAAGGCAGATATCATAAGCAAGTGTTTCAAGAGGGCGGGCTTCTTGCGCAATGCAGAGGCTCTGGAAGACGATGAGCAGAGCGACACGTCGCTCGCCGATGAGACCCTCAACACTGACGACGTGTGGTCCTGCCTCGTTGACAGCAACTTTGTAACCGCTACCGACAATTTCCAAGAATTTGTCGATGCCGGGGAGTTGGAGCTTTCTGTCTGCGAGGAAACGAGCACAGATGACGCGATCGTCGCAGTGGTGCGCGGTAGTGCGGAGGTTGCAACGGACGACGAGTCGGACGGTGAAGACGATGTCGACCCGATGCCAGAACCAGCATTTCCCGTGCAAAGACGCATTGGAATACCTCGCTAAAGTGAAAACGTACTGCGCGAAAAACAGTTCGAGCGAGAAATCGCTTCAGTGCTTAAGCTTTGTGGAGGACAAAATTGTTCGCAAGCATCGCCAGACAAAAATAACGGCGTTCTTCCGCTGATGACGGACTTGAGAACTTTGTTTCCGTGCGGTGTTGTGATTGTGTTGAATGCGCCTGTGAGTGAAAAGTGTAGTAAATTGCTTTTGAAAGGTGGGTTGCCCTTTTGACATAGGCAAAGGCCGAAAAAAGCATGCTTTGGTTATAACGCGGTACCGCTTATAGCGCGGATTTTTACAACTCTCGTGACTTACGTTATAAGCGGTCTACACTGTAACTGCATTTGGCATTATCTGACAGTTCATGACTACGAGGCGCTTTCCTGCATATTAATACTTGGACATGCAATATTTTGCAAAATGAAGTGTTCCATCTTAATCGCTCTGTGCTAGGTTCTTCACCATACCAATCCGTTGAGTGCAAGCATGCTGTCAGGCACAATGTACTACAGTGCCACTGCCGATTGCGTGCATCATAGGAAAAAATAATTAAATAATTTTTATTTCATAACAGGATTATTCAGAGCATAAATTATACCGACAGGTTTCTCGAATCACAATATTGCATTGTAGCAGTCGTGACAAGTCTTAATTTGAAAACGGACATAGTATGATGGCAAACCAGCGTGCTATATAAATTGATCTATGCGAACACCGATATGCTGCATGAGCCAACAATAACAAGTTTCTTTTTTCTAACAGCTAACATTGCCGTCAGCCGCAAGAAAAAAGGCTATACAAGTCGCTCTCATCTTGGAAAGATTTCCAACAGAGTCCCACTTGGGCACATGCTACAAAGGTTCGCGAGTGCCCTCAGTGTGGAATTCTGTGATCTGGAGCACCGTTGCCGAGTGACTTCCTTCCTATTTGCAGAATGCGTAGCCGGCCAGACGGCTGGCCAACGGCTGACGGTGGCTTCTTCGTGAAGTGCATTACAAAAGTGCTTTTTAAAATAATAACTTATGAGAATTAAACAGTACGTGTTTGAATTAGTTCTCGGCAGGGCCCTAATAAAACTTTTGCGGAAGCCAGTTTCCAAGATTGAGAATTTTCAGTAGTGCTGGTGGTGGGGAGAGGAGGGGGTCACACAATTTCTTTCTTGAAAACTAGGAAGGAATGACAACCACTCACAGACACCATGTACTATGCTTGCTTCATTACTAATGCTCCTCCAGAATGCACATCTGGGTTGCAGTGAAGCCTGCAACACACATACATTGTTGATAATAAATAGAATAATAATAAAGAATATGCACTACGTACTACTCCAAGTTATCCCTCGCTATTTTGGTGCTGCAAATCTGCTCTGAAGCACAGTTTCTTCTGCTACAAATCTGCTCCACAATGGCTCTTTTCCTGCTCCAAAAATTGCTCCAAATGCAAAACTGGCTAGACCAACACTGCTTGCAGCAGTGTGCGCTCATCAGAGCTGTATGTGGAACTTCTTTGCCTGCTTTCTGAACACAGGGCCGCAAAAAGGGGCGCCCTTCCAAAGGCCATCACGACTCAACTAAGGAGTCCAGCAGCCCAAGCAAGAAGGCTGCCGAGTCATCCTCATCAATGGCGGCAGGTGGCTCCTCATCTGCTTCCCCAGGCCAAACCACGAAATCGTCCAAGAGTGGCGAGCGCAGGGAGAAGAACAAGGCACAAGTGCTCAAGGATCTGGCCGCTTGCAGGTGAGTAATCACGACAGTTGCCCTACCTTTCTTGTGTTGTTTGGAGCGTCTGTATGGGAATTGAACATCGACTATGCGTCTCGTACTAAAAGCTACAGAGCGGGGAGTAACAGCAGCATTTATTGCTGCTTTAAAACAACTTAATGAAACTGCATTTGACTAAGCTGCAACAGGTTGGAGGAACTCCTGGTAATGCAATGATTTCGAATTATTATGTAGAACTGCCGTGAGAACACTTCCTCCCCGTGGAAAGTCTTTTGCTTGGAGCTTAAATGGCACCATGTAATGTTATGCTTTCAGGTGATACTTGGCTGGCACAGAAACCCAGTTACAGTTCCAGCCGCGCACATTCTTATTGTGCACATCCCCTTCCCGTATTCTCGTAGACAGCGCAGCTAATAAGGCAACAGGCTAGATCGACAAACAGCACTTTATTGCTGTGCTAGAAAGACTGCGTAAATGTCGCTTAGCTGGTTATTTCGCTCTATGAAAGGAACTAAAGGGTTAGGTTCACTCCTTTTGTTGATGGCCGTGGTTCGCAGAGGTCTCCCCGCTGGCAAGTCTGCTTCTCACTTTTGTTGACCCCCGGTTTCTCCAGCAAGGGTTCATTCCCCCTCTGAGGCAGAGTAACCTGTCCCTTCAGTGTATCTTTCTGAGGGACCGAATTGCCCTCATGGCTGTGCCTCCATTAAGGAAAAGGAAGCGCATATGCTCTCCCACAATATTTATTAATTTCTCAAATTTCATATTTTATGTAACACTTTAACAATTGCATCAGTATTGCATTCATTTACAAAACTCTCTAGTACTAAATTATTGTTATATAAAAGAGCCACAGAATAAAGCGTTGTGAGGACATAGACCAATAATGCTCCTGTCTTAGGAGTGTGGGATAGATTGAAACATAGCATGCCGGTAGTTGAATACATCATGTGTATTTTGTAATGAATATTGACAAAATTTGAAGAGGGGCCAACATTTCAACAAGTGGACAACAGCCGTAACACTTGCACCATCCGGAACTCCAGGGAGTGACAAAAGTGCTCTTGGACCTTGTCCGCAGAGTTTGTGGCACACACTATGGCATAAAAGAACACAATTTGCATCATCTCATCCATGCCTCCTTACTTAGCCGCTTCCTTAATACAGTCTCATAAACCCGTCACGGTGGTCTAGTGGTCCGCAAGTCGTGGGGCCGCGTTTTTTGATGGAGGCGAAAGTGCTGGAGGCTCGTGTGCTTTCCAGGGTGTCTATCAAGCTGAAAAAATCAGGGAACCCTTCTGAAAAAGTCAGAAAATTTCTGAAAAACTTGGCAAGGTCATCGAAACAGTCTGTGCGTCTGTCGCATTCCCATTGATCAAAGATCAGCTGACTACGGTCAACAGCTAGAAGAGGTGGGAAAAGAAGGCACCTCCTAACTGTCACTTTTTAGTGCAAACACCATAGGATATGCCAACTAAAAGGACACAAAATTGACTGACATTTCGGCAACTCATGCGGCTTCACAATAAATGCTATAATCAAGACACAGCATATTTAAAGGGACACTAAAGAGCAAAGCTATTTTTTGCATATTAGTGAAGTACAATTTCACAATTCCTAAAACACCACTCTTACCGCGACACAATGTTTGGTAAGCAAGAAAGCGCACAAAAAATGTGGGTGCAGACACCACCTTTCATATTCCTGTACCAAACGCTGGGACGTCATAAATTTTCAAGACGTTTACTGGGTCCTATATAACTTCTACTCGATAAATATAAAGTACATTGTCATCTGTAGGTGCCATAGATCTAGCATACGAAGTTTCAGAAATCTTCTTCAGGCCAATGTCACGAAAATACAAAAAAAATGCATTTTGAATTACAGTCGACTCCTTTTAAACAGAACTCAAAGGGGAATCATAAAACTGTTCCATTTATTAGAAGTTTCATTTAAGCAAAGTTCACTTATTTAGTGAACCAAGACCTTTATTCAAATTGCACAAACCTCGCCTTACTCATGAGGATGAGTAGGAAAAAAAAAAAGGAGTGACAGTGGTTTGTTTGGCAAGCTTGAGTCGTTTTTTCACAAGATGCGCACCCATGCCTGACAAAATAGCTAGAAATTCTGGACAAGCCTCATGCTCAAAATAGCGCTGCAATAGTTCAATAGCCTCTTTAGCTGATCGGTCTGGTGGCACCACTGCACTGGCAGTATCATCACATTCATCGCTGAAAGGTTGATCCTAATCTTTCACTTCAGCAATCATTACCTCGACAGCCTCTTGATGATAGGTACAAACATTTTTATCAATTGATTTGTACTCCTTCCGCGTAAAAGGGGCAGAGGGCACAACCTGACTGAATACTGTCTCAATGTCAGCATCAGCAGGGCTTCCTTCTTCATCAGGTACTGCTTTCTTGCTCTTGAAAGCCAGCATGGTGAAAACATCTGTATTGTTGTTGCCTTCACTTGCTCCCAGGCACAAGCCAAAATGTAGATGGCTGCCAATAAATTTATGCTGTAGAATTTCCCGCTGCATGCCCTAAGCAGCATTTTTTTTTTTTAATAAATGTATATAAGGAGAGGTTGGTGCCATAAACAGCATTTGATGCAGCAATTTGTCTGTGGTAATGAACTGTATTGTTTTGAATAACCCCTTTATTCATCGGCTGGATCACTGTCATTGCATTGGCTGGCAAGAACTCCTGAGTGATGGCTTGGATTCCTTGAACCTGACCGTTGGCTGGGCAATTATACACAATGAAGACAACCTTCCTGCCTTGCCTCGTAAATCTTACGTCTTCCCCCCGAAGCCAGTTTTCGAAAACGGCCATGGTCACTTACGCTCTTCCATTCCCATGGTACGCAACAAGAAGGTGTCAAACGCCTTTGAAACAGCATGGGTGCCTTGATTTTCCTATTACCAACAGCTTCAATTGTGCATCTCCTGCCATGTTTGCACCCACCAGTGCGGTGATGCGATCGGTACTGTGTTCTTCTACAGGCTTCGCCTTTGAAGGTGAGAGTCTTTGATAGAAGCACCTTATAAAAACGACCCATCTCGTCGACGGTGAAGACATCTCGTGGCTCAAAGCTCATCAAAATTTCCTTAAGCCGCCCCTGTTGCTGGTCGGTGCAAATGTCCCTGTTGACTGCAACACTCTCACCTAAGATTGCTTTGAAGACTAGGCCATGGAGGTTTTGAAGCGGCTGAGCCATCCGTCGCTTAGGACAAAGTTCTTAACACCCATTTGCATGGCGATCTCTCGAGCTTTCTGCGCGAGAATAGGTCCGCTTATGGGCAAATTGGAACTTTGTGCGCGCTTGAACCACAGAAAAAAAACTTTTTCTAGTTGTTTACAAGGCACCGTCTGCATCCGCATCCGTTTAGATGTAAAGGTCCCGTTCTTAAATATGCCTTCAATCATTTCACTGTCTTACCAGATCCGTGACAGCGGCGATTTCGATATGTATTTTTTCGTCACCTCCATCTTGGGCAGGCCGCTTCGATCGAGCTCCTAAAGAATTTGCAGCTTTTTTTCAAGCGAGAGTGCATGGTGCGGCCGCTTCCTTTCCATCGGGCTAAAATAACAACGTGATCCACCGCACTTATCCGCACAAGTAGGCCTAACGCACAATTGACTCGCCAACTCTGCTCCCACAGCCAACGCCTCCTAGATTTCCCGTGCCTGCCGGATTATCAGCGGTCCCTTGGGAAGCGGCGGTCGTCGGAATTGCAGTGGTGGCGCCGCTCAAGTAGAGGTGTCTTCAAATACGTTTTTACGTTTTGGGAGCTTATATGCAACAAAAATAACGTAAAAAATTTTTTAGAAGGTGTAAACGTAATTATAATTAAACGCCGTCATTCAGCAAGCAACTTTTTTTGAACAGGGCATCCTTTGAAATTAGTAGCAAACGCCAAAATTGCCAATTTTAAAGGTGAAGTACAAAGACCCTTACACCTACGTAGGCAGCGCTGCCATAGGTGACCGGCGTTTCGCGCTCATCCGGAAGGCACGGGAAATCTAGGAGGCGTTGCCACAGCCAAAAGCGAGAATGGCTACTAAATTGGCTTGTCTCGATCTCAAGGTGTTGCCATGGTTGTGAGGCAAAGAAAAAAAAAATTTGCAGTGCAGCTTTGTTCCCGCAACATTGTCGTTAGTCGTTTTCAAGGCAAGGGGCACAGAATAACGAGTAATAGTTATTCTTTTTTGGCTGAAAAGTATATTTTAGAGGTGTGCAAATTAGGCAGGGATGCAAACCAATAGCAGTGGTGCGCAACCAGCGCCAACTGGATATTACTGTGCCATACTGCTCCAAAAGGGTCTTTTTGGTTTAATATGTGCCATTGCTGTGGCACAGTGTTGTTTTGGAACCGAAAGTAATGTTGACCATACGCATCGTGAGCAGATATTACGTGGTCGCCGTAGACGTCAAACTCTGCCTAGACGGCGCTGCAAAAAACATCGCCACCAGCGCTCTCAACGACGTGCTGGCCATAACTGGTTAGTGCAAACAGGCTTTCTCTTTCGTTAATATTGAGGCGCACTATCTTAAATATCAAGGACCTAACAAGCTTCAAAAAAAAGCAGGAAGCTCATCAAAGGGAACTGCAGGTACAACGCAAAATATAGTTCAGTTATTTCGGCGTGGTGCAACTCATAATTTAAAAGCAAGTGAGCATCGCATGATATAAAGTTCGAGGCAAGAGCTCTGACATGTTTTCTGTGAAGCCTAAATGCATTGAATTTGGCCATGCACATGATGTCAAAAAAATTTAGTGCCTGCGCGAGCAATGTATCTTGCGTTCAGTGATACGAAGCCCACTTTATCAAGCAGAAATGGCCCTGGAGGTTTCCCCTTTTCAGTTGCATTCTTGATCCATCTCTCACTTCCTGTGAGTTGAAGATGTTTAGAATGTTCTGTTGATGGCCAGTCTTCCGTTTGTTTATACTGCAAATGGGTATGCATGTGTGTCCTCTTTCTCGGTGTACAACGGTAGGCAAAATCGAGGCCTTCGAGATATGTCTCCGGCAATCGCAAAGACCAACGGCAAGAAAAACCCAATTGTGGTCACGACCAACATATCGCCATTACCTGCATGACATACATGCTAGCATTTGCTAGTTAAAGCCGGAGCTTAGAGTCTTGAAAGCCTACGTGTACGATGCTTTGTAGTGATGACTACTGCAGATTACCCATGGTCGCAGCACGTGGGATGTTTATCGCGGGCGTCACCAGTATGCATTTAATAACACTGCGCGTTTCGTGGTCAGAGGCTCTGTTAAGCTTCATAATCAAAGTTACCACAGTTCTCGGGCTACTCAAAACAATAACAAGAGACCTACATTATCACACTTTCTCATGCGACCAGCTGTAGAGAACACGAGTGATCAACACGCTCGCAACGGCTCATATTCAGCGCTCTTGCCATTCTGCTTCGCGACAGTTAAGGAAATTGGTAAAGTTTTACGTCCATGGCAATTCACAACGCAACAGTGGCATCGACTGAGGTCTTGCTTCACAGAGCAAGGAGCTGTTGCATGTCCTCTTGTTTTTGTCGTCATTCTGGTGAGTCATCCAGCAAGCACTTCATGGTGGTTCAGTGATGCATCCAAATAGCGGAGAGAAATTTGTAGGTCTTGTTCTGGGTGTTCAATACGCAAACATACATCATGCACAAGATGATTTTTTCCTCACTACCAACGACGCCGGAATTTCTGCAAAACGAGCTCTTTAACGTTATCTTGACAAAAAAAAAAAAACAGGCGAAAAGAGTTCGCAAGTGTGCGTATCCAAAATAGCCTCGAGGAGGTCTTTAAATGTAGATAACTATTATTTAGTAGCTCAATCGTTGTTTCACAAGCGCTAGTTGCACCTTGTTGTGTAGCCAACCATGCGAGGGAGTCGAGCTTTGTACTACCTAAAACTGCGTCGACAGGTTTCTCTATGTGTCTGCAAAACTCCAGAGTCTGACGTCTGTCTTCTACACTTGTGCTGCTGCAAAAGCACGAACCAGCCGATTATTTATTTTGACTTCCGCGCATTCCGGCGGTGTTTCTTCTGGTAGTCATTGGCAAAGAACGAAAGTCATGTGGCAACTACCGAAAAACGCACCAGTATGACTTATCGCCGACAAAAAGCATATGTGTGTGGCGTAGCGCCGCTTTAGGCCTACTTCATGGTTTTAATAGCCGGTGACTTCTTGAGAGCGCAAGGGCGCCGATCACTGCTGCCTCAATCGTTGTGCGTGACCGTGTTCACCGTGCACCGATTTGCAGAAACGAAAGCAGCTCGCTGTTGCAGAGTTGAGCGTTGTGGGTTGCGGGCATCGAGACAGCTAGAGTAACGCTGTCATGACCATAAGACATGACCATAAGTCATGACAGCATTACTCTTGCTTTCATAAGTCGACAACCCACACGCGCCTCCGTCTGCTGCCAGGACTGCTAGAGCAACGATTACAGAAAACACGCGTCATCACGTTAACACAATAGTCTTCCTTCCGCATATGTGCGTGGTCTGAAGCGGGAGTGCCTGGGCGCAAGCGGCTCAACATGGTGTGTACATCAAGTCGGTGAGACGCTGCATGCATCCAGCCAGTAGACTATCGGCTCCCTGCGACCGTACCGCGTCTCAAAACAGCTGTGCCTGTTTTCGATAAATATCAGATCGCGGTACACTTTTATTGTAGACAGCTGCTCATGACGTCCGTTTCGTCGCTATGCCAATCACTGCGTCCACTGCAGTTTCGGAATGCTCCTTGATGTCGCCGCCACGTGTCATCGGACAGCCATGCGAGAGTGCCGATCATTTCTGAAAATTGGCAAACAGAAAAGGATGGCTTTGTGGTGGGCATTTTTGGCAATATTTGCTGTGGCACTGTACATATTTCTTGTTTAGCAGCGATGGCATGCGTGAAAAATTGGTACTTGATGAATAATGCACCTCACGTCTAGCGTGCGGTTAGCCGTGTTCTCGGCGCGTATGTGCGTATTAACAAGGTTTTACTGTAACAAGCTTTGAATTTGTGTGCGTGTGGGGGGTGGGGATGCATAGGCGTGCTCTTCAAGGGGGAGGGGGGTGCGAAACTTATTCGCAGTGCCCCCATCCCTATCATGTCAATGTATCGGGCTGACTTTGCGCGCCCCCTCTCGCCTTCCCCCATGCCTCCCCATGCACACGCCTATGTGAGTGAGTTAGTTCCTCCTTCTACACGTATGCCACACGAAGGCGCTATTTCTTTGTTTGGTAGCAGTTTTGGCTGTGTTGTCGGACTATTGCGGGCTCCTTCAAACTTTCACCTGCGATTAACTAGCGAGTTTGCTTCCTAGTTCTTCTGAATATTAAACAGCCAACTTGCTCCCTGCCTGGCTCAGATCTTTTATTTTGGCCAGATTTACTTTTTCATATTTACTGCACGTGCTCAGAACATCCTGAACACATGCGTTGAATATATACACTTATTTTATAGAAGTGCCTGATTTTTAAATTTATTTATTTATTTTTTTCTCTCGAGGGTTTGTTTCCTGTGCACAGAGTTTTCGAAGCAGACGTACTCGTCATGGAATTCGCTTTTAATCATCATAGAAAACCTGGAAAAGTCGGGGAATTTGAAGAAGCTAAATGGTAGACACTCTGGCTTAAAAAAAAAAACAATATGGTAGACACTCTGGCTTAGATTTAGGTGCACGGTAAAGAACCCTATGTGGTAGAAATTTCCGGAGCTCTCCACTACAGCATCTCTCATTATCATATTGTACTGTTGGGACCTCAAACCCCAACAATTATTATATAGTCCCGTATCTCTGACTTCGACAAGAAGAAATAACCACATCGGATGCCATGCTTCGTAAAGCCTACAAGGTGGCTTTACATCTCCTTCCTAACACACAAACCACTAAACTTCAGCTCGGGCTCCATAACACCACACAAGAACTGATAGAGGCCTACAGATAAGCCTAATACACTTGTCTTGCTGAGACTGTCACCGGATGCCACATACTTGACACCCTCGACATTCACATACCAGCAGCCGACCTCACACTTCTACCAGTGTTCCACCCATACACACGCAGTGCACCGTAAACGCTCTCTCTAGAAACGCCTGCATTGTATACCATTCGTCTCGCTGCAAGGTTGATGCAAAAGATCTCCACAAGTACTACGGTCCCGATGCCGTATGGGTGGATGCAGCTTGCTGGGGCGACTACGCGGCAGTTGCAGTCGTGCACTTCAGCCCATCTTCGCCTACCTCCGGCTTCCTACCCGGAATCCTCAGAAGAAGGGGCGATCGCACTCGCCTTCACATGCACTGATGCCGGGTACGTCCTTGCTGATTCTATGAGATCGCTTTCAGCATACTCGGCTCGCCCACGAAAATCCCGGCCCGCCAAGTGGAGCTGACTTGGGTGCCTGCACACCCGCCCACGCTACTCTTGCTCACATCCTTCTTGAAAGCTCGGTGGACCTTCCTCCCAGGACCCAGAGCCACTGACCACATGGGACGGCCGAGCAGGAGATTGCCACTGAGCCCATGTCATGCAATGCAGAGGCCTGTTCAACGACACTTAATGCTTTTATCTTCCCCTTAAAAAATATTAAGCGTTGAAATGCATTGCACTCGACCGAGTCATTACTTACTCAAGTATACAAAGTTTCTCCTAGTATAATGAGTACATGCAGTGAATATTTAGAAACTTTCTATCACAAACTTTTCAATTAAATATGCTTCAAATAAGGAAACCATCCTTTGTTCTACATAAAATATTGAATAATATTCACACACCCCTTGTATTCAAGAAAATTCAGAGTTGTCTAGAGCCAGGAAGGTCATAATGACATCCTACTTGTTCTTCTGTGTTACACTGGAAAGGTCATGCAACAGCAATTGTGGTAAAAAGAGTGACAGAAATACACTCAAACCTCGTTATAACGAAGTTGAAGGGTTGCCATAATTATTTCGTTATATTGATTATAACAGGTAGTGGCAATGCATGCTCTGATGGGCGCACACCTATAAACATGCAAAAAAAGAAACCGCCTTGCGGCCCGATGTACCGCTACGCGACCACATGTGCCACGGAAAATAAACTCAGTCCAATCTCACTAATTCGAACTTTCGGGTAATTCGAACTCACACTGACGTCCCCTCAAAGCTATGTGTATTCCAACGGGCGAAAATGCCCTCTAATTCAAACATGCAAGCACTTGTGAGGGTTAATTCGAACATACCGTGCTCGGAAAATGCTCTCAGCATCGTGCCCGATCCCGCGGCAGCATCTCTCAACGCTGTGCGCGAAGAAGGAAAAGAAGAAAAGGAAAGAAAAGACTGTGACGGATTGTTTGCGCTCTCTCTGAAACGCCGATCTGCGACGCGCCTGTGCCACGCATCTCCCTTTTTCGTCTCTGCTGTAGAGACCCTTCTCTTTTCAATGCCGCGCACTGAGAGAGAGGAAGAAAAAAAAGCTGTCGCGGAGAGTCTTCCTTTTTCGGTGCAGAGGGTAGCAGCCATGGTAGCAGCGGAGACGCAGTCGTTGCCGTCGTGTGAAGGAAATTGCTTTTCACCACCGCGTCGCTTCTCGGTCATGCGACCCGCTGAGCGCTTCGTCAATCCCCTCTGCTGGCTGTGTGAGGAGGACGACTCTCTTGGCCGCGAGGGGCGTGGCTGTACAATCGACGCCGGAGTTTTGAAAGAGCCGCACTGAATGAGCGTCAAACTCCGCAGAAAACGATATACTTAACTCACTACAGTCGTTTTTTATAGGCTATTTGATAGACTAATTTAGTTCATTATTTACATTTACCGGTCAATCTTACTTCGTTGTAATGTGGTTTAATATGCGTGGTTCTCTATGCAGTTTTCAAAAGTAATTTCATTTATTCATTATTTCATTATGTCCCGTTCTGTTATAACGAGGTTTGAGTGTAAATGAAAGAAAAAAGGTGTAAAATATAGCATAAATTTGTTTTAACAGTTCAACATGTGTGCCCCGATAGTTATTAAATGCAGTGCCTTCAGTTTTAGTGATTGCTAAATCATATGCAGTCGAACATGGATATATTGAACTCGAAGGGGATCACGAATTAATTTGATATATAAAAAATTCGATGTAAGAAAAAATACAGGCCCTGCTGGGACCTTTTCTGTGACGGTCGATCACCTAACAGTAGGTGCATTGAAGAGTGGCAATTATTTTTATGCACACTATGCAACGAAACACTTGACTTTGGTGAAAAAAAATCGTTCATCTTGGCCTGCTTCTTTGTCGAATAAATGAAGTTGAACGAGTGGTGCCACAATATTTGTGGCTTGTCAGTACTTTGCTACAAGCATTTCTTATAGCTCCAAGAAACACAATACAGGCACCAAGATTCATGTATTCTCGCTAAATAATTTAATATTGCCTCATTTATTTGGACAATGTTTTCTTATGGTGTCGGGGCCCCGATTGGGGCAGATACATGGCAGTCTAGGTGGCTTGGTCACATGACCACACAAACCTGTGACGCACATAGTGCTTAGTATTAGTATCTGCTTTCACACACATGTGCCACGCAAGCTCCTGCAGAAAAAGCATGCTGCTAGTTGCAACAGCCACGATGCTTTGCCGGTACGTACATGGCAGA
This sequence comes from Rhipicephalus annulatus, assembly GCA_013436015.1. Lineage (NCBI taxonomy): Eukaryota > Metazoa > Arthropoda > Arachnida > Ixodida > Ixodidae > Rhipicephalus > Rhipicephalus annulatus. Next base: position 122,964 of record WOVY01000893.1, on the reverse strand, counting down.
GGTCCAGCGGAGATCACTCTCCTCGCTACAAATCTGGCGTGATTCAATACAACTTTCGCTGCCCTTCCTATAGAGCTACCTCAGCGCTATACGCCTTAGCGATTGGCCTGGACCAGGAGAATAAGCATTTAGGTACACTTTGGAAGTGAAATAAGATGCATTGTAATTGTTTGCTGTAGGCTTGTGTGAATATTCGAATTCGCTTCGATTCGAATTTCAATTATTGAAAATTTTGGAGTATTCGCAATATAAGTGTATATTAATCCGCATGTAAGCGCCTGTAAAGGTAGTTTCACTGCAGTGTAGTGGTGCTAAGCCATGAAAGCACCTATTCAGCGTAAATACGCTCTGCCGCACTTCAAAATTGAAGGCTCCCTGCAACATTACTTGAGCATTGTCGGAAGACGCTGCTGATCGGTAGTTCAGGCTCCCGAGTACACGCGAGCCGAACATTACATCGCCGCACCCGGCCTTCTATTCACAATAAATTTTCAGAGTTGACTGAAGATTGCTCTCCGGCAAATGACACCACAAGCTCGAAAATCACTTGCCACTGGCTGATGTGAGTATGGCGCACTTGATCATTACTGGGGCCGCCAATTGCGATCGCACTGAAAAGCCGCATATACAAAGAAAGAGAAAGTGATCAAGGTGACGAGGCATGTGTCTTTAGCTTCCAGAGCCTTTGTGGGGACAACAGAGAATGCAATTGAAGTGCACGACAAGTCTTTGCAGCTTGACTGTTTCTGGACGGATTCTAAATATTCTTGCGCCGGTCAATTCATGAGGCAAATAAGCTCCTTTAGTGAACCCATTCCGTGGCTACTTATGAAAGTGTTGAAAGTGTTTAAATGAACATATTGTTCTCAAATCGATTCATCATTTTTTAAGCTCAGAAGCTTGTTATGATGGCTTATAAGATTTAAATATAAGTTTTAAAATGTTATGTATTCTACAGGTGATCACTCACCTCCTACCGAGTGTCAAATCCTGCTACTAATCAAAGTTCTTTCGACTTTCTTTGAACGAAACAGCCTGAGCATTGCGGTCGGTGTTAGCAAAATTGTCGGCAGACACACCGGGTGGAACGGCATCCAGGAAGAGGGATCACGACTTGGGAGATGCGTCATCCAAGCACTCGTCATCACAGGTTCCAGAGCCTGCAGTCACGAAGCCTGCCTTCACGTCTTGCTAGGTGCCTGTCATCATTTGAATAACAGTGCAGGTCATCTCTAAGCCCGGTGCCCACTTCGAGGTTCACGAAAACGCTATCGAGGAATCTCCTCCTGTAACCCACTTTGCATGACTTGATGATACCCTTGTCGAGCGGCTGCAGCTGTGTTGACTTGTAGAAAATGGAGCTCTCAGGTTGTATGGTGGGTAGAGGAGTTGTCCTCAAGAAAGCAAGCATGGTGTCCCAACTTTCCCAGTTTGGAGTCCCTTGTTTAGAGCCATTTCGTGAATAGCTGATGCGTCATCCACGCCTTCCTATCAAAGATTTAGTGGATGGGGAACTGCTTGCAGTTCCTGATGTAATGCAGTGCCCTCACTTTGCCAGTCACACAGGGCTGTCGCTTTTGTGCGCTGTTCATGTTAGCTGTGAGCAGAACGCACTTAATAATTTTGCCCTTGTGACGTGTGCTGGCTGGTACGTCCGTCTTGCTTGGCAGCATTTGCCAAAACAGCCCGATCTTGTCGGCATTGACGGTTTCTGCGGAAGGAAATTTCTCCGAGATTTGAGGCCATTCCTTTGAGATCTGCTGTTGGATATCGTGGCTACTGACAGCTTCACTTTCACTAGAAATGGTTTTGCCAACAATGTTGCAGCGGTTCTTAAACCTGTGCAGCCACCTGATGTTGTCGGTTAAGTTGTCTTCACCAAGTGCCACGGCAAACCATCTGGCCTTAGCTATTAGCATTGGGCCGTCTACTGGAATGTTTTTGGCCCAGACTTCTATCGACCATCTCATGGGGAGAAGCACACACACGACAAGTTCCTGACGTTTGCTGCTCCAACACTGTTCCCTTGATGTCGGCCTTGTTCTTTAACAAGGTAATCGGAGTGCTTCAAGGAATTGTGAAGACGTCTGCCATCGTTGGGCTCTTCTTGGCTGCCTCAACGCGCTGAATGGCTTTGTTGTGAATTCAGGTTCTTGTGCTTCTTCATGCTGGTATGCAACGACTGACCAACAAAGCATGCTCACGATGGCCACCTCCGAGGAACACAGCAATGTACAAATGGTGCGGTCTGTGGTTTGCTGAGCAAATATGGAATGTGCGCATGTTGACTGAGTTAATCAAAACTCACAAAAGAACAATAAGAAAAAGAAAAGGAGCCGAAAAGAGCAGATTGCCGACGCCTTTGTTTCAAGCCAGTTACTACAGCTATACAGTGAAAGCATGAGAAAGAGAGAAGGAAAAAAAACTCTCCTGCAAGTCTGAGAGCATGTCTCAGCTAGCTCAGCAGCAGTAGTGGTGTGTGGAGACAAGTTTGCTTACTCTACGGAGCGACCGGGAAGAGACCTGACATTCTCCACTGCAGTCACGCATGAAGACGACATGACACAAAGATGGCACTCGACGCAGGTCTTCAACAAGCACTGATTTAATAACCCAAGATACAGCACAGTGCAACAATCACGGGCTTGAGGGTCGACAGGGAAACTTCGCAAAACAGATCGAAAGTACGTTTGGTGGCAGGCACCACGGCTATCACACAAAGGCCAGCAGCCAAGCACATATACAATAGGCCGCCTGCTAGAGCAGTGCGTTGACTTTTCGTGCTGTCCTGTGAGTACCTGCCCAGCTGGCAAGTGCCGGGCAAAAGTAAGGTAACGGTAAAGGAGGCTGTCAAAGGCGGCCAATGAGGATTGGCGAACCGCCATGACACGTGTCGCTGTGCAGGGAGAACCAACGCACGGTTCATGCTACACGTAAAGGCCTGGCATTGAAACCACATTGGTCATGTTCTCAGCGCCTGAGTTACACGCGGCCAGCTCTCGCGCTAGCTTGGGAACGAGGCACCAAAGGAGAGGGCGCAAGCGATTCCCTCAAGTGGTAGCAGTGGTAGTAGCCTGGAGCCACTCGCTCTCTCGTTTTCCTAGTGTTTCAGGTGTTGGTGGAGGCCCGGTGCCGCAGAGGTTGCCGGCTGCACAGAATGCTGAAGCACACCTTCCAGCTCGCACGGCATTCGATATATCCAATGGCGAGTAAAAATACTGTTCGATATAAATGTATGAATTTGTATTATTTTACATTATATGTTCAAGCAGATAATTTACCGGGTACGGTATGGCCAAAAATTGAGATATAGTGTAGACTACTGAGCCACTTATATTGCAAAACCTGCTACAATACAGTCTTTCTCAACTTCCGTTTACCCTCCCACAGAACCCCATGTATACGCATACCACTTAATGGGCAGTCCCCCAAGGTGAAATACCAGTTATAATACGGTTGCCAGAAAATCTTGGTGGTAAACGCAGTCGCACATCTGAAAGGTGGGCCACTGAGGAGCAAGTGACGAGGTCGTTAATGGAGGAGGAAGGGATGCAGACTGAACCAACAAAGGGCGGAGGGAAGAAAAATAAATGGAAAAAATACTGTGGCATGCTACGCGGGCTCACAGAGTGAAGGTCGTTTCAAATGACACAAAAATTAGTGATTTTTCACACTGCGGATTCGCTCACAGCGAAAAAAAGAGCCGTTCGCTCCTGCCATGGTGGTCTGCAGCGAGCCACCAACATGTTGGAAATTTTTCGTTTTGATCGCAGTACATGTGAAACGAAACCATCATTTGCGGTGATTGCGAATGGAGTGAACAGAATGATCTTTTTTTTTTTTCTTCTGCAATCGCTGCATGGGAAATAGCCTTAAAGCAGGAGGGTGTTTGCCCCAGCGACTTATTTGCACCGTCACCAACATGGCTATAGTGTACTAGCGTCGCTAGCGTGGCTCCGATCACGCGCTGCCTAACATTATCTGTCGGGAAAGTTACGTGTCGGGAAAGCGTCATCGTTATCAAGCTTGCTTCGGGTATCACGTTTGCTACGTCGGCAAATTTAGAACCTTTTGCGGCTTTATGATGCAAGCTTTCGCTTTTGCTGCCAGTGCGCTGTCTTGCGTAAACTTGGCGGGTTTTCATCGTTGTTGATCTCCTGGCCACAAAGTTCGTATCGCGCATGCTGATATTGGTTCAGTGCGATGTTTTCGGTGCCGGATCTTCATGTCATGGACGAAGTTCCCGCGGCAACATACCAAACAGCAGGCTAGGCCCTATTGGCGTTGGTTGCGCTTTAGTAGCAATCGTGTGCTATGTTGCGCCTTGGTACAGAATCAACGAAACTCTTTGTGGTCACTGCCCTTGACAGGAAGGGATACACATCGTTAATGAAAACGAGAGGGGCACTTGTAGTGCTTGATTGGTTGTTCACGGTTCGATTGCAATGTCTTAATAAAATCCAATAACTGACGTCATTCAGCATGTAAAACTTTGGATGGGATTCAACATACTTTGTGTGTAATGCGCATAGTCGAGGCGGTCTGAGAAGTTGTCCGCGAATTTCCGTGATGGTGCCTTCTTTTGTTAGGCCCCCTCCCTTTTCACATTCATTTTGTTGGTAACGCCTGTGTTTTGGACGATAATTTTTTTTAACATTCAGAAATTTGAATGCTTGTAAGCAGCACATATCGATTGCATACTTTGATTCTCGGACATGCAAGGCTGCATGCTTTACACGTTTTGCGCAAGCGGGGCCCTTGAAAAATTTTTGGTTATATAGCGCGCTAACACTTTGTATGGATATTCGCCACTTATATTATAAGCGGTCTTCACTGTATATGTGCATTCGATATATCCATGTTAGACTGTATAGAGAGTGAGAACTAAGTATAATGGTTTAGCATGCTTACCTCGGAGCTGCAGAAGATGGCTTGCATTTTTCTTTGCTTTCAGGCAAATTCTGGAGGAGCTGGAGCAACATAAAGATGCTTGGCCATTCCTTGTTCCCGTCAACACCAAGCAGTTTCCCTCCTATCGCAAGTTCATCAAGAAACCCATGGACGTTAGCACCATCCGCTCCAAGCTGGAGTCAAACCAGTGAGTAGATATTTGGATGCAGCAGCTGGTCATGTTATGATTCTTCCCGGAGTAACTCTTTGTCGAGGCCCCTCACAATGTATGTATGTGCCTCTCATTTGTCTGATTGTCAGTTTGGACTGACTGCAAATCAACTAACGCAGCCTTGTGAAGGCTGGCACAAAGAAAGCTAGGCCATGAGTTTTTGTTTAGCAGTACCTGCTATTTGTCGGCATGAGTGCTCAGCCCACTTGATCGGTGGGGTGGTCTGGCTGGGAATTATGGATGATTAGAGTGGCATATAATCAAGCTGGATGTATTGCTACGAAATTGTGGCTCCAGTTTCTACTGCAGTGTGATTCAGATTGCAAATATGCAGAGCTTGGATGTGACAGGACCCAGAGAAGATGTTGCGAAAAGCACATGTTGAGCCTGTCATATTTGTAGGGTGATTCTTAGGCAGACTTTTAAACCTTGTACCTCTTTGGAAATGCAGGTACAAGTGCAAGGATGAGTTTGCCTTGGATGTGCGGCTCATCTTTGACAACTGTGAGACTTTCAATGAGGACGACTCTCCTGTGGGCCAGGCAGGTCACAACATGCGCAACTTCTTCGAGAGCCGCTGGGTGGAGCTCACCTCCTGAACCCTCCGGACCTTCCCACGTCCTTTGCTCCACTGCCACCAGGCACCCATCCCAGGGCTTTAGACGCACCATCACCACTCTTCATGACATGCTCGCTTTCCTTTATGCCCCGCACTTTTTTGTTACATGCATACACGAAATATATATATACATAGTGCTATATTTATACTCTTTTTTTACTTTAATACTGTAAGCTAATTTTTTCAAAATGTGCAAGCGCAGCCGTTGTCTCTCGTAACGCTTTTTTTTTTCTTGGCCAAAGCTGACACCGAGCAAGGTTGTGGTTGTTACAGTATGTCTCTTCACTGTGAGGTGCTTAGTGCAGCGACAGATGCATTGGCGACGCGAGAGTGGTTTGCTGGCAATGGAACATCGATGCGAGAATGACGCGACTTTGTCGCCTCTCGGCACCTTTGGAGCTGAGGCAGCTTTGTGACATTGGGGAAAAAAAAGAAGAAAAAAGAAAGCACTCAATTAATATCAAGAAGGCAGCAGCAATGGTCACATGTTTGCCAGGACATTGGGGAGTGACTCTTGTCATTCTATATTCATGCTCTGTTAGTTTTTTTGTTTTTTTTTAGCTGTTATATTGCGAGAAGGGTTGTCTTTCTGCATCGTGGATGATGTGTTGTGTTTCTTTTTCCATTGTCTGTCATTGTAGTGGCCCTCTGTCGTTTCATGGCATGTTTAATGTTTTCAAGTTTTCTGTTTTGTTTTTTAATTGTGAGTTAGAAGGAAGATGAAACACATGAAGGAACTGGGGAAAGTGCCTGCATAAAAAAAAAAAAGATGGTGCATGTTGCTCACAACTCTTGTGTTTATAACAAAAAGGGTCTGTATAAGAAAAAAAAAATGTGCACTAGAAGAAAAAATAACTATCACGTGCTAGTGGCTGTCACTGCAGTGCATGTTTTCTTGCAGTGCTTCCGGATGTTTCCTGTATCCCTCCCGTTTGCTGTTGTTCCATCATGGATTACCTCGATATGTCCATTACTAGTACAATCATTGCTCCCTCCCCAAAGGTGTTGTGCGCTGCCAGCGAATCTCGCGTGGCTCATGACCATCTCTTTGCTTCATTTTTTTAGGCTGCTTCTTTTTATTGACAATGGCTGTGAAGTTGGTGTTACGCTCGGGACATTAGGAAGGGTGCACTCATTGATAAACGCCAGTTTGTCTTCGCCTTTCTGTCAGGGTGTCTCGGACTCCTTCACAAAGGGGTAACAGAAAGCCAATTTCTGGATGGTACAATGGCTGCCTCATGACCTATTTTGAATGGGAAAAAAGGGAGAGAGTGTGTGATTTCACCTTCTGCACCTCGTTGTTGATGTTAGCTGTTGGTGTGCAAAGTGTTGATTTTGCGTCTCTGCCAATTGCACCCACGTCATTTTTCTTTCATTCTGTGGTCCTTGGGCTTTTGAAATGAACGAATATGGGGGACTTGTATAGCTGACGGGCACAGGTGTACACGTAATTTCTCTATTTTTTTTTTTTCTCATCTTACTTCACTCGCATCTCCTTGTTGTCCTATCTTCAAATCATTCTGTACCCATCTGAGCTCAGGTCTTTAATTTGCAACCAGGGTAAATTGTCCTTTGTATTCCTCAAAACATGTGCTAGTGAATGCATTTCATTAACTGTGCCTGTTATGTTTCATGCTGTTCAATGATGTTGCCCATCAAATGAGATGTTTTCATTCTGCTTTCAATTTAAAGATTTTTTTTAACCTTTTATCCGCATACTCACAATCTTCTGATTTTAGAACGTACATATTGCATAATGCTCAAGCAGACACTTGAATGGCCATCTTGTGCAGCATTGTAAAGGTATTGTTTTTATTGTTTTGGGGGAAGCGCAGTCGCGTAGAATCAAGAGTGATTCTCATGGCTTGACAGGATGGTGTCTTGTGTATAGGTTGACTTTCTCGCGTAATTTATTTATTTTCTCACTACCACTGCACAACATTGCAAGGAGCACTGTAGGAGGCATCTGTAAGTGTGTTGTGGTGACCATAATCATTTGGACGGCCAACCGGTGCGGTGACTGTGTCGTCAAAAATCCTGTCCACCACGTGTTGTGGCTGCATATTTATATACTCATTGAGTTTTTATGTTGACAGATTCCCTATGTAAATAAATATTACACCCTAACTAGGCTGGCTTGGCCGCTGAGAGCATTAACACTAATTGTGAAGATGTGACTGGTACAAAATAACTGAAATCAAGCATTTAAATTATTACACCAAGACTATCTTTTGCTTGTCTCCTGTTTTACGCTGTGGTTTGGCGTGACGTTCGCTCACGTGCCATAAGCTGTTATAGTGCACTCTGCTAGTGCCGTTGCTTTTGTATAGGCTTGCTACTGGCAATTAATGTTTATTAAATAAAAGCTGCTATCTAGTTGGCAGTTTTTGTTGCAGAATGGCAATTTTTTTCTTCTTTTTTCTGTATGACAGTAGATGTGTAAAGGAATGTTCGTTTAACATTTCCTCAGGTTGATGCTACCGCAGGCATGACGCCTTCCTTTCTTTTGTTGCCATTGGCTTACACTGAAGGGGCACTCGTGCCTTTTCTGTCTGTTCTCAGATACGGCCACCAAACACTAGCGCAGGTTGTGTACCTTATGTGTTGTGAATTCCGCAGGATTCTGTATGATTTGTTGCTCTATACATCTCTGTGAACAAATTTGCGGTCTGGACCCATAACTCCATTTCTGCATTAAAGGTGTTGCATTTGCCCACACATACATTGTTCTGTTTTTTCTTTGCCCTTCCTTTTCTTGGATGGACGACTTGGAGAGTGGCTCATGGGCAGCATCATCTCTGGTGGTAAATATGACTCCCTTCGCCAACTCTCGTGTGCAAGAATGTTAAAGGGCCAGTAAACAGGCTTCAATTTTTTTTTCACGTGCCCCAAACAAGCTCGTCAACAGACTTTTTTCAAGCTCACTAGCGCCGCCAACGGGGGCGTAAGCACTTGTGGGAAAATGTGGTAGGTACGCCGCAGCAGCCGCCATGACGAGCGTGCGAGTCGCACGCTTCAACATTATGTTTGCTCCGTGCCAGCACTTCTCAAATCAAGGGAACTGGGCAACACGTGATATATTACTGCATGATTCACTCACAAATTGCAGTGTTTGGGTGCGATGGCATGTCAACGATTTGCATTTGTCCCGATGTTCAACCAGCTGAGCAGCTGAGAAGCATCAGTTAGCCCATCAGTTAATTATTATTATTCTTTAGCATCGGTGCGCCTTCGACATAAATAAGAAACAGTACAACTTCATTGCCTAAAAAGTGCAGCACAGTCCATAAATTTATGGATACATTAGAAATCAATTAATGTTCTTTGACTTTTTTTACGAGTAAAAATATTGTACGGTTCTGGTATGTTTAAAGAGTGCTTTAAAAATAAGTGCAACTTCTTAAAATAGAATACATGGACTAGACCAGTGCGTGCCACTCGCAGCATATGCATCTACCAACCTCTTTTGGCACTGTAGCTGCAGGTTGGAATAAAGCCTACAGGGCAAAAAGAAAGAAATACGACCAGGAAAGAAATATGCACACCAAAATTGCGCACTCACGACTAAAAGGTCGTCGCACGACAAACAAAAAAATTAGGGTGCATTGCGCATGTCACAGAGAGGTACAAAAAGGCTAACAACCGAGGGGCGTGGTCACAGTTGATTAATGAACTCAAGTTTCTCGTGTTGCAGCGATAGCAAAGGTTAATTGACTTAAACAAGGAGTGGTCTTCTTTATGATATGTCTCGGAGATTTCTCGCATGGTCTGGTAAGGGTGACTATGCAAGATTACCAGGCCTTCAAAAATGAAATTTCATTTGAATTATTGAAAATATAAGGTGAGATGGCTTCATTCAAAGAATTTTGATGATTTGTGCGGGTGTTGATGCATCAACCTGTCTGACCGATCTATATAGTTAACACAAGAAGAAATCGGTTCGCAACTCTTGCACAACAATCGAAAGAACAAGTGGCGTGTCTCTCATATAGTACTTTCCTCTGCCCACGTACTGCAGACCCCTGCGACCTTTTGCGCTCTACGGAAGAAATATTGTGGGCATTTGTTACTTGCATCGTCCTCATCCCTGCATGATCGCAATCACCATCATCCGCTTGTCTCTTAGTCCTCATTGCCACTCCGGGTCATCATCATCATCATCTGTGTACTGGCTCTGCCCGTTCGTTTCGCGAGGTCTTTCCTCAAATAAACACTGACGCAGCCACGACTACCAAGAGTTTATACGTGGTGGAGGTGGATTTTCGGTCCTCTGATCTCCCGCAGCCCGCTATACCCCCTGGAGCTTCGTTCAGGCCGCCGCTTGCGCCCACAGTCAGGCAGCATGTCCCAGATCGAGCCTGCCGGCGCTGATGTCATCAACCGCGCACCTCCGCAAGCTGCCCCTCCTACTTACATACACGGACATCAGCGGGAACCCCCGCTCTTCGCTGGTCTTCGGGGAGAAGACGTAGAAGACTGGCTCGTTGACTACGACCGCTTAAGTGCCGCTAATAGGTGGGACGAGGCCACCGAACTGCGTTACGTGCCTTTTTATCTGACTGGAGTCGCGAAGACATGGTATTTTAACCACGTCGTTGACTTACCCGACTGGGCTACCTTCCACCAGCAGCTGCGACACGTCTTTGGGACACCGGACATTCGATCTGCCGTCGCGAAGATGACCCTCGATACTCGCCGACAACATCCCGGTGAATCGTACACTTCATACATCAAGGATGTCCTCACACTGTGCCAGCGTGTCAATCAACCCATGCCGGAATCGGACAAGGTGCGCCATATATTGAAAGGCATTGGGCCTGTTGTCTTTAATGCCCTCGCTGTGTAAAACCCAGCTACCATCACTGATGTCGTGACGACATGTCAGCGACTTGATGCGCTGGACTCCGTTCGCCTCCAACTGGGCATTGGTGACCACCACTCCACGTCACATGGCCATCTGCATGACCTCATCTGGGACATTATACGCGAAGAATTGCGGTCCATGGGCTTCACACCTTCCACACCGCGTCCTACACAGCCTTCGGAAGTGCCTTTACGTGACATCATCAGGGAGGAACTTACATCCCTGGCTCTGCGCCCGTACACAGGAGGTTGGAAGACAATCTGTTCTCACTGACGCAGTGCATCGAAATAGCAGAAAAGGAACTCAGGCCCCTGTGGCTAGCATTTTTGGATATCAAGGGAGCGTATGATAACGTGGTTCAAGAGGACTTGAGGGAATACTGGACACACCAGGTGTCGAAGATGGAGTCACTAATCTTTTGAAGGATATCTATAAAAGTAACAAGGTAGTTATAAAGTGGGAAAAACAGGTATCCAAGCCCACAGAGGTGAAACGGGGGCTTAGGCCGGGGTGTCCTCTGTCACCCTTATTATTCATGATGTACCTATAAGGATTAGAGGCCGAATTAGAAAGAAGTGGACTTGGCTTCAACCTCTCTTTTGTCAAACTAGGAAAACCCGTTGAAGGAGCACTACCAGCGTTGATGTACGTAGGTGATATAGTGCTGATGGCCGACAACAAGGAAGCTTTGCAAAGATTGATGGACATCTGCAGTAATGAGGGAGATAGGTTAGATTTCAGATTCAGTAAGGAAAAATCAGCAGTCATGATTTTAAATGATAACGAAGGTAGTGAGCTTAGGATACAGGAGGTCACGCTAGAGATAACAGATAAATACAAATATCTGGGCCTATGGATAAGCGATGGGACCAAGTACCTAAGGGGACACGAAATATACGTGACGACTAAAGGTAACAGGAATGCAGCAGTGGTGAAAAATAGGGCACTGTGAAATTACAATAGGGATGATGTTGTGAGAGGAATATGGAAAGGGGTCATGGTTCCTGGGCTGACGTTCGGCAATGCGGTCTTGTACATGAGATCAGAAGTTCAAGCAAGATTGCAAATTATACAACGTGGAATAGGTAGGCTTGCTTTAGGAGCTCACGGGAATACACCAAATCAGGGAGTACAAGGTGATATGGGATGGACATCATTTGAGGGCAGGGAAGCTAGCAGCAAGATAAAATTTGAGAAGCGATTGAGAGAAATGGGGGAGGAGCGTTGGGCTAGGAAGGTTTTCGGCTACTTGTACATGAAGAATGTCGATACAAAATGGAAGAAGCGAACCAGGAAATTGACTGGTAAATACTTTAAAACAGCAGGTGGCCAAACCAAAAAGAACTATCGGTTAAGAAGAAAGTGAAGGAAACGGAGACCGACATGTGGAGCATTGGCATGATTAAGAAGTCCGCACTATGGATCTATCGTACTTTAAAGTAGTAAATTGCCAAGGAAAGGATATATGATAATACTCGGGGTAGTTCTCTACTGTTTGAGGACAGGACGGGAGTATTGCGAACCAAGACATATCGGGCCAAATACGAAGTGGTAGACACAGTATGCAATGCGTGTGGAGGAAGACTAAACTGCCGAACACTTAATAATGTCCTGTAAAGGGCTTCACTCTATAGTTCAGGATGATGGCGCAGAGTTTTTCAAAGCACTGGGGTTTAGGGACAGAGAGGGCAAAATAGACTTTAAGCGGGTAGGCTTAACTAGAAGGAGGTTATCTGATTGGTGGCTAAAGTCAAAGCACGAGTAAAAATTAAACCCTTCACTGCAAAGTACGAATTCTCAACCTCACTATTTATAGGGAAAAAAAGATAAATCTAATAGCTAGTTCACTAAGTATTGCGGCTAGGTAGCGTTAGTCGCCACCCGATCTAAAGGGTACAGCTACATTCATCCATTCATCTATCCAGGAGGGACGGGGTAATGAGTGGTGGTGGCTCTCTCGGGGCAGCAACAACAAGAACAACAACAAAATATAACTATACTGGCTCTGTTACCTGCTCCACAAAAGAACAAAATTGATCAATATTTGTAATATTAACAGCTTCACCTGGTTGCGCGTTCCAAGCGGTGACAGCTGTGCGAGGGAAAAGGAATATATAAACCCATTGCTGTGGTCACTGAAGGGACGTATGCATTTATCGTGGTTCGTCCTACTAGAACGGTGGCCAGGCGGATGAATATAGTCGTCTTTACAGATTTTGAGGTCACCGTGAAAAAGGAGAGAAAAAAAAATCTTCATGGAAGCAACATGACGCCGGCAAGACAGAATTGCTAGGTGCGCTTGACGGCGCATATGTCCGTTGCACTGTCGTGCCAAGAGTATTTTGAGTATATAAACCTCAGGGCCCTGTTCTGCCATTTTTCACGCGTTTCGTGAAGGTAGTTTGGTTGAGGGTTCCACACTTCAGGAAGACGAAAAAAAAAATAAAGACCACGTACTACGCATAAAAAACAATATATATATATATATATATATATATATATATATATATATATATATATATATATATATATATATATATATATATATATATATATATATATATCTGTGTGTGTGTATGTGTACGAAATAGTACAATGGACCACTGCAAAACACGTTTTTTGCTATTTCAACAAAAAGAACAACAACAAAATATGGCACTGAATTCGTGACAAAGCCGTTCATCTATTTATGAAGATGTGTTAAACTAAGTATTTCAATTTTTGTGACGTTTTTTCAGCCAGAATGCTTGGCAACTAATTTTAGGACACTCGAAAATATACGTTCATTGTTTTTATATGCTGAAAACGTTTAAAAGAAACATAATTTGAATATTTTCCATGTTATTCATGGAAAGTAATTCAGCTTCAAACGCTGGATAAAAGTGGTTTCTGCAAACATGCATCATGATGCATGGTGACACTCCCCTCGTAACTTTGTTGAAGAGGCCGCGAAAGTATAAATCACTAGAAGGGACATTCAAACTTCTTGATAGTTCATACTAGGCAGGATTATACGACCGGGTCAAGTGGCTATTAACCCCGTTTTTCGTGTCAGCGAGCACAGGTGCCAATTTGTCGATGATACCTAGTAGAACAAATAAGCAGTAACGGATGACAGAACCACGTGACGGAGACTGTCTGAAGACAAACGATTTGGAGTGCTATCGGGATTCGGCAATGCCCATGAAGACTCTAATATGATATACCGAATGGATGGTTTTATTGTCGATGGACATATAAGCCAAAATTTGCGCGCACAAGATGGAGGCAGACCGAAACAACATTAACAAATAACGTGAAAAGTAAACATAAACGATTATAGCAGATTGTTTATGCCATCTTTTTTTTTCCGTACCGCAGCTCTTTCCAAAACGACCCTCCCCACAATCTCCCGGCTAGAGGCTCTCGACGTGTTTGTCGGCTGCCATTATATATTTTCTTCAAAAATAAAATCTTGTCGCCCACCAGCTGCTTTTCGGCACCTTTTTGCCTTCGAATGTTTTGCAGATGTAAGTTTGAGCCTGTGTGCCATTCCGCAAATGACCACAGGCAGCCGAACTTCTTCACTGGAAGGGGTGCTCGAGCTGTTTTACGAAAATGAACATCGGTTCCATATGACCTTGCGGGATACGTACGACGTCCACAAAGCGACAGCGTTCCGAAGTAACCGTAACTAATGACAAAGACGCCAAGGGCTTAAAGGCAGGCATTAGAAGAAAACTGGAGATAAACTGGGAATTAGAAGAAAGAAAAAAAAAACTAGAGATAAGAGAAAACGGGAAGGTGTTGTCGAAACTCCTGGATGTAACAACGTTTGTAGCCAGCGGTTGTGGGGGAGTAAACGTAAAGATATGCCTGTCGGCCGCGGAACGAGGCACCTTTCATGTGTGTGGGTGAGTGTCGGCAACTAATATGCATTCACTTGTATATTGTCCTTGAAAAAAAAAACATTGCCTGCCTAGCTGCGAAGCGATTTTAAGCTGGTTTAATACAAAAAGTTGTAAAGAAGTAAAAAATAAAAAGGCCAGGATCAGCCCTAAATTGTGAATAAATAAAATGTTTCCACGCAATTTGTTCCAATTGTGTCTTCACTGTTGAATGTAAGGTAGAATAAGTTGCATTATCATTAAGAACGTCGTGACGGAAATAGAGAAAAAAACATTCAAAAGCGCTGGAATGGAAACAGTTCTGTTAGCATTTTCTAGCCTTTCATCGCTCTTTTATTCTCATAGTTTCATTATATTCACTTTATAACTGCTCGCTCAATTTCCAGCACTGAACTTACAGTCGCTGAAGTTTTAAAGAGGCTCGAGTCCACTGTCATGAGATCGCACACATGTTAAGTATATTTCGTGGCTGTTGCATCTGATACTGTATTGTACGAATACAATAGACGTTTTTGGAGGAAGTAAAAGTCTATATTATTTTGTGTTAAATGAACAGTGGCGACTGCAATTGCTGAGGTTGCTTATTCTAAAAGAAATGATTAAATCCGAAGCAACGTTTTCTGGAGCGACATACTCACAATTACTATAATGAATTTCGATGCATTAGGAAATGTCTAGCTCTTCCGAATCATTTAGTTGTGACCTCATAGGATCCGAGTAAAGTGGCCTCACAATTCTTACTTTCGCGAAACCTGATCGGTGTGCATCTTCATGTATCTCGGGCAAGACAATACCGAACATTTGTAAGAGCTACAGCTACGTAAAAGCAAGATCGGTAATTACATGGTGGGCACACGCTAGACTAATAAAATATTTCGTGGGTCGCACACAGATGCACGCGCTCAATTGTAACTACCGCAAGCGCGCCGCGTGTGCGATTCTCGTGATAACTGTCCCCTACAGTGGCGCTGCAGTGGTGGTCCGGGAACTAGACCTGTCATGCCAATTTCGGAGCACGTGGTGGGCCATACCAACGCCTCCTTTATTGAGATGCCTGACGAATGGCTCGTGTTGCCAACGGAGTCGTCCTGCCTTTAGTTTTGAGCAAGCGCCGTGCAGTAGCGCTCGCGACCAACACTACAATGGACATCATTTGAGGGCAGGGAAGCTAGCAGCAAGATAAAATTTAAGAAGTGAGTGAGAGAAATGGGGGAGGAGCGTTGGGTTAGGAAGGTTTTCAGCAACTTGTACATGAAGAATGTCAATACAAAATGGAGGAAGCGAACCAGGAAATTGACTGGTAAATACATAGAAAACAGCAGATGGCCAAACCAAAAAGAACTATCGGTTAAGAAGAAAGTGAAGGAAACGGAGACCGACATGTGGAGCATTGGCATGATTAAGAAGTCCACACAATGGATCTATCGTACTTTAAAGTAGGAAATTGCCAAGAAAAGGATCTATGATAATACCCGGGGTAGTTCTCTTCTGTTTGAGGCCAGAATGGGAGTGTTGCGAACCAAGACATATCGGGCCAAATACGAAGAGGTAGACACGGTATGTAGTGCATGTGGAGAGGAGGATAAAACTGCCGAACACTTGATAATGTTCTGTAAGGAGCTTCACCCTATAGTTCAGAATGATGGCACAGAGTTTTTCAAAGCAGTGGAGTTTAAGGACAGAGAGGGCAAAATAGACTTTAAGCGGGTTGAATTAACTAGAAGAATGTTGTCTGATCGGTGGTAAAGTCGATCAAGACACGAGTGAAATTAAACGTTTCACTGCAAAGTACCAGTCCTCAACTTTACTATTTAAAGGAAAAAAAAAGATAAATCTAGTGATTAGTTCACTAAATAATATGGCTAGGTGGCGTAAGCCGCCGCCTAATCTAAAGGGCACAGCCACATCCATTCACCCAATCATCTATTATCACGGCGTTTTTTTTTTTTTTTGTGGCTCCTAGGGGCGCGTCAGTCGAAAGTTATCCAAGATCTGGAACCATGACCTACTACACTCCTGACCTGCCCAGAGAGCACCTCTTCCAGCGCCCACGTTCTAGTTCATACCTTCTGCCGCTAGGGCCGTAACCTACGAGCGGCGTGGCGCTAGGCAGCACCTGCTCGCTGACGTCATCTTCACTCTTTGTGGTCAAATTTTGACCAACAAAGCACTCGTAGTGCGTATTTATGATCCAAAATTTAGAATTATTCAGAAATAATAATACTAAAAGACATTCAGAATTTTTTTGCAATAAAATGCACGCGACCACGCATAGGCTGCCCTACATCGTGTAAATCTACGGGTTCCCACGTTTGTCAACCAGTGTGCTATAAATACTCAAGCGCTCTGAACACCTTGCTTAACCAGCAATGTATGGGAAGAAATAGTCACATATATGCCGCCAGTTCACTGCAGAATGCAGGCATTCTTATACCAGCGCCTACAAAACAACCGTAAAGAAACAGACGAACAGGTTATAGGTAGCGCCACCTACGGCGAGCGATTGAACGAGAGCGGGGACACGCGCTCCCATAGGAACCCCGCTATCTGAACAGGTCAGGAGTGTAGTAGGTCATGTCTGGAACTATACACGACTATTGCAGAGGCTATGCAAAATGTCAAGCTGTTGCACCGTCCACCACAGGTGACGCTAAAGACCGACAGTAATCGAAAATGAAGGAGGAAAAGGGTGTGGCAGCTGTGTGTATTCTCACGCGGTAGGCATCTAAATAGAGGAGGTGTTGGCCGTACCCATGCGCTTTTTCATCCAGTGGTCGTGGTACCAGTCCTCAACTTCACTATTTGAAGAAAAAAAAAGAATAAACTCAAATTGTGTTTTACTAAGTATTACGGCTAAGTGCCGCTAGCCGCCTTTCATTCTAAAGGGTACAGCTATAGTAATCTATCCATTTATTTTCCATCCTCCGTGGAGGGAGCTCACACGGTCACTTCTGTTATGGTGGCTAGAAGGTATGGTGGCTCTCTCTAGCCATTAGACCTTTGTGGAGGGAGCAAAGGAGGAGAGAACAAGAAAGGGCCGGAAACCAGCTTTCAGGCTGAAGTCGCAGGCATCTTTTTAGAGGGGGTGTTACGTGAACTGACGTCATTAAAATTTGATGGCCGTATGTGGCTAGGTTTTAGGTGTTCGGTTAACTGCTGGCTGAATTGGTAAAAATTTACGTGTGAATGTTCATGGTCTCCGCAAGAAAAACACGGAAGAAAAATGCAGCACTAGTGAAAACGTGTTGTCTGTTTTGTGATAAAAGCCTGAAGAGGTTCACGAAAGGCGTGGTGAGTAGACTTTATGCCGCAAAATGCGTGCGCGTTCTAAACGTAAGCCTACAGTGCCGCTTTGAAGTTGTGTGAACGTTGAATGTGAGTCGTCTTCCGCGGCATTTCGTTCGTTTGAGGCACGGTTCCATCTCCAGTGAAGTTTTCTTGCCCTCCGCATGAAGCACACTGGCGTGTTGTGGGTCATGTCACCGCGGATGAGTTGCCCGTCTAGCTGTCGTGTCTTCAAAGCTAGGTGTCGGCTCGAAGGAGAAAACTAAAGAACCTGCCGTTACCCTTTGCATTTCCCGAATTCCGAACAGTTCGCATTTTTCGTGTAGTCTTCAAAAAATAAAACGCAAAGTGTAAGGGCTTTCTCCGGCCATACTTTAAAGGCGCACTTGCCCTGCGGGAGATAGCCTTCTGCGACGGAGTACCTGCTGTCGGCGTTTCGCTTTCTCTCGTTAGGAATTTGTTATTGTGCAATGTAAATTTAGGAGATGGTGAATTGTCTGATCGAAAGACACCTGTTCGGTGTTAAAACCCGTTTCTTGCCCTGCTATAGCATCTGCTCGAGGGCTTGCACAACTCGGCTGTTGTCACTCCCGTCAAGCAAGATGGTCATTTCATCGGCGCGTTCGTGCTCGGCTGTGCTTCAGTCGTATGAATTTAAGAGACACCCCTGTTCATGCATTGGGTGTGCATCATTAGTATTGTAGCTTGCAGTCTTATTTGCAGAGGACTAGACCAACGTGTCCGCACTTGGCAACGAGCGAAACGCCGCCCAGTCTCATCTCATTGCGTACAAATCTCACGCCAAGGAGCTTGAAAGAAGTTCGCGAGCCAGAAGAAAACAAATCTGCTACGCAGAAAGCACCTCTCCTGGCGCATGCCTTGAATCGGTGCGTACACGCGGCCCGCAAGCAAGCTCACTTGCCGTGGTTCGTGCGCGCTTCTCGCGAAAGTGCATCTGTCCCCTTGGGTGACAACAGGTTGTGGTTTCAGGAGACGCGTTTCTTGGCGAGCGCGGCGTCGACCGCTTTGCCCACACGGCGAGTCACGCATAAAGTAGCGGGGCTTGGCCATGAGCGAAACTCCCAAGTAAGGCAGGGCCCGCCGTCACGTAAGCGTGCGGAGGCGACTATCCCGCGCGGAAGCCGTGCCCCAGCCTCCGAGCGTTCCGCGGCGGACTTGCGAATTGTGCACGCACTTCCGCCGGCGTTGTTGTCTTGAAGGGAAGGAGAAGCTTAACGTTGACGCGCCGCTGTTGATACGGTTGGTTTTCGCGTATACGATGTGGGTCACGGACGCGGCTGTCACGCCCGTGTATACTTTGTGCCGGGCCGAGAGGGCTTGCCCCACCTGAGGTGAAGCGATGGGCGTGCACAAAGTGGCCAATTGTCTCGATCTCTTCCGAGGGGCAGGTGTCATTGCTGTAGAAATCATTAGGCTCGCACACGACAGAAGGCTGCGCCAAATATTGTGTTCACTTTGTTTAGGATCAGTGGCACGGAATGTCGCACCACTTGACGATAGAGAGAAACAACATTAAAAAAAAAAAAGTGGTTCATCGCTGGTAGGGCCCTGCTTGAGAACTGTGAAAACGTGCTAATGCTGGTATTTTAATATATATTGCCCTCCGATTACTAAGGCGCGTGGGTTACTTCATTCCATGCTTTTCGTGTGTGAAAGATCATATTAGCAAGCTAATTTTCGGTTGTGAAGCGCGCCGTGAACATGGCAGGTAAACGGGATTGTTTGCTTTTGTGATGGAAGTGGGAGAAGGTCGTTGAGTGAGGCTGTGAATTTTCGCTGCCTTTTGTTTCCTGTGTCGTTGACAGCTGTAACGGTCGTACAGTTGTCAGGGGCCTAAAACAAACTTCAATATCTATGTGGACAGGTGTTGGCTGTGGAATGAGGCTGGAAGCAGTGCTTAAATGCAACAAGGAAAAAAAAAAAACTCTGAGCTGGGTAATGCTCAATTTTTGGGTTCATTATACATCCCAGTACTACTGAACGAGGGTACAACTTTCTTTTTATGCACTGAATTGATTTATTCCTTATTTTTTGCACTGCCCATAGTTGTGCCCAAACAATGTGTCACTAGGTTTCATTAACATGCAAAGCAGATGTGCTCTAAAGATCAATGAATTTTTTTGTGTAGATATTGTATTAAAATTATTTGTTACAATCTGAATAGCAAAGCTTTACTGATAATTTTTTAGAATTAAAAAGCTATTAATTCAGTGAGCAGTAGCGATTTACTGGCTACATTTCTGCTGCTGATCCAGTATGCATGCCACTGAAAGTGCTTGGGCAGGTCATTCGGTTAGACAGGCAAGACATTGCTTTTGAGAGTGCGCGTGAAATATTTTGTAAACTATTCCTTGGGCGATTGCCTGTTGTCGCTACTTCAGGCTACGTTGACACAGCTGCTGCGGGAAGCAAGAAGCTATGTACTTGGGCTTATTGAATAGTGCACGATGCAGTTATAATATCCTAACTTGATAGGTTGTGTCTGCACGGTTGTAATTTGAAGCTGCTTGTATAGTCCTGCAGTGGACCTAAATCAGACAGATGGTGTTTTCAGTGCCTAGCACAAACTATTGTGGACATTCAGTTGATGAAACATCACCCAGATGGCATGTTTTAGTGCAGCTACTCTTAACCCAAAACTTCAGCTCAACTGTAGAGAGAGAGCAAATGACTTTGGAAGCTGTGGCATTGTCTGTGCGGCCAAACTGCATATAACATGTGTTCGAATTACGCATGTGACAACTCGTATATGTTACTCTGCAGTCGTAACATGATGTTTGCATTGTCATAGCTTGTTAACGTGTCACTATGACTTGATTTTAATAATGTAACTTCGTAGAATTTACTGAATAGCGGAGACGAATGAAAACTGAATGATTGTGTTGCTTTCTTTGCTTCATACTGGTATGTATTGTATAGTGGATAAAAATATGTCTCTCCCCCTGGCTGCTATTTTGCAATAATGTTTTCAGTGCTTTATGAGTGGTTAGAGTGATGTTATAGCTATGTTATCAACGGGATCACCTGGCTGTGGCTGGATAACACCACTAGCATGTATTTGGAACATATGACACTACTGTTAAATGGCAGTCCTTTTTTGCAGTTAGCACCTAAAATTATTTAAAATGGTTATTGCTGGCAAATTGAAAATCTTAGTGTGCTAAAGCAAAGTTCTGTCTTTAGGTTATTCATAGTGGTGCATCTGCATGTGTAGCTCTCACTGACTACAATGACTATTTTTACTAAATTACAAAGAACAGTGCTCACTTGTCTTGTTATTTTTTGTTGTTTGCGTGCTGTGTCACGAGCTAAAACCAACTCGATAAGGCTTCCACTCTCGTATCTTTACAACAATTTTTATATGGTTGTGGGTCTTTTGCTTGCTGTAGAGTTTAGTGCTCCTTGTTTGTTTGCACTTGAAATCTCACTACTTAGGTTGAATAAGCTAGAAGTTTGGGAGAACATGAAAACTAGAAGCAGTGAAGAATCTGGAGCCATTGTTTTGATTAGGGGACTCATATTTGAACCAGTTGCAGTCTTGAAGAAGATGAGCCTGCTTGTTGAAATGTATGCACCTGTAACAAGAAAGGTGTCAAGCTCAGTATTTCAGGTTGACTAGAAAGTAAGGCAGGTCTGAACTGAATCAAAACTTATTTTGTTAAAAAAATGCAGGGCAGGGGTACAACAACGTGGGGCTGGTGACAGCCCCCAGGCCTGAGAAGATGGCACTGGTCGTGGGCCTGGAGCAGTTTGTGCCCCAGCTAAGCAGCCAAGACACCAAGAAGCGGCTGCAGCTGGGCGCCACTCTGCTCTCTTACCTGGACGACCCACTGAATCTTGTGGACTGCACAGAAATGGGCGCTGTCATTGATGGTCTGGTTGCCTGGTTGAACAGCAGTAACTCAAAGGTAGACATGCTTTCTTGTGGGAAGTAGCCACAATGTAGACATTCTCATGCTTGCTTACCCTTTTTCACCTCTGCTGTCCTTTTCTGTGGTAACTTTGACTAGCCAGAAAGCAGGACAGGCCCTTGCTAACACCTTGTTTAGCGTCTTATGGTTGGTCGGTATCGGGTTTAACGTCCCAAAGCGACTTGAGCTGTAAGAGGTGCCATAGTGGAAGGTTCCAGGTAGTTCCAAGCTACTTATGTATGTATTCATTTCGCTTACCGATTGCCAACTGGACAACCAGGAATATAAGAAGCACCATGTGTTGTTCATTTATTACCAATGTCTGTGTAATGTTTCGTTGTTCTAGCAGTGAATCCATGCTTCAGAAGGTTATGCTAGAATGATGTAAAAAATGACAGACCTATCTTATATCCATAGCTTTTTACACTGTCTGAAAGGCATTCTTTCTATGTAAGGAGCATTCGCTGTCTTTCAAGTGAAGAATAAGTACAGTGCCTTGTCAGGTGTTGTTCATAAATGAATGTACAGGAAACACAGTCAGTCATGAGAACTTTGTGCACACGTCGAGTCGAGTAAATCCATAAATACTGCACAAGAGTATGCCTCGCATGGGACTGTTTATGTGTACGTCTAGAAAGCGGAGAACACGTTCCTATACATTCACATCATCTTAGGGCCCCCAGCTGGTTGAGATGCTGCGTGAGGTCAAACGGTGACATCAGATTAGAGGCGGTGCTCTTTGCAGTCCTTTATGTTTCCCCTTGGCTCGACTCACAAGCTAAAGAAAGTGGGGGAGAGCACAAAAGAATGACTCCATGTCCTTCTCTGCACTGACACTCTCTAATGAGATAGTCACCTAGGGCCTCCAGCGCTGAGAACCTGTCTGTGATGTCACATTGTAACTATGCGTAGGATTGCTAAAGTGCAGATGCCAGGTATTGTGGGGGCCTTGTCTAATGTAATAATTTACACGTATATTTTGTGTATGTAAATGTTTAGTTACCTTTGGTTTATGCAGGTGAAGTACTGTCTGTGTGGTACTATTTGGATTCATGCATGTATCTATGATACCACTTCTGAGCCAGAAGTGTCTGTATAAAACAAAGGTGCCCATGATGGGACCTGCGTTTACACTATACTCCGAGTATACAAAAAGTTTTTAAACTGAATTGCTGCTTATATGGAACTGCTTCTTACAAGATTGATTTCATTCCTGAATTTGGCACCCTCCACCCCCACCAAGGGCGTCTGCCCAAGCAGGCATTTGGCGAGTGGCATCACCACGGACCCGAGCCAACGGGGGTGTTGGCGCAAGGAAGACATCGCGCCTGGTCTTTTTGTTTGATCCAACTTCGCCGGACTTTCCATTTGGTGCATAAATTCCATGTGTAGACGACCTTCTCCCATGCCTAGCCATGTGTGGCTTAGCCATGTCTGGGGAAATGGTATCCTAGGGGTTGAGCCGACTCCGGATAATTGGGCCTTTGGCCCCAGCTTCACATAGACTGCAACCCTAGGCTGACCCACCCAGGGGCTATCGGCAGTCTTTTCCTATCTCTCAACTCTTCATTTTTCCTCATTTATATGGTCTTTCCTGTCTTCTAACTTCTATTTACTTCCTTGTTTCCTGGCCGCAAGGGTAAACCTCGTGGGGTTATCCTTCCTTGGTGTCATGATTTTACCTTGGGAGCGCTTGCAGTGGGTGGGTAAACCATAATAGGTTATAGTGACGGCGTGTGCAGGCCCGTTTATGTGCTTTGCCATTTTGCCATCCCCTTGTTGGGCTCCGTGGTGGGCGGTTGGCGCCGTTGACGAACAATCACTTTTTCCACGTGTACGCGCTCTTCTTGTGTGAGACAGAACTCGAAAGATGGTGCAGGCCACAACCACCACCCAAACCAAGCTGGCCAGCCGGAGGCTGGAGCTGTAATGTGACACCGAAGTGAAGCCCCTGTGGTGAGTGCGGGTGCGTGACTGTGCGTTAGTGGCAAGAGCATTCAGAAGAGGCTGTGCAACTGGAGAGGCACTGTACTCTCGTCTCTCCAGCAGTTTACTTCACCCTAAATAAACGTAATTTTGTTATAATAATCGTCGTTTCTTTGCCAGTCTTTTCCCTTCCGTCTTCCGAATCATAATCATTTTGCATCTAACAATTCAGAAGTGGGATTGCGTACGCTCAAAGTCATCCATCGAGCCCAACCATGCCTGTCACTCGCAAGGGAACATCTTCAACGGCCCCGACAAGCAAAGAAGATGGCAGATGGTGAAGCACTGACAGCGGGGTAGGCAGCACTTGCCGAGACGTCCCCAATAGCGCCTCCACCAGCGGCACCACTACAGCTCCTGGACCAGCGTTCGACATGGCGGCAGTCCTTAAAGCCACCGTACAAGCAGCAGTGAGGGAAACCATCAACGGGATCGCGCATCTCCAGTCGCAACAGACAGCAGCCATGCCTGCAATTAGCCCAGGGAAGACATCGCGCCTGGTCTTTTTGTTTGATCCAACTTTGCCGGACTTTCCATTTGGTGCATGAATTCAATGTGTGGACGACCTAGCAGAAGTCTACCGCTGGACAGACAGAGTAACATGTTGCCATGCACTCGCAAAGATGATGTAGTACGACTCTCTTTGTCTATTAATAAAACCTGGCCCGAGTGAAAGGTAGAGCGGAAGCGTGCCTTCCTCACGACTGCAGGAAAGCAGAGGCTTTACCGGGAAATGGAGGACCGAATTTACAAGCGAGGTGAGCCTATCGACTGTTACTGTTATGACAAATTGGCAAAAGTACGTCTTTCTAACCTCGGCGAAGAAGCTTGCATCGAATATTCGATCACCGGCTTAAACAATCAGGATACCATTCGAGCCATCAGCACTCGCACGTACGACTCTACGGAGGAGTTTCTGCATTGCCTCTAGTGTCTCGAAGAGCGCGTCTTAACAGTTGGCTCCTGGTACTCAAAATATTCGGAAGCGAGTGGCTTCCAAAATCTTGTGGGCCATGAAAACGAGGAAAACCAAGCCGCGAAAAATGGCTTTGAGCGAGACTAAATAAAACTAACGAAACTGAACCAAGGAGGGAGACCGAACTCTCCAAACCGAGTACCGAAACCCCTCGCTTGAGAAAGGAAGGCCGCAATGTTTTAACTGTAACAAGTACGGTCCCCTCTCTCTCAACTGCTCGAGTCCGCAGCGGAGGACGAGGTGCAACATTTGAAACCGAAGTGGACACGAAGCCCAGAACTACAGGGGAAGGCAAAGTGAGTCGTGCCTCTTTCAATGCTTTGTGGATCTCGACACTCATGCAGCGGACGGGGCGAACGAAAAGTACTTCATGCTGGCTTAAGTTAACGGGAACGAAGTAAGAGTGTACGTTGACCTCAGCAGTCAATGTGTCACTATTCAGGATGAGGTTGCTGATCGGGTCGGGAACAAATGCAGGGTGATGGAGAAGCCGCTGACCATCGGGGGCTATGGGTCAGGATATGTGGCGCCGGTGTGGTGAGGCAAACGCTAACCTCACAGTTGACTAAGCAAATAGCTGACGTCTCCGTGCTAGTTGTGCCAAATGAGTCACAGGCGATTCCTATCATCGTGGGGCAGCCCATCACCGAGCGACAGCACGTTACGGTCGTGAGGTGACAGAGCACTGTGCGTATTTTGAAGAGAAGAAAAGTCTGGACGAAAGTGATGACACACTCCAGCCCATCAATATTCTAGATCTTCTGAGGCGCCTGGTCTGCCTTTGGGCCAAAGAGTTGACAGTTGTTCCAAACTACGCTGGATTTGTCGAGCCCTGTGGTTACAGGGAGCTAAACCAATGTCGATGTTTTCGTGGAAGACCAACCCAGGTGCCAAGAGGGGCATGACCATTGCTTTTGCATGTTGCGTTGTGAACGCAGATGCAGGAAACAAGACCTGCATTCCTGAAATGAACATTTTGGACCAGGAACAACAGAATATCCAAGCCAACTAGCAGGCCCCACCACGGTGGTCTAGTGGCTAAGGTACTTGGCTGCTGACCCGCAGGTCGCGGGTACGAATTCCGGCTGCGGCGGCTGCATTTCTGATGGAGGTGGAAATGTTGTAGGCCCGTATGCTCAGATTTAAGTGCAAGTTAAAGAACCCCAGGTGGTCGAAATTTCCGGAGCCCTCCTCTACAGTGTCTCTCATAATCAAATGGTGGTTTTGGGACGTTAAACCCCACATATCAATCAATCAATCAAGCCAACGAGCAGGTTGCGTCATCGGAAGTCTGCTATTTCAATGAAAGGCCGATGCAGCATGTGGAATCAAGTTGCTGTGCCTTGCAACCATGTTCAACGGTGATTGTGAACGTCAAAACGGGCCCAAGCGTCACCACAAGCACCTTGCGAGACTCCATCGACCCATCAAAGAGTACCACGACTGTTTTGCTGACAGCGTCTTGGAGATTCGTCTCACCAATGCAGCGAAGATGAAGATCAAAATAACAACCAAAGAACCCGTAAGGTTTCGCCCATGTCGGTTTTCGTTTGTGGTAGCTAGCATTCGTGAAGACCAAATGAAACAGCAGGCAAGACCCAACAACAAACGTTCAACTTACGAACCAGGAGATGTTGTATTGATTGTACGAGAGCCTACATATTGTGGGGAATTGAGGAGAAATACAGAGGACCATATAGAATCATGGAAAAACTACCCGTTGGCCGATATCGCATCGAGAGGCTGCTCAGTGCACGGCGTGAGAGGAACGCATGCAGCAGCACAACTCCACTGGACAGTCTTGAGCTGTGGGGCCAAGACGAGATAGACTCGGATGAGTCAGACAAAAGACTCTGGCCGAGACGGTCGGTAATTGCGGGACGGTCGAGTGTACGCGTTCTTATTGTGCGAGACGTAACTCGAAAGATGGCGCCAGGCCACAACCACCGCACGAGTCGAGCCGGCCGGTTGGAGACCGGAGCTGTAATGTGACACCGAAGTGAACCCTTTGTGGTAAGCGCGGGTGCATGACTGTGCATTGGTGCTGAGAGCAGGCAGAAGAGGGATGTCTGTGCAACTGGAGAGACGCCGTATTCTCGTCTCTCCAGGAGTTTTGTTTACTCAACCCTAAATAAACATCGCTTTGTTAAAGTAGCTGTTGTTTCTTTGCCAGTCTTTTCCCTCCAGTCTCCCAAATTATCATCGTTTTGCATCTAACACATGGGAACAATAAACCCTTTTTCTATTGATCGCCCTCAGAAGATGGGGCACACCTATATAAGTAAGCACACTGTCATTTCTGAAAGAACAAGACTTGTACCCCAAGTACCATGTTATTCATTGCGAGACAAGAAGGCTCGAAACATATCACCATTATTCGTGTCCGGGTGCCTCACTGAGATTGTCGGAAGTGGTGGCTACAAGGCCTCAATGTGGGGATGGCGGTCCAGGACAAGACTCAGTATGAAAAGTTGGCAAACCTTGTAGCACTTCAGGACGAGTCGTCACTGCTCACCAAACGATGTCCTGTCAGACAACGGCCTAAAATATCTGTCTGATGATGAGCTTCTTACTGGTTGGAAAGACCCGAATGGGGTACAAGTTCAGCACATAAAAGTTTGTCGTGACAGCAGTTACCAACGCGGCATATAATTCTAGCATTCACCTTATGCACATTGCCAGAAGAAATGAAAACTGGCTACCTCAAACTACGCATCAGACCACACATCAAAAACCCGCGACGCAGTTTCAAATGTCAGTAATTTGGACACACTTCCCAGACTTGCTGAAGGCAGTTAACTTTGGCAAAATGCGGCACCATGGGACACTTCACCGAAGATGACTGCAAGGCCGAGGTACACTGCCCAAACTGTGACGGTGGCCACCCGGCTTATTCCAGGTCCTGCACAGCATGAAAAAACAAAACACGAAATTCTAACCATCAAAATCACACACATCAGTTTCCGTGAGCGGAGACAGCGTGTCTCGCTGCACTTTGTCGGGAAAACATCTTTTGCCGAAATGGTGCTAAGGATGCCAGCACCACATTGGCATCAAGCCAATGTGGTGCTGGCATCCTTAGCCACGCGTAGCGGGTTGAGGCTGCCACTATTGGAGCCCATGATGGGAGCAGCCTAGGCTGCCCTGCCTTCCTCAAACTTGGCCACGCCAGACGTCTCCTTCAACCTGCATGATCAACACCAATGGGACTTTCGTGAGAGATTGTCCTTCACTGATCGTCTCGTACGGATTGAAACACAGATTAGGGACATTTTCATTCGCAAGCAATCCTTTCTCACTGTGTTTTTAGATATGGAGAAAGCGTACAATACCACATGGCGATTTTAAATGCTGATAGACCTCCCAGAACTCGGTATTCGTGGTAAAATACTGAACTTTATTCAGAGCTACTTGTCGGACCGCACTTTTATTGTTCAACTGGGTGTCACGATCGTTTGTCCTATAAACCGGAATACCACAGGGTGGTGTGCTTAGCTGCGCGCTTTTTAAAAAAAAATGAATTTCTTGCATCTCTGTATCCCATGGACTATGTTCTACTCTACATACGTAGACGATAACCAACCTTACAAAATACCAAAGCCAGGTTTAGTTTAGTCTCAATAAGGTGTCCAAATGGGCAGACGAAAATGACTTCAGCCTCAACCCACAAAAGAGCACTTGCGGCCTATTGTCTAGGAGGAGAGGCCCACATACCGACGCCGATATTAACCTGCAGGGCCATCGTGTGCCGGTAAAAATGAAACATAAAATTTCTAGTACTCGTACTAAACATGAAACTAACATTTTATTGCTTGTCAAATATATTAGAAACAGATCCAACAAAACCTTTATGATATTCATCGGGTTATTAGAAACAAGTGCAACAAAACTTGATAAATATTCTACAGGTTTTGTTGGACACAAATTGTGGCAGTGACAGAAGATTCGCTATGAATCTATACAGGAGCCTCACACGCATAGGCTATGGGGCTATTGTCTCTCAGTCCGCCACGCCAAGCACATTGAAGACGTTGGATCCAGTTCACCACCTGGGCATCTGCCTTTCTACAGGCGCCTTCAGGACTAGTCCAATACAAAGCCTTCACATTGTGGGGGTCTCGTATGACTGCCCGCTCTCGGAACACACAGACACAGCAGACGCGGTCGGACCCAAATCAAACAGACATTTATTCAACTACTTATACATTGACGACATCGTCAGTTGAATCACATATGTCACTAGTGACATGCTAAAACACAACCCTATACAATATTTCAATACGCTCAATCAACATAACAACAAACAAGGTAACGTGAGGGCGGCTTCGCGAACGCTCGACTCACCACGACGGACCTGCGGGAATCGGCCTGCGGCGCCATTAGCGCTAGCCAGCCGCCCCATGCCAGGAAGTATTGCCAATCTTTTCTGCTCGGCCACCTAGCCTCACTGCCAGGCATCACTCCTGGCGCTACCGTGCTAACCATGATGACGATGAAGATCGCACGCAAAAGCTGCGCCGCCTACTGCTCAGTGGCTGTGGAACCTAAATGTGGCCTATGCGCAATACAAGAGTTGCGAACGACTTTACAGGGGGTGTTAGCACTCCCACAATGTAGAAGCAAGCGAATGGTCGTTGCAGTTGCAAAGAATCATTCACATACTTTCTAAAAGTAAATGAAAACAACAAACATCCAGCATATTATGCTGTACACGATCTGGCTAGCTTTTTTTTGTTTCATAACCGTCCTGCAATGAGAGCCATACTCTCTGCGTGTAAGAGCTAAGGAATTGAACGTTCCACTTTTTAAATATTGGCTGATGGCTCCTGTTGAGCAGCTAGATCCTGCCGTGGCAGCTTATAAACTGTGATTTGTCTTTTATAGAAGTTGCGAAGCACGTGCCTGGCTTTCCTGAACTACAACACAAGTATTTTTGTCGTGAATTCTTTACAGATGAATCCAAGTCTCATGTTGGCATATCGTACGCAGCAGTCGGCTCATCCCTGTCAGAGGCTGGCATATTGCATTCAAATACAACAAGCATATTCACAGCAGAAGCTTACATGATATTAGTGGTAGTATTGGGGGCTCTATACCCTGCTGTGCTCTATTTACTCATCCCAGTGGAACAGTGGTGTGCTGGGTGCCTGGGCACCGAGATATCGAGGGCAATGAACTGGCTGGCCGGCTAGCCACATCTGTTCATGCTGATGGCTCTGACACGTCAAAAGAGATCTCTGTACTTGACCTGACACTCTGTCTGAGAAAAACACCCAAGTCACACCGGCAGCATCTATGCGACGATGAAACAGAAAATTTATTTATTTTATTTATTTACAGAATACTGTCAATCCCCCATGGGGATTATTACAGGGGTGAGCATCACTGTCACAACTTTTGACGTTTGAAATGAAAAAAAATCAGAATAATAATGAATATATAATCACTGAACACAGCAGTACGGCATAGAACAAGCATACATAATTATTTGTACCATAACCAAGTACAAAGTACTTCAATGGCACATCAACGAAGAAACAGGGGTCGAGAAGAAACGAAGCACAGAAAGAAGAAAAACACAGGTGATCACTGTACATGCTAACCATATTAGAATAGATCAGTACCTTCAATTAGTTTCATAAATTTCTCTAATGTTGGCTGCTGTGTAATGACTGGATTCAGGCCCCGCCGCGGTGGTCTAGTGGTTAAGGTACTCGGCTGCTGACCCGCAGGTCGCGGGTTCGAATCCCGGCTGCGGCGGCTGCATTTCCGATGGAGGCGGAAATGTTGTAGGCCCGTGTGCTCAGATTTGGGTGCACGTTAAAGAACCCCAGGTGGTCTAAATTTCCGGAGTTCTCCACTACGGCGTCTCTCATAATCATATGGTGGTTTTGGGACGTTAAACCCCACATATCAATCAATGACTGGATTCAGTGTGTTTCATTCTTGAATTACGAACGGGAAGAATGAATAAGAAAAAGTATTATTACTAAATGAGTATTCTTGGAGTTCCCATGCATGCCTTCGCCTCGTCGGTCTGGTGTCTCGAAAGTTCAAGTAGAGATCTGGGTTTATGCGGAATGATCTCTGTAAAAGTAAAGAAATTTAAGCGGGAGAACCTTTGTACGACTATCAAGGGTGGCTAGACCAGCACGGTGCTATAGAGCAGCAGGTGAGTCATTGCACCCGTATCTGTTGAAGATTCCGCTGAACCCTTTCCAGTATAGCGATATTATTCACAGTGTGAGAGATCCACACAATACTAGCATATTCTAAGACCGGGCAGACAAATGTGACGTAAGCAAGAAGCTTCGTTTAATGTGTGGCGAAAGACACGGCCCGTTTAATAAAAAATATGCTCGTCGCTTTTTTGCACACTTGACGCACGTGCTCTGTCCAACTAAGATCAGACGCAACTAAGATCAGACGCAATCAAGGTATGTGTACTGGTTAACTCTTCATAGTGGCACATTATTAAAATGGTATTGAAAATGAAAGTTGTTGGTAATGGACATAAATACAGTTTTGTCAATGTTTATAGTCATTTGCCAATCAGCGCACCGCTGAGCTATTTTGTTTAGTGAATTACTCTTCACCTGATCATCGTGATGATGTATTTCATTGTAGAGCATACAGTCGTCTGCAAAGAGTCTGAGTTTAACATCTGTGTAGTTAGTTATGTCATTTATCTATATTAGAAATGAAACTGGAGCTAGGTCAGAGGTGTGGATACCATGCTGTGCATGTATTGGTGACGGTCAGTTAAGTAATTAGTTATCTATTGGAAGATGGGGCCATTGCCTAACAAGTGATTAAGTTTAAGTAATAGTTTAGGGTGTGAGACACGGTCGAACGCCTTCGAGAAATAGAGAAAAATTACATCAGTTTCAATACGTTCATTTATGCCGAGAGACAGGTCGTGAAGTGTTTCGACGAGCTGTGTAACTGTAGATAGTCCTGACCTA
Organism: Rhipicephalus annulatus; assembly: GCA_013436015.1. Classification (NCBI taxonomy): domain Eukaryota; kingdom Metazoa; phylum Arthropoda; class Arachnida; order Ixodida; family Ixodidae; genus Rhipicephalus; species Rhipicephalus annulatus. The sequence goes on along the minus strand of WOVY01000893.1, from coordinate 91,328 downwards.
AAGCCATGCTGGTCGGAATGCAGAATGTTGTTTGATTCAATAAAACTAACTAGAAATTTTAATACGATATGTTCGGGAATATTGCTACTAGTGCAGGTGATCGAAATAGGCCTATAATTGGAAGGATTAGCGGCATTACCTGATTTAAATATTGGAGTAGTTTTGGCAATTTTCCATTCAGGTGGAATGTAGCCGTCTGCCAGTTATTTGGAGTATATCAAATAAAGATATTTACTGACTGTTTCTGCATATCGTTTAAAGAGGCCATTGTCTGGACCGCTACTTCTTTTTCATTGATGCCTAGAAGCAGCGACAGAATGCCAGCCTCTGATGAAGAAGGCGTGCCTAACAATTGCATATCCTGATCATATAAAGAAGCATTTATGTTCACAGTGCCATTATCGACCGTAAAAACCGAATGAAAATAATAGTTGAAATCATCAGCTCTTGCTTGGTCTCGACCGTCTGGTGAAGGTCGATTAGGCATTTTTGTGTTCATATGCTTCCAGAATTTGTGAGGAGATTTTTTAATAAACTCATTCAATGTGGACCCGCAGAACTTCTGTTTCGCGTTACGCACCTGGTCCTTATGTGGTCTAGTAAGTGAGTTTAGCATAGAACGGTAGCCTGGAACATTCTAGTTTTTGTTAGTTTTGTGGGAATTGAGGCTGGCCCGCTGCCTGTGCGCGGGCTTTCCCGCCTTTCTCCAATTCTCATGTCCCGACATGTCTGCCCTCCTTTGCTCTCAGCCGCGCTGGGAAGGGCGGAGTGACGTTTAACTCCCTCACCCGGTAGCGGATGTTGACTGTGGCGCCGCGCGCGGGGACCCCGAGAGGTTTTTTCGCGCGCTGCGTCGGGAGCGGAGAGTACAGTCCGGGACTTCAAACGGTGAGCCACGTATTCTTTTCCGTCCGTCGAGTCCCGTCGCTCGGGGCTCGTCGGACTTCGCCGACGGCGCCTTGCGCCCGCGGCGAACGCTCACCCGCTGTTGCCCCGCTGCGTACTCACGGCCGAAGGGCAGTACGGTGTCCTAGTGCGTGGCCTAGCTACGCCGACCCGTCTCCCTTCAAAGCCAACGCGAGCGCCTTTGCCCTCGCTCGAGCAACCGGGCCTTTGCTCCGGTGTCTCCGTGGATCACCTTTACCGCGGAGACGTGCTCGTGGCACCCTGTGTAGTACTTTGTGCCCGTGGCGTGGATAAGCCTATTTGCTTTCCCGCCGCGCCTTTTGCAACGGGCTGTACTGCGTTTGGTTGCCACAATAAAGTGTTGCGACTTGAGCAATATCGTGTTTCCCGCCACGGCGAAGGTTAACGCGTGCCCTGCGGCTCGCTAAGACCGGACCCACGCTGGTGGCCGTACTCCTTCGGGATACGTGTACACCACACTGGCGCCCAACGCGGTATCAAAAGCTCTAGCTTTTGATTGCTCTTAGCGAGTCAGTTCGCCTGCGCGATTCGGGCTCGTCGCAACATGGCTGCTTCGCGGGACTTTTTGTCCGCTGTCCCTTTTAGCGGATGCCGCGTTGCAAACGGAGGCCATTGCCTCTGTTGACGGGAACCCTTCTGCACCCGTCCGTGTCGGCACCCCCTAGTGCGGTGGCGACACGAGGCGCCAAGCCGCTCCCTTTGGAGATGGCGCGTCGCTTCGGAATGGGCCTCTTGCCCTACCCGAACGTTACGCCAAAGCGCCTCCGACTGCTAATGCGCCCTTTGGCATGCATGGCAGTTCGTCGGCACAGCGCTCGCAGTCGGTTCCCTGCGGAATTGACGGGGCCCTCGCCGACTTTTGCCCGCTATCAGCCGTGCAACCGACACTTCGACCGCACGCTGAGCAGGCGCCTGAATTGTCGATGGTAGCCGCACCAAGTGCGCCTTTGGTTCGACAACAGGCAAATCCCACAAGGAGCCTATTTTGCTCTGGGAATGGCGCGCAGGGCGGTGGTCTGTTTGAAACCGCCCCACTGATCGAGCTGGGCGACTGCTCGTCTTCGCTCGACCGCGCCGCTAACGCACCAACGGTTTCCTACGAAGCCGGTGCGACGACGCAGACTTTGCTGCAAAACGCCGTGCAGATGATCCAAGCACTCTCGGGAGCTGTGCAAACGCTTTCGGCTGGTCCGAAAAGCGGTCACCCCGCTGTTATGTTGCCTGTGCCAACCTACAGCGGATACGGTGATCGGCTCACCGCCCGAGATTACCTCGACTCTCTGTCACGTTATCAGAGAGCGATGGGTTTGGATGATAAGGTGGTGCTCGAACGTGTTGTTCCAGCTGCACTGACTGACACGGCGGCGAGATGGTATCGGCTTTCCGGTTACCGTGCAGCAAACCTCGAGGAATTTCGTGCGGTCTTTTTGCGCGAATTCCTACCCGCTGACTACGAAAGTAGGATGCGGCGAGAGCTCGAGCTCCGTACACAAGCTCCTGACGAGTCTTTACAGGAGTATGTACGGGCGATGGATGAACTTATTTCTATCGCTGAGCCCCGAGCCTCGAACGAGGAACGCGTCGAACGGGTGATACGGCAGGCACATCCGACTTTTTCGGCGTACCTGCGCGGCGGCCGCTTCAGTGATTTGGAAGCGTTGGCCGCCGAGGCGAAGCGCATCCAAGGCGACATTCTCGCCGCGCGTGCCTATCGCCCGCCGCCGCCAGCCAGCGACGCCCTTGAGCCGCGCTGCGCTTGGAGAGGGGCCATGACCCTTCCCCAACGGCAACAGCCTCTCGGCGCCGCCTTTGCGGCTGCAACCGGCTGTGCGTGGGAGTTGAGCGATCGCGCTCTTGATCCCTTTACGCATGAAAGGCGGGCAGCCTGCGCTGCTCCACCTGAAACCTCCACACAGGGACGCTTTTCGACCCAACGTAATGTGGGAGGTGCGGCTCGCAGAAACGTATCCTACGATAACGTAGCGAGCCGATCACGACAGCTCGAAGCTGCTCCGTCTGGGAATACAGACCGTGATGGAGTGCGCTGTTACCGCTGCCGTGAAAGAGGGCACATAGCAAGGGAATGCACCGGATCCAGGCCTCCTGCGAGGCAGGGAAACGGGCTTCCGGGTCGTTCGTGAATGCACGACCGACCCAACCTTTGCTCCTTCCCTCTGCGTGCAGGGCAAGCACTTTTCTTGCTGATACGCACGCGCCGTTCATTCCGGTCACCATTGCCGGCCGTGAATTTTCGGCTTTGCTGGACACGGGCGCTAGCGCCTCGTTGTTCGGCGAACAGGTGTTGTCCCACTTGCAGAAGCACTCGGTGCGCCTGCGGGACAGCCGAACGACATTCACCCTTGCGAAAGGCGTGGCCCATTCGGCAGGCGCTGCAAGGTTGACTGTCAGATGGGGAGATCGAATGAGACGCTGCCGTCTTGTTCATCTTCCAGGGCTCAATGTTCCAGTGATTCTCGGTCGGGACTTTCTCCTTAAAACCGGTATCGTTGTGGACATTGCGAATGGCGGCTATCGTGATGGCCCATTTTGCCAACTCAAGCCGTTCATCAGCCCGCCGGCGCTTACCGTCGCCTTTGCGGCAGAAGCGTCGGAAACGTGCCTTGCGCAGAGTTCGGGGCCAAGCCCCCGCTCACCGCATTTGCCCTCTCACAGTCCCCATCGGGAACGAGAGGCGCGGCACGGACCGTGTCGTGCGCCAACTCCGGGGTCGTACCCTGGCGTTCCGCGCTCGTCGGCTCGAAACCCCTATGTGGATCGACCGACACGACACGAAGAGGCACTACATCCTTTGGTCGCCTGCGCGACTCAGCTGGATGAAGCACAGAAGGCTCGTCTGTCGACACTGTTGTGTCAGCACCACGAGCTCTTCACTGATCAACCTGGCTGCACCGATTTTGTGAGCCACGTGATCGAAACTGGTGACGCGCTTCCTTTGAAGTGTAACCCCAGGCCCGTCAGTCTCGCCAAAAGGCAGATTATCGATGGGTTGCTAGATGACATGCTTGCGGCTGGCATTATTCGCCGCTCGTCTAGCTCCTGGGCGTCTCCAATTGTGCTAGTGCCTAAGAAAGATGGCAGTCATCGCCTGTGCGTCGACTATCGCCGTCTGAATGGAGTGACTCGTAAGGATGCCTATCCGCTCCCCACGATAAACTCCATCGTAGGTAACCTGGGTGATGCACGGTACTTTACCACGCTTGACGCCTCTAAAGGTTACCTACAGGTCCGGATGGGTAACCGTGACCAGTGTAAAACTGCGTTCACGTCCCACAGAGGGTTGTTCGAGTTTACTCGTATGCCCTTTGGTCTTTGCAATGCTCCTGCGACGTTTCAAAGACTCATGGACCGCGTCCTCGGGGAAGCCAAGTGGTCATACTGCATGTGCTACCTCGACGACATCGTGATTTATTCACGAACCTTCGAAGAGCACTTGGCCCATGTTGCCGATGTACTCGAGAGGGTGCGGACCGCCGGGATGACACTTAACCCCGCTAAGGTCCAATTAGCGCAGACCCGTGTTCAGTTGCTCGGGTTTACGCTGGGCGAAGGCTCCATAGAGCCGGATCGGGAGAAACTTCGAGCTATTCTCGAATTTCCCGTGCCCAAGGACGTACGTGGCCTTCGCCGCTTTCTAGGAATGGTCAACTTTTACCGTTCCTTCATTCCGTCCTGTGCCCGACTGCAGGCGCCCTTGAGCAAACTCTTGGGTAAGTCTGCCGAGTGGCAATGGGGACTTGAGCAGCAGGAGGCGTTTTGCCGACTGTCTAACGCCATAGCGGAGACAGCGCAGCTCAAGCTCCCCGACCTGACCAGACCGTTCGTTGTACAGACTGATGCGAGCGATCTGGGTTTAGGAGCTGTTCTCCTACAGGAATACGATGGCGTGTTGCAGCCGTTGGCCTTTGCCAGCCGCTCCTTGGTCTCTGCGGAGAAAAATTATTCCGTGACCGAAAAGGAGTGCCTCGCCATCGTGTTTGCACTGCGGAAGTTTGACGTCTATCTTGATGGGACGAAATTCGTAGTGCAAACGGATCACAGTGCGCTCAGCTGGCTGATGCGGCTCCGTGAGCCTGCCGGCAGGCTGGCGCGCTGGGCTCTCCTGATACAGCACTATGACTTTTCGGTGCAGTATCGAAAGGGGAGCACCAACGTGGTAGCTGACGCGCTATCTCGTGCCCCACTGTCGGCCGAGGACCTTGATCCCGGTGCGACAACCGCTAGCGGTGCCTTAGCACTTGCAAGCGTCAGGGGCGAAACAGCAGCTTCGCCGCCTTTCGGCGAGAAGGGTGGGTCCCCATGTGGACAAACCTTGGCTGCTAACAAGGTAAGCGGCGCACCGCGAAGCGGCCGAGCGGGGGAGCTTTCCGAAGGCCACGAGGCCGAGAGCGAACCCGTAACGCCGACTCAAGCGGTTGTTGCTGCGGTCCTGAGTGGGCGCGATACCAGACTCCCCCATTTTGGGAGAATGGGCATCGCTTTCAGCAGAGAAGAGCTTCTGAAGGCCCAGCAAAGTGACCCGTTTTGTCGCGAAATGTGCGACGGTCTCAGAGAGATGGAGCGCCGTGACGCTGCTTGTCCTGCAGCGGGCGCCGATAACGACTGTCTCGACGAGACGGAGCGCCGTGACGCTGCTTGCCCTGCAGCGGGCGCGAATAGGGGGCTCGAACCAGCGTGTGTCGCTGAGTCCCCGGCGGATTCATATTTGCTGGACCATGACGGGCTCCTGCTGAAGTATATAGCCACTGACGACGAGTCCATAGACCCGTTTAAGGTGGTTATGCCCAAAAGTCTGAGAGCCGCACTGTTGCGATCCTCTCACGACGAACCCATGGCCGGTCACCTGAGTGGCTCGAAAGTTTTTGCAAAACTGAGCCGCGTTGTGACTTGGCCCGGCATGAAGCGAGACATTTTTCGCTACTGCCGTTCTTGCCGCGTCTGTCAAACGGTGAAATCAAGGGGTGGCAAACCGCCCGGTCTGATGAAACCGATTGTCAGTGAGCGTCCGTGGCAAGTGGCCACCTGCGATCTAATGGGACCATTTCCCAGAAGTAAGCAGGGGTTCATTCACCTGATGGTAGTCGCTGATCACTTTTCGAAATGGGTGGAACTTTTCCCACTTCGGAAGGTGACAGCGCGAGCGGTGCTTGAGAAGCTGCAGGAAGTGTTTTGCCGGTTCGGCTTCCCGGAAAGGCTCATCACTGACAATGCTTCGTATTTCACCGCTCGGGTGTTTGGTGTCACGTGCCGTTCCCTCGGAATTGATCACTGCACCACTTCACCCTACCATCCCCAGTCCAATTTGACGGAGCGCGTCAATCGTACGCTCAAACCGATGTTGGCGGCCTTTGCCGAAAGTCAAAGGGACTGGGCAGACCATTTGAGTGAGCTCGCGTTCGCTATTCGAACATCCGAGAGTCGCTCAACTGGTTTCTCGCCCGCCTTCTTAAATTTTGGAAGGGAGTTGGCAAATCCGGTGACCAGCGTCACTCAATGCCAGCTCGAGGACGAGGAGGCGCCGGCAGACTGCTCTGCTTATGCGTCGGCACTTCGGGACAGGCTTTGTCGAGCTTTCTGCAAAGCAAGGCAAAGTTTGGCGTCGGCCAGGGCTCAGCAGAAGGCCCAATATGACCGCAAGCATCGCGACCTAGTTTTTGAGGTGGGCGATCTTGTCCTGAAGCGCAACCACGCCCTTAGCGATGCCAGTAAGGGGTTCTCAACCTCGCTCGCTCCTAAGTGGCTTGGTCCGTACCGAGTGGAGAAAGCTTGCACTCCACTCGCGTACTTGCTGAAAGATCCCCATACGGGAAAACTCAGCCGTGCCCATATCGCAGACCTGAAACCCTTTGTATCACGGTCTGACGAGCTCGCGCAAGAGCCCTGCGGCACTTCGCGCCAGCAACGAGGCACACCCGGGGCGGCGGACCGCATTCGGACCCCGCACCGGTATAATCTGAGGAAGCGGTCACCTTTGTGATTTCGCGCCGGACGGCGGACTTCTCCGCAACCGAAGGCCCTCAGTTTACTGTCTAGCCTCAGTATAGGTTAGCTTCTTTACGGCCTTTTCTCGTAAAGAAGTTGACCCCGCCCTGTCTGCTGCCAGTGTTTCTTTTTTTGAAGTGTTCATGTGTATTTTGTTTTTTGTCTAATATTAAGTGTTATTTGTGTTTTATGTTTTTTGCCAGATGTTGAGTGTCGTTTTTGCTCTGTTTTACTTTTTTTTTTCGTGTTCGTTTCGTCTACCGCGAAGGGAGCTGTGTGTGACCTTGAGTGTCGGTGCTTGCCGGGAGAGAGAGAGACGAAGGACGCTTTGCGCCTACCCTCGCGCAGCCGTCGGCGGTGTGTGTGCGTGTGTAAGTGCGTGACGCTTTAGTGCGAGCCCGCGAAGAGTGCATCATGGCTGCCCTCCATCGACGCAGACACTGGAGGTGCTGGGGGGGGGGCATTGACACACTGACGTCAGACCGTCTGGCTGTGCTCTGCTCTCGGCCGCCGTCGAAGAAGTCCTGCTGCCGTTCCCACCATGGCTCCTGCGCGAGGCCAGCTGAAAGCAACTATATGCTGCCGGCCAAAGCCAGGGCGCCTCGCAGCCAATTTTGGTTCGGCCTCCCTGACCACCGGAGAGGCCCGGCTTCCCGCAACGTCCAGCTCCGTCATCGAGCCAGAATGCGGGGGCCTCCGAACAACCGAAGCGGCTTTCGTCGGACTCGCGGCTTATCAAGAGCAGCAACAAGCCATCAGTGAGCCCCTCCCGTACCTCTGACCTCGCACTCGGGCATCGCACCCAGCGGACACTGTCACGCCCTTTTCCGCCCCTCCGCGCAGTGGACGCTATCCCCCTTCAGGACCACGAACACTAGTGCCACGTTTCTGTGCTCCCTTCCGCAGTTATTTGTATAGTGTCGTGTGTTTATTTTGTTATTTATGTTTTTGTTTCACCTTTGTAATCATTTTTTTAGCAGCAGTAGCAGGGCTGGACTGAGGTTAGCTGTCGCTCATAGCAGTGTCATTTTAACTGCATGGGTGACGTCCGGCTGCCTTTTGCAGACCGGTAAGGGCAAATTTAGGAGAGGGGGATGTGGGAATTGAGGCTGGCCCGCTGCCTGTGCGCGGGCTTTCCCGCCTTTCTCCAATTCTCATGTCCCGACATGTCTGCCCTCCTTTGCTCTCAGCCGCGCTGGGAAGGGCGGAGTGACGTTTAACTCCCTCACCCGGTAGCGGATGTTGACTGTGGCGCCGCGCGCGGGGACCCCGAGAGGTTTTTTCGCGCGCTGCGTCGGGAGCGGAGAGTACAGTCCGGGACTTCAAACGGTGAGCCACGTATTCTTTTCCGTCCGTCGAGTCCCGTCGCTCGGGGCTCGTCGGACTTCGCCGACGGCGCCTTGCGCCCGCGGCGAACGCTCACCCGCTGTTGCCCCGCTGCGTACTCACGGCCGAAGGGCAGTACGGTGTCCTAGTGCGTGGCCTAGCTACGCCGACCCGTCTCCCTTCAAAGCCAACGCGAGCGCCTTTGCCCTCGCTCGAGCAACCGGGCCTTTGCTCCGGTGTCTCCGTGGATCACCTTTACCGCGGAGACGTGCTCGTGGCACCCTGTGTAGTACTTTGTGCCCGTGGCGTGGATAAGCCTATTTGCTTTCCCGCCGCGCCTTTTGCAACGGGCTGTACTGCGTTTGGTTGCCACAATAAAGTGTTGCGACTTGAGCAATATCGTGTTTCCCGCCACGGCGAAGGTTAACGCGTGCCCTGCGGCTCGCTAAGACCGGACCCACGCTGGTGGCCGTACTCCTTCGGGATACGTGTACACCACAGTTTTTGCAACCTCTTGATTTTGCGTTTAGTATAAATTATTTCACGTGTGATCCACGGATTGTGTTTTTGATTTGATTTGAATACCATTGGAACAGAGTTCCGCATACAATGCATGACATGGAATTTGAATTTCAGCCAGACCGCATCAATGCTAGAACAAGCATCAGAACAGAGGTAATAAAAATCAGTGTGCTCGTGTACATGGTACGTCATTATAGCCACATCATTGGCCTTGTTAAATGCAGGTATTTCTTTTAATTGGCCATGTAATTTTGGTGGGCTAATAAAAGGCAATGTGCATAATACCATTTTGTGATTGGATAAACCATCAAGTATGTCTACTCGAGATTCATTTGTAGGAAGGCTGTTACTTACAAAAACAAGGTCCAAGATCGAGGATGACGTTCCCCGTACTCGAGTTGGGACTGAAACAATCTGCTCGAGATTGAAGCCAATCATGGGATCCAATAGGATGCTTTGAGGTTTAGATTCAGGTACAAAAGAACAGCAGTCAAATAAGGCGCACATGGTTATGCCAGTGCTGGGTAACCGGCCACCCACATCAAAAACATGCTGTACAGAAGTCACACTCTGTAGATTAAGAATAGGGCACACGTACACCTTTTGCGGGGGGGGGGGGGGTGACTCGCCCAGCTGCGATAGATGTGGTGAGCCACTGACAATGTTGCATATCCTCCCACAATGCGCAGAAGTAGAGCTGTATAGAAGAAAGCACTTCCCATCCCTATACAAGCAGCAAATTCCTTTCCATCCTTCAGTGTTTTGAGGCAAAACCTTTCATTAAACACTAGTAACTCTTCGAGTTTTCAAAAGATGTGCATACCTTCAATGTCATGTATCCGTAGCCCAGTCTCTGGTCGCTGTTGCAGTATTTACACTATAAAAAGCACCTGCCTCCCAGCCCTTGGTATGAAGGAAATTGACTATGCAGTGTTACTTGTATGACCTCCCGCCACCCATGTCGATATTCTGATTTTAAAAACTATATGTGCCTTGCCCCCATATAGTCACTGATCGTCGTGCACATGCCACCCTGGCGCTCCGTAAAGCACCATTCGTCATCATGAATCGTGCACCCCTGTTCGTCTCTCAATAAATGCAACTCTTGCTAAACAGAACTCATTTTCTTGGTCCATTCGTTTACGTTTGGGTATGTGACCTTTGGGTCAGGTTTCGCCTTGGATTTTGTGGAGCTTTAGCTTGGTATGTGGACATGTACAAAAGAGAGAAAACTGTCTAGGCATGATTAACTGCTACTAACTCCTTTTATGCATGAAAGATTCAAAGTTATTTTTGCCAGAGAATTCGTGTGACGATGCTCTTCATCAATGAAGCTATTTTGTGATATCTGATAGGGGCGCTTTGGGGCCCTTTTAAAGTTCTGAGCCTTAGTTTCTGTGACATGTTATTGCTCTTATTACTTCAACTTTTTGGAAAAACTGGGACTTTTGTAAGCTCTCTTCTATATACAAACCAAGTTCACCTAGCTCGATGAGATCAAATCTTTATCTGTATATACTGTAGCCAAGCAGATTTCTTAGCTGTTGGTGCTTTTTGTTTTATTCGTGGCTTGTTCATTGTTGTTCCTGTGTGGTTAGGTGGCACAAAATGGTCTCGAGATCCTTTCAATCCTGGCGGAAAGACTCAAGGAGGACTTCCGGCCATACATCTCCACAGGTGGGCGTAACTCTACTGAGAGTTTCTACACGGGCTGGTTTTGTGCAAGGCCCTTGTGCCATTGTGAACACAAGCCTCTCTTCTGCACACACTTAAGAGAACTGATTTTCTGGTATTAGAAAACCACAATACTAGAATTGCCATGCTTGCTGCTAGATGTGTGGTAAGCGAGAAAACGTACAAATAGAAAATGCAACTGGCAACACTACTTTGAAGTTCCATCACCAAGTGCCATGATGCTTGAGATTTTGATACTATGTAGTAGTTCATAATCGGTAAAAATAAAGCACATTGTCTTCAGATGTAGCCAGTGTTGCCAAATTGCAAAAAATACACTTTGAAATTCATGACATCATGGCGGAGATCTTGGTACTAAATTTGGAATCTGAATTCTAACCTTGGTTTTCTGCGTTGCTTTTAAAAATATGAGGCTTACTTTAATGAATTTAGAGTTCTCAAAGTAAGATTTATCAGTTTAAACCGATCCATTGTTCGATGTTCACCATTCCAGCAGTTGGCTGTTATGACAGCCGTGGAGAATTAGGATAGGCTTGGTGACATTGTTAAATGCTTTTGTTTAGCTTGTGCTGTTTGCCAGTAGTGAAGGGTGACTATTGATAAGCTTGCAAAGAGGTTTGTGTTGCCAATGTTCATGGCCTTATTGCTACCATGTTGATACATTGTGTAGCGTGTGCTGTGTGTTGTGCTTCTGAGCCTTGCCAATTTTTCTGTGCCATAAATAGTAGGTTCACTTTTCTGGGTCCATGCAAGATAGAATGTGGCCTCCTGCAAAAAACAATTTCCATTTGGCCTACTGAACTCAAATCTCTGTACAGAGTCCTTGCTTTCACTGGTGCCAACTACTGCTGCAGAATTATATTCTGATGTGAAAACTGCTTTCTCTCACAGTCATTCCGGCAACCATGGACAGAATGGGTGACAGCAAAGATTCTGTAAGTCTTTGGCATATTTATTGTGATTCTTGACGTGTAGGTTTGAGTCGTCGTAACGCTATAGATTTACTGTACTGAAGGTTTCTGGGGTTTTCTCAGTACTAGTAGAAAGAGGACATTATTAATACTTACTTTAGCATCTAGTGAATTTTACATTATTTTTATGCTATCAAATTTTTTTCTAACCAAATTTTATTAGTTTTGTCAGCATGCTTCATCTCCCCTTCAAACCAAATAAGGTGTCAGCTGTGCACGTCTTTTTGCCAAGCTTACATGCAGCCGTATATTTTCTTTTTGGGTTTATTATTGTCAAGCTTTAATTACCGTATTTTTTTGCACATAACCCTCTCCAAGAACCAGAAAAATGTGCTTAAGAAGAGGAGGTGCGGGTTTTTTTTGCAGGGCAGGGGTGTGACAGCTGCATCAATTGTGCAGATTTGACACAATCCTTTCTTTTGCACAAGATTGAGCAAAAAACTGCAAAATTAGTTGAAATTGTGGCACACTATGCAAGAATAGCCGACCACGTCAAAATAGTTTTGACACTTCTAATTTTAGCAGGAATTGAAAAATGTTTCAATCACCTTCAGTTTGCACACTACTACCCAATCTAATCCAGACGGGCAGACTATAACTACTAGTAGCTTACTATACCTTAACCATTAAACCTTAACCTTTGTAGTTCACTATAACTTACTGAAAATAAATCCTTCAAAAACGAATCTTATTATGCTTACCAACAAAACGATGCCCCTTCACTTTACTTATTCCTTAGAAAATGCTACCATCAAGGGAGCTGATCATGTTAAATATCTAGGAGTCGCACTCACCAGTAACCTCAAGTGGGAGATGCATGTTGAAAACGTGTATAGAGGTGCACTAATGAAATTGTTGTTTTTGAAGAGGAAGCTATGTAATAATCCTCCTGCGGTTTGATGGTAATGCGATTAAGTGTGGGCCCAGGATTCGTTCATTAAAATGACTCGGCAATCGGGGCCTTCAAACATGAAACACAGACGACTTTATAGACAAGACTAGAAACCACACAAGATATTTACAGGCTCAATACTGTTTGCCAATTAACCTTCCGTCTACTTGCGACATGCTGCACACTCCTACATTCACCTCCTCACGCTGTCGTTGCGCCGGTGGCACTACATGGCCCAACGAAGGTTGTGATGGCTCGTCATCGCGTGCGCCCCGGTTGTAACAGCTCAGCAGGGAGTCGTAATGGCCAGTTGATCCGAGGTTGTTACCGCGCCTCGGGGGCAGTTAGTCAGCCGCTTCCAGCTGCGGCATCACTCCCGGTCACTCCGAGACACTCGCACCAGGCCGCTGGCGCTCCAAGGAGCCAGGGACGGGATCTTGGCGCTGCTAGACAGTCACACCAGGCCGCTCAAACAGCAGGCCACTGGTGCACCAAGGAACTAAACACGAGATCTCAGCGCCGCCGGAACAGTCGCACCAAGTCGCTCGAACAGCAGGCCGCTGGTGCACCGAGAAACTCGATGAACTACTGACGCTGATGTCTGCCTGCACCGCTCTTCCTCTTTCTGCTCTTTGCTTGTGGCCACACGGTAATCGTCACCAGCTGCCTCCTCTTACTGTCACGGCCATGCACCACTATCCACATCATCACACACGGTAAAACTGAGAGCATACAAGCGACCGAAATTAGAGTATGCAGACAATATTTGGAGCTCAATATTTGGACCCAACGATATTTGAATAAAAAAGTGGAAAGAGTCTTAAATTTAGCTTACTCTCGAGAGTGTAATAAATCTATGTATTAAGGCAAGCCTACCAAAACTGGAGCAGCGCGGTTTAGTATACAGATTGAAATTAATCTACCAGCGTCACCATGGGGACCTCAAATTATCATGGGATCGTTATTTTCAGCAACCTTCAAAACTTTTCACAAGGATGAATCACGAGAAACTTTTTGGCAGCCACTTAGCCACATTAATGTCCACAAGTTCGCTCTCTTTCCCCTTTTCCCTGGAATGCGTTATCTGCAGAAGCAGTGAATGCTGCATCGACAGCTTCATTTATGAAACATAAGGAAAGTCTAATTTTTTTGGTACAAGTGTTGCATATTGAAAATACCTTGATTTGTGTGCAATTAAAGTGACTTGTGCGTATCGAAAAACATTTTGTTTTTATGCAATTGGGTTGTCTATCATGTGGTACTGTTGTATTTTGTTCTATGAATCCTAGGTGGCATCAGTTACACTAACACTAGTAACCCACTAACAGTGGGCACCAATGAGGGTTTACAGAAGGGCATATATAGGGTAGGAACAAAGAGTACCGGGCACTTAGTCGCTGACCCAGCTGAACATTGCATCGTCCTTTCGTTACTCAGGACATGGTGTCTGACGTGGGGTCTGCATCATAGTAAAAATGCCCTTGGGCAAGAACACCAAGAACAGCAAGCTACCTGCGGTGACCGGCGGGAAAGCCATGGTAGCCATGGTCGCTGGGCCTAACTTGCGACCGCCACCTTATTTCGACTTCGAGAACCCAGCAGCTTGGCAAAGGTGGCGTCACCAGTTCGAAGACTGCAGTTTCGCAACAGGTCATCCTGCAGCGGACAATGAAGTTCGCGTCAGAACGCTACTGGGAACCAGGTCACGAGGCATTTTGTGTTCATTGCAAGTCTGGGACGAAGACTATGGAAAGTACAGCGTCATCATCGCTAAGCTCGACGGATACTTCGTACACCCTGCCAGCGAGCTGTACGAGAGTGCAAGGTTCCACCGACGTGTTCAATAGGCAGGCGAGACAGCTGGCGCGTTCTTCATCGCACTGGGAAATAAGGTGGAACCCTGAAATTACTCTGCATGGGACATAGAGGTGCAACTGGTCCACAACCATTTTATCGTTGGCCTTTGTGACATGAAGTTGTCCGATAAGCTGTGCCACAATTCAAAGCTTACGTTAGATAAACGCTCATTTGTGTCCGTCAAGCGGAAGGCACAGAGAAGAAAAGACCAAATCTGTCAGCATGTTCGCCAGTGGCGATAACGCATCCCGAAGCGATAAACGTGGACACTGCGAAAGTCGTGCAGAACTGCCCACAGCAGCGAGAGGCGCGCAATGCAGTTGCTGATGGATGCACGTGTGTTCGCCTTGTGGATTTTGTGGCCGTTCCTTACATTTGTGCTCAGAATGTCCCGCACGCCTAGCAATCTGCAACAAATGTGGAAAGAAGGGTTATTTCATAGTAGGTTGCTGGGCTAGCAAACATCATTCTTTTGTGGAATTGGGTGCTGTTGGTTCTAAGAGAGAAGCGTGGGCTAAGTTCATCAATGTAAGAGTGGACGGCATGATTTTACGCTTCAAAATTGACCCCGGCATCGAGGTCACAGTCGTCCCCAGTACATTTTCTGGAATTCCGTCTCATCTTGAGGTGCCAGAAGGGAAACTTTCAGGACATGCGGGACAACCAGTAAACGTGCTGGGAACTTTGACCGCTACTCTGCAGTGGAAGAACAAGTCGGCAATGCAACGACATTACATGCTTCGGTCGCAGGTCACGCTACTTCTTGGGTTTTCTGCTATCCAGAGCTGGGGGTGGTCAATTTCGTGGATCCAGTTGTCAAGATGCAAGGCATCCAGGTGGCATCAGACAAGCTGTTCTGTGGTACGGGCGAGCTGCGAGAAGCTTACACTATATGCCTAAAACCAGATGCTGTCCCCTATTCCCTGCTGGTCCCAAGACGTGTGCCCATCCCTTTACAAGGTGTCGTGAAGGCGGACCTCGACAGGCTTGAAGTGGAGGGCGTGATCAGACGTGTAACAAAGCCTACACAGTGGCGCGCCGATATGGTTGTTGTACCGAAGGCATCCGCTTCATATCACATCTTCGTTGACCTCACCAGACTGAACCAGGTGGTGTTGCGTGAGTGCCATATCTTGCCCACCGCCGACCAAGTTTTGGGACTACTGGGTAATGATAAGGTGTTTTCGAAGCTTGATGCCACATCAAGTTTTCATTAAGTAAAACTGGCTGAAAAGTCTGAAGAATTAACAACATTCATCATGCCGTTCGGAGTAACGTTATTGTTACCGTTGACTGCCATTCGGTATAGCGTCGGCCTCCGAATACTTTCAGCACCAAATGTGCTACATTCTTGAGGGTCAAGACGAGGTCGTAAACATGATCGACAACATTTTGGTTTCTGGCCGTGACCATGCAGAACATGACAGACGGCTTCAATCATTGCTGAATCTACTGAGAAATGCTGGGCTGACCCTGAACAAGTCGGATTGTCAATTCCGCGTCACAAGCGTCAAGTTCTTCGGCGTTGCTATCGATGGCAGCGGTATTTCACTGGACCCAGACAAGCTTGCTGCTGTCAAGAGCATTGAACCCCCTGTCAGTGGCATCCGCAGACTATTGAGCATGGTAAGCCATGCGGGACGGTTCTTACCACGTCTGTCAGAGGTGAGTGCCCCCATTTGAAGACTGCTCAACAAAAAAAGTGACTGCGTGTAGGGACCGGCCCAGCAGCTTGCTTTCCAAAAGAAATGATGTCATCCAACATCTGCATGGCTAACTACCACCCTTTGGACCCGACCATCGTATTCACAGATTTCAGTTTGTTTGGTTTAGGTGCTGTTTGGTTACAAAACTAGCGAAGCGGAGAGCGCCGAGCCGTGGTCTACGGAATACGCTCCCTCACACCAACGGAGCAAAAATACAGCCAGATGGAATAAGAAGGCTTGGCAGTTGCATGGGCTGTCAATCGGTTTGACGAGTATGTCCGGGACTTACACTTCACCATTGAGACTGATCATTTATCGCTCACATCATCGCTTGTATCCACGGACGCCAACGCTTTACCGCCAAAATTCCAGAGGATTCGACTGAAACTCATGAGGTACCAGTACACGATTCTGTATGTTCCGGGGAATCTGCTGGAAACAGCAGATATTCTCTCAAGAGCACCAATTGCACCAGCGTCCCCAGTGGAAGAAAACCAAGTGGAGTTGTACGTTAGTGAGGTCATCGGCAACATCGAGGAAGGCGCACCAGTTAGCAAAGCGGCTCGTCAGCACCAGTTGATGGCTTGTGAGTGTGTTACCTTCGTGAAGTAATGCAGTCAAGATTAGGTTGGCCGCAAAAAAAAAAAAAAGTTCCATCAAAATTCTAAAAGTATTGAAAGTACCAAGGTGAGCTGACCGTATCCAAGGGACTGCTCCTGAAAGGAGGGTGTTGATGATTCTGGAGGCTCTGCAGAGGGACGTGTTGGATTCTCTTCACGAAGGTCATCAGGGAGTCAACTGATCCAAGGCACGTCCGTATGATGCTGTTTGGTGGCCTCATATAGACAAACATATTGTGTGTATGGTGGATTCATGTGAATGTTGTGCAACTACGAGGGTCCAGCATGCTGAGCCTTTGCTGCCAACACCTTCATTAGAGTACGCTTGGCAACAAGGGGGTGCAGATTTGTTCCACATGGAGGGACAAATTTTTCGGCTGCTTGCAGACTACTATTCACGCTAACGAGAGGTCATCAAGCTACGCAACACTTCCAGCCAAGCAGTTATATTGGCAATTAAGAGTGTCATGGCTCAATTCGGCATACCGGAAGTGCTTGGAAGCGATAATGGCTCCCTTTTCTCGTAACACAAGTTTGCAAGCTTTGCCCAGAACTATGGGTTTAGTCACATCACTAGCAGTCCTTGTTACCTTCAATCGAACGGTGCAGTGGAGCAGGCTTCAAGACTATGAAGGATCTTATCTGCAAGAGCAACGACTGGTTCCTCGCATTGCTGGCGTACCGTGACACACCAGGTGTCGCTGGGTACAGCGCGTTCCAACTCCTTATGGGGCGACGGTTACGGACACGCATTCCCAGGGACCAGGGCAAGCTGTGACCGGAATTACCACGGCCAGACGTCGTCCAGAAGGACGCCTTCGCTAAGAAAAGGCAAGCTAGGGGCCTGAACCGTTGTCATGGGGCGTGAGAGCTCCGGGATCTCTCTCAGGAGTTGGGGTGTGGGTAACTGTTGCCGAGTATAAATTCTTAGCCGGGCCCAGCATCCAGGATCCTACATCGTGGAAACTCCCAGCGAAGTTATACGATGAAATGGACTGCATCTCGTGTCTTTTTCCTCAGTCTCTTTTACGAGGCCAAATCACAGGGTCAGCCAGGCGCAACCATCGCCTGGCCAGTGCGATACGACTACCAGGGCAGAACCTGAAAACATTCTGCACAAGGTTACCAGGTTACCACTGAGTGTTCTCAGAGATGTATATACAGGGTATAAATAAACAGTACTGGGCACTTAATCGCTGGCCCAGTTGAACGTCGCATCGTCCTTTTGTTACTCTCGACATACCATAAATCTACGTGTACTAAACATTGCTTATTACTTTCCAATTTTGTACTTACTTGTATATTATTTCAATTATGCCAAGCTATTCAGAGTATAAATAATATGGTATAATTGTATTCTTGTATTTCACTCCTGTATGGGCCCGATGAGGGCCTACAGTATCTGTGAATAAATAAATAAGAAAAGAGAGAAATGCCGCAAATGCCGCAATCCAGCTCACGCCAATTCGTTGCCAGCCGTAGCTTAGTCAAATCTATGGCCATGGTCGCATGGTGTTGTGCTGCCTGTGCTCCGACAGTTGAAAAAGCTACGCTGTTGACCTGTGATCTGCCATCGGCATGCTTGCGGACTCGTAGAAGGCGGTTATACAGCAGAACCTGTGGAACTGTTCTTGTTGCGCGAGCTTTCACTTCAGGCGAGACAGCTATCTTGCCTGGAGTGGGCAGCGTGTGCGGCAAACTTCCACCTGCAGACGTTGCTTTCGGAGATCTACCTGATGTCGATGTTTTGATTCCAGCGGCGATAACCTTTGAAGGGTTTGCCGACGCTGACAGACCTCGAGCTATGTGCGGAATTGACCTATGACGAAATCATTCGTAAAGTTACGGAGGATTGCGACGACTCTTACACCAAGATCGAAGAGGCAGCACCTACACAGCCAATGAGCTCAGAGTTAACGCGAGTACTGACACTGTCATCGGTTTATAGCGACAGCATATCGTTAGCTTAAAAACGAGGCAGACATCATCGCTGGCAAGTGGAAAGCTGTGCAAATGAAATCGACTTTTTTGTTTTCTTTTGCGCCTAAGTGTTTACAAGTGCAGTAGTGTTGGCAACATTGGATTTTTTTCTTTTCTTTCTTTATATTGCTGCTGATGTTTCTTTTTTTTATTATAAACAGTTTTTCAGAGCCACCTAAATGATGCATTTGCTTAATTGCAATGAAAATTTTGTACTCCTGCTGTGATTCTCTTCGTCAGAAAAAAACACTTATTAAAGAAGTTTGTTCTTGCTTGCATTTGTTTTTTTTTTTGGACTGCCCGATTTTCTGGACGTTTTTCCGGTTCCTTGAGGGTCTGGAAAATCGGACGTCGATTGTATGTGAAAAAAATGAGTTGCTGTTGTAGTGGGCCGCTCTGAATGCTTCTCCAACTGAATTCGATGTTTTACTTATACAGTTTTCTGGTTTTACAGTCCATCACTGGGTGCTCTCGGACTATGCAGATGCTTGTCATTTTTTCTTTTATTCTTCATTTATGTTTACTTGCCCCTAAATTTTATTCTTAAAGCCCGTCATTAATGACAAAGTTAATTTCTTTCCATCGTGATTTATTAATTGTTCTTTCCACCCACCGTCAGTGCGGTAGCAAAGTCGTCCCTCATTTTACGATGTCAGTTTTGTGGGACCTACAACATTGGAGTTCGACTTGTGAAAATTAACACTCCAAAAACCAACACTCCAAGATGAAACACGAATGGAGGCAAACCTCATGCTGGAGGAAACGAAATTACTGTCCGAATGGAGGAGTTTCTGTGTACAGTGGTTGGGCGGGTTACAATAACACTAATGCCAATCATAACAACAATTGTTGGAGCTTAACATTCCAAAACCATGATATGATCGTAAGGGATCCCGTAGTAAAGGGCTGTGCCAATTTCAAACCACTTGGGGTTTTTAATGTGCACCTAAACCTGACTAGGTCTCTCTCGTTTGGTTGTGTTTATATTATTTTAAGAATCAGCGCATGGGCTCTGAAGGAGATTAAAGCATTAAGGTTTTGATAACTGGAGTCCTTATCAAGCTGTACTATATTTCAAGCGCCCAAGCAGTGATGCTTCCTTACTCGATGAAAGCAAGGTTGCAGGGCCATGAATAGAAGCAATGATGCTTCTGTAACTGTAGAATACCCCAGTGATGGAACCACTGAAACGGGCTTGTGTATTGCGTGGCATATCTGTGGAATATTGTTTCTTTTTTTCATTTTCATTTTCTTCCTTTCCTTGGTTTAGAGGGACCCTCACACCAAAATCGAAGCCTTGATATTTTTGTCCTGTATATGCGGCATCTTCTGGTTGTTAATTAGTGTCATTTTAATCTGGCTCTAAAGTAACTGTGAGTGCTCGTCCAAGTTGACAGCACCGCTCTGCGTTGCCACATTGTGATGTAAATGAAAGCCCTGTGTGACGTTTCACAAGAAAGTGAGTATTGTTGTTGCCGCAGAACATTTGCGGGGCACACATATAACCAAAATTGGCAGCCGACGAGCGCCCCGCCCCGGTGGTCTAGTGGCTAAGGTACTCGGCTGCTAACCCGCAGGTCGCGGGTTCGATTTCCGGCTGCTGCGGCTGCATTTCCGATGGAGGCGGAAATGTTGTAGGCCCGTGTGCTCAGATTTGGGTGCACGTTAAAGAACCCCAGGTGGTCGAAATTTTCGGAGCCCTCCACTACGGCGTCTCTCATAATCATATGGTGGTTTTGGGACGTTAAACCCCACAAATCAATCAATGGCAGCCGACGAGGGTTCCTTGCCCCTCTTGCTCTGTTGTCGGGCTGCTCTCTAGGTGGTTCTGGCTGCTTATGCTAGGAATGCGATTCTTTTTTTTTTTCTGGGGCAACACACTTTTAACAGGCTGAAATTGCACAGAAGCACCCACATCGTTTCATTCTTTACCGTGCATGCGGGGCGCCAGTTTTGACAGACATACTTCACAGGCATTTTGAAATAATAATCAAATTTGTTAATTAATGATGGTAGCATTAATTATATGATTTGCTAGAGCAATTGTGTTTCAATTTTAGAATTACTAGACACAGGCTTAAAATTACCCTGTACAGGGCCCCTTAAAATTTGCTTGTGGTCAGTCAAGAGCTACACCAAAGCTTTTCTTTTTCACTTTGTTGCAGGTGCGGGAGCAGGCAAAGTACTTCACTATGACACTAATGAAGGTGTCATCTCCTCAGGTTGGTCGGCTTGTCCATTGATGTCATTGTTTCTGTGCAGAGCTTTTGGTAACCACTCTCGGGTCAGATTGAAAAATCCAATTGCTTCGTTACATTGCGCATGCTGTCACCAATCACACTATTCAGATTTCAAGTGGGACTGGGCAAATGTTAAAGTTAATTGAAGTTCAAATTATGGAGGGTTAAAAAGCAAACCAGTTAACAAATGTCTACTGAGTCAGCCTGCCTTTATTTATTAGGTGCAAAGCAGCTCTTTGACTAGCCTGTGTAGCGCTGTCCCTCTATCTGCACCACTCCCCTCGCCGCAGTTGTTGGAGCGGTGCCAAGTTGCTCACGCCCTCCTAGCAGTGCGCGGTGACATCTTTCTCCCTCGCCTGCCACGCACTCACTGCGTGTCAGCTCTCTCGCTTCACCCTCTCCACTGCTCGCAACACTCGAGCCCATTCTTCACATGGGCATTATCTCACCCTCGCCACCTCTCTTCATCTGTCGGTCTTGAGAATCTCATAGCACCAAAAATGTGGACAGTGCGCCGCTGCTTGCTGTGCGATTACGCGGACGGATGGGGCGCTGTCGGGGCATGCTTCCCGCTAGTGTGCACAGATCTTTCGTAGCGAAGCCAATCGCGTTCGCGAATGGCTATGTCAACATAGATTAGGTGCAAGCAAAGGAAGCCGAACGCAAGTGTCAGCAGTGGAAGACCAGCGACACCAACGAAGTGAGAGTCGAGAACACCTATCATCGCATTCAAGAATACAGACGACATGCAGGTAACACTGACGACACACGAGCCAAGGAGGCCGAGCACAGTAACAATCGGACGTCACACAATACGAGTTGGTCCAACCCATTACAACTGCCTCAGGCTGAATTCTTGGTCAGCCACACATGATGCCGCACAAGTGTGCAGCGGGTACGAGGCTTTTCTGAAGAATCAATAGTGGCATAGTGGAGTACAGAAAAATTACGGAAGCCGTAATAGCTCAAAAAAGCTTTCGCTGTGACTTCCGCACAAGCCTGGAAGTTTTTTTCTAACACAATCTCTTCACCATTTTTCAACAGGGCTGATTTCATTTGATTTTGATTTTATGCTAAAAGAAAAATTACACTTCATATAGAGAGGGTTAACGGCATCCATGCCTGACGAAGTCATCCCAGCTGAAACAACATTTATGCACGCAAGCAATGACAACAAAAGCGGAAGCAATTGAAAAACTTTCATAAAAGAAACAAAAGACATATAGAAAGATAAAAAGAATAACACGTTAGCCTTACCAGCGGTTTTACATTCCCTTTTATGAGCGAAGCTCCTTAAGGCTTGTCCACTGTTATTGTCCATCGTAGTCACTGCTATGGCCGTAGAGCTAGTACTCAGCTTCCTCACTAGACGGTGCTGCGGCGCTCCAGTTTGATAGAAGAATAGAGGTGCAGCTATAAAATGCGTTTGCACTTGGCGCGCTTCTCCTTTCACCGGCAGTCTGTGTGTATGAGTGACGATGACGGTGGAGCGAAGGGCTTGAAAAGGGGCTGCAGCACGTGCTGCAGTGAGAGCACGCGATGCCGAAGCTGCACGGAAGCGCTGGCAAGAGGTTCCTGAGCTGAGAGTCCACAAAGTGGCAGTGAAACGTGCACGCAGTGTTCGTCACATCTTTTCATGATGATCGACTGATGATCACGATGCACAGTTTTGCCTTCAAAGTTTTTAGGCTTTTTCCGCTCTTTGTAGAATGCTCAATTCTTTCCACGTTATACCGTCTGATGTAGGCTCCTTTTATGCCGATTGACTTACTTCAAAAGCACCGACAGCTATATTTTAGTCTGTTGAATTTGAGGTTTTCAAAGTTTGACGTCTCTTGATGAGGTTTTTAGTCTCCTGGGATAGCTTGCCAGTCTCCTGTCTTATGAATGTACCGCCCGACTTCCATTGCACACTCCTTAATGATAGCAGTCAGATTATCGTTCGGTGTGTCGACGCTAACGTCAATTTCCTAGGTTAAAGCCGCGAATCTATTCTTAAGAAAAACTGAATTCCTGTACTTTTTCTCTCAGCGCAAGCTCTTTGATTGGCTCCTTGCATATTAGTTTCTGCCGTTCCGTTCTCATGTCTAGGCAGATTCGAGGCCTTGCCATTCTGTCGCCATTGCATCGTATCTTGCCAACTACTTCATCCTGTACGATGCCTGGGTGTGCACACAGAATGAAATCTATTTCATTTTCAGTTTTGCCATTAGGACTCCTCCACGTTCACTTACATTTAGCCCATTTTCTGTAGTGGGTATTCGAAAACTCTACTAGTAGGTTCCCTCTGGAATTTCTAGATCCAGTGCCATATTCCCTCATTGCATGGTCGCCAGTCTGCTTCTTGCCTAGCTTGAAATTAATGTCGCTTATCAGTATTGTCTCTTTACCTTACCCCAAAATGATCATCATGGCTGCATGTAGGTGCGCACCACCTTTGTCTTGTACCTCTTATTAAACTTGCCATCCTCTCACTAATGCTTTAGTATTCCTTTATGTTTCCAGCTATATTTTTTATGGATAGGAAACCCCACCCCTTCTGTCAACAATAGCACAAGACGTGTCTGTTCTTTGGCAGTGTATAAGCAACATGTGACCTTTTGACTTTGCCGAGCCCTATTACATCCCATTCAACTCCTTCTAATTCCTTGAATAGCTCATCTAGACTTGCCTCACCAGATAACGTTTTAGTGTTATATATAGCCAAACTCAGATTCCAATGGTGGCCTGTCCAAAATAGACTTATAAAAACGCTGGTTCAAACATGGAGGTGGTAGATGTGGCTGAGGTTGGGTCTCAATTAATGCTGTTTTGGATTGAAGTTTGGGCAGAAAGCCCGAAAAAATCGGATGCTAAAGATTTTTAACATTCAAAATTTCATATGTTCTTGTATTTTGATGTCCACAAGGCAGATTTGCAACTCTGGACTCTGAGGAGGCACATCCTTGTCTGCCATGTCGCTTGGGTTTCCACAGAAGTTGAGAGAAGAGGAGGTGCTAAGAAAATAGCATCTTTGCCTTTCCTATGTAAAGTGTTGTCGGCAAAACTTTGGTTCATAGGTTGGAAAAACTTGTGGAGCTCACTCAGACTCGCTCATAAAATATATTTTAAGCTCTGGACTCACTCGGACTCAGACTCACCAAAACATCACTCACACGGACTCAGATTCATAGTTCGATCCGAGTCTGAGTGGATCATGCGTCCGGCAGTCTAGAATGAGCTTCCTCGATCATGGTGCCAATGCTGTTTAACACCAATATGTCACGTGATCGGTGCTCTTCTTGGTACCGTTTGACATACTACCTTTGAATATGACTTCTGAGAACATCAAAACCAGTAAGGTCATTTCTCTTGTAAAAGATGACAGCATAAAATATAGTCAAGAAATTTCCTGGAAGAGTAGTTGGTGGAGATCAAGGCACTTTAATGGGTTACTCACGCCTCAAATTAATAAATATTGAAGTAATGTATGAAAGACACTGCTTTGGATTACCTGTGAGTAGATTTGAGTGTAAACGTGAATCCTGGTAAGGCTGATAGTAATGCCGAAGATGACTATATACGACCTTAGGTCGGCAAAAGAAAGTAGAACTCACTCAGACTCACTCAATAAATATATTTTGCACTTTGGGCTCGCTCGGACTCGCCAAAATTTTTCAGAGCCGGACTCGCGGGACTCATTTTCACGAAAATTTTCTTTGGCCGCACTCGCTCAGACTCGCGGCTTGATCTGAGTGAGTCCGAGTGAGCCGACTCATGGGTTAGTTCGCCAACGCATGTTTTGGTTACACCAAATCATGTGCATAAATACAATTTGGCTTCTGCATTGCAATCTCGTCCCCAATAAGACAATTATGAAACACCACCCTGCCAACAGTTCTTCAACCTAGCAATAAACACTTTCATGTAGCTATCGAGAGAATATTCTCTCGTATTTTTTTTTATGCAGTTTCGCTTTGAAGTATTAAAAAACATGAAATAATTGAAAAATATTTTATTCGATTCGCCCACACACTTTAATATTCAAATTCATTTTGCACCTGAAATTTTACTATTCCCACAGCTTTACTATTAACCACAAGAACAGTTTGGTCAGTAAAAAAAAAGTGCGAGCAAAAGGTTGTGTTGCTGTGTGTTTAGTTTATACAACAACTGTCTATTATTTAGTGAATTTGACATAGCCTACTTGGGACTAGTTGTGGTAGTATAAACCTACTGTATATATGCTGAAAGTGCGAAGAATTGGCATTCATTTTCTCTTCTCATAGTCAACCTCTTACAAGTGAATCTATGAAAATGATGTTCAAAGATGACCATAAACTACTCTAGTGTTCCTCCTTAGTGTCCATTTTGATTCACAGTGCCCCACATTGAGAAGCAAATTGTTTTGTTTTTTGTTCCAGTACATCCTTGAGAAGATGATGCCAGCGTTCAGCCACAAAAATTTTCGAATACGTGAAGAAGTGTTATTGTGCCTCCAGGACACCTTAAATGCGTAAGTATATGGATGACTCGTTTACTGTTGGAAAAAACCTAACCGCACATGTTCTCTGCAGTGACTCCCTGTGAATGTAGATCGTGAAATCGTCCTGAATATAAGCCAGTTCTTTTCTTCTATCTCTGAGGTGCTACCAGCGCACCTGTTCTGTATCTGGGTTATTGAGGAACGTCTCGCTACATTGGGCCCTTTCTATTGTTAACCACAAAATTTTGCACATTCGTGATCATTTTACACCCCTGCATCGTAGCGAAGGAGATTATAACATGAAAGTGCTTTATGCCGGGGTCCACCACGGCTCTGCTGACGTATTTCAGTCATGAAAGTGACGTTGAAAAATATATACTAAGAGATTGAAAAGAAAAAAAAAATCAGAAGGCAAGCATCTGTTGCACGGAATCTTCAGCATGCAGTGCTAACCACTACGCCACAAAGCGTACGTTGTCTGAAATGCTAGCGGCAAGCCATTGATATACACCATACACCGTTTGGCAGTCCTCAGAGCTTCGAAACTGTAGCGCGCTTTCGTTACCAGTGGTGAGAGGGCATGACGGGCTCATTTTGGGTGCACTCTAAAGGTTTTCGCCTCACAAGCCACCACCCCCACGAAGCGTGGTTTTTCCTGTGCGTGCACTTATCAGCCTTGTAACTCGAAAGAGGATGAAGGTGACTTTGCACGCTGCGCAGCCGCATTCACAAAAGGAGCGCGCTGCTGACACACGACGCAGGAAGAATCGGGACAGTTGTTCGCGCTTCTCCTTGTATGCTCGTTTCCTGCGTATTTGTTTGAACAGAACTCTTTAAAGGATCCCTGAAGCGTTTTTTTTCACATTTCGTTTTTAATTAGACCACTACTGGAGCAAATCATTGGCACCAGAGTTCAATCCAAACACCCATTATTAACGGAGCTACGAGTACTAAAAAAGTACCCTCCTCCTCCGCTCCGTCTTTCACCCTCAACTGCCCTCAACTCTTTCTTCGAGCGCTCGGTGCTAAGCTCTGCTTTTACTGTGCCTGTGTCACGATGTGGCATGTGTCCGCTAACGCGTAAATTCCGCCGCCGATTCGATACTGGCCGCCTGTGCTGCGCGTTCTACAGGCGATCAGATCAGCTGGAAACGATGTCAGAGGGGCAGAGCGTGTCGCTTGGTGTATGGGCAGTTGAAAAGGCGTTTGGTCGAGCCGCAGCGATCTCCAGCAATCTGGAGCGATTTGCAGCTTTAAAGCGTTGCAATAAATTACACAGTTTACGCAGAGAGCTCAAATCATTCTCTAAATTACTCTTGGGACTTGGTCTACCGGCCCAATGTGTTCGTGAAAAAACGTCATAACCGTTTCAGGGTCCCTTGAAGCGTCGAAATGTGACAGTTGTTGGTCGGCGCTCGCCCTATGAATGCTAATTTCGTGGGTGCGTTCTGCTTGAGATGTGCACTGCAAGTTTCGAGCTGCTTGCTGTTCCTAATGTGACTTTGCAATTTGTTGCTGTTGCTGATACAATGCACAATAAACACTAAACTACTTCTGTAAAGACACGTTTCACTTTATAGTTACACTGATTCTTACATAGGGGGATCAGCCACATTTTTTGGGATGTGCTATACCTTTCAGTGAATCACCATACAGGAGTGCTGGTTCGAAAGTTAAGATAATTGGCCTCATTGTGGTGGTGGTTTTTATTACTGCCACCTTGAATATACAAACACTCCACAATGTCTGGGAACCAGAATTTTTTGAATATTAGAATTCACATGCTTCGAATGCTTGAACCAATATTGCAGTATTTGAATTCGCTTTGATTCTAATTTAAGTTAATAATAATAAAAAAAATGACGAATTAGTGCATATTAGCCAGCGTATAACACCTGTAAGTGTGGTTTTATTGCAGTGTACGGTTGCTAAACCGTGAAAGCACCTAAGCGTAATAATTTGCGTGTAACCTTTCGTAAAAGTGATTTCACAGCAGTAAAGGAGCGTTAAGCTGTGAAAACACCTATCGAGGATAAATTAGTCGCAAAGCCTCACTTCAGTGATCATACTACCCTCACATCAATTTATCATTTTTTTAAGTTAAAGGTTGTTGTATAGGCTTATATGCTTGAAGTATAGTAAATTTTAAAGCATGACATATTTTACAGGTCATCACTTGCATTCTCTCAAATGTCAGATGCTGCTACTATCCAAAATTGTTCCCACTTTCTTTGAAAAAAAAAAAAATTGAAAAAAATTGCAGATTGGTTAGGTCATGAGAAACATGCTTATGTATAGTATTGAAGCTTGATTCAAAATTATTTGACCAAAATCATCGTTTGCACTGAACCTAAAACTCGCTATTCACATGAGCGTAGTCGAAATGTTTTAGATCTTATATTTAAATTGTCATAGACAACCAGCTGCTATAGATAATTTGCATTGCTGCTTTCAAGGTATTCTGCGCAATTCGCGGACATACCGCTCTATTCGTCGTAAAGGAGAATTGTAGTTATCTTCTTTATGTAGCATTTTTCAACCGTTCAGCCTTGCTTTTTGAATGCACTCCGAAGTTGTGCGATCGCCCAAGTTTTAAATTAACTTAGATGCTGCAATAGGTAGCATGCAACATTAAAGATTTCAGAGAATGGCATTCTGTGTGCTTATGGCTGAGTTTATTGATCTTTAGCAAGCTGCATCAAGTCTGAGGATGTTTTTTTTTTTTTTTTTTTCGGGCTTTGACTCTGAGAGCAACGGCAATGCAAAGCAGCTCAGCACAACAGTTAGCTTCGCTTTCTGCTTCGGACTGTCTCTGAGAGCATCCTAGCACCAATCTATGAGGATGGAAACTTACAGAAACTGTAAGGAATGCTAGTGGAACTAGAATACCAAGCAGAAAACAAGAGGTTGCTGCAAGATATGCAACGTTTTGCGTCAAAGAACTGCTTTGTCACTTTCAAATATAGTGTTTATGGTAAAATTCTTGTTTGTTCAGGAGGGGCACGTGTCTTAAAAGGCCGAAAATCGTGCAAAAAAAAGACTTTTTGAAGTTAACATTTTCGCAATCTGCAACTATTTTTGCACTTATCTGAGAAGTTTCTAGCGTCTTGCGTCATTATTTCTGGCACAAAATCAATTTATAACACCCCTGTGCGATGAATCTGAGCAGAAATAAAAGCGTGACGCTAAAGTCACGCTTTTTCCACTCCGAACTGTTGCCGTTACACACAAGCTATCGTGATCATCTTGGTCTCGTTTGGAAGGGTCGTTCTTCATCTTCAATTTCCCGCCACTAATGGCTCGCCTTGCTCATTGGTTTTTCAGCAAAAAGCACCACCGGCAAAAAGCATTGAGCAGCACCACCGCACGATTTTATTGGCTGCTTGGGGCATGTAACAAAACCTAGGCACCCGATTGGCCAAGTCGCGTTTCTGGCGTCTGTTTCTTCATGACGATAGTTATAGCGCGAGAACAGAACGACGACACAGAGACAAGAAGGACACTGACATTGTGACGTGCACGGACATGCGTCATTTTGTCATGGTGCTGTCGACTACCTGCCGTAGTAAAGAAGTTCCGCACCGCACTAATTTGTGAAGCGGGTGTGGCGATCGTTCGTTCGGTGTGAACTTCAGAAAGAGCCCCAATATCACGCGGTACAGGGTGGATGGCAAACTCGCGACGTTCATTGGCGGTCGATGAGTCACCGGTGTAGGCCTAACTCAAGTATGAGCCCGTCGGTTATTGACAGCGCTGCAAGCGTCCGTGTTTTGGAGCCTCAACAGTTACGGGACGGCAAGTAAAAAAAAGCAGAAGTGAAGCTACGAGAGATAGCAATCTTTGCAGCGATGGAATGGAAACGCAGTCTTATCGCTAAATGCGCCGATGCCGCGGGTTCCCTCCCGTCTGACTTGAACTGCGTGACGGGTCGTCAGAGTAGAGTTCGCCGCACGTTGGGAAACAACAGAAAATCGATTTGTTTACGGTGAACATGCTCGCCACTCGTGCAATGGAGGCTACTGGTAACAGGTAGAGTGCTTTTAACGACGCGTCCTGAAGGCCAAACCCCATAACGAAAATGCTCGCGGCAGCGGCAAGCGACACGATGTAGATTGCCTTCGCGCAAACAGTCGCTAGCACCGGCAAACCTCATTAGGGAGCTTTAGTGCTGGGTACCCATGCGGCTTGCGTGCCCAGGACGTTGGGGCGGTGGTATTGCCCATGCGCAAAACCCCAAACAGATGCGTCGCAAGATCGCTGAGGCACTGGGGCCATGCGTCCGCGCGGCCATAAACAACGCTGCCACCACTGGCCTCCTAGCGGAGATAAGCTGTCTTGTAAGGTCCACCTTCGCAGGAACTCGTGGTATCAGCACTGCGGATACTCTAGCTGTTAAGTTAAAATAAGCCAAAGTGCGAGCACCAATAGCAATTACATTGTTTCAGCCAGATTACCAAAGCTAGAATAACCTGGAACATAGAAACCAAACATATGCCAGCCTGCGAGCGCGTGTGACCTTCGGCGCTGTGGCTGCGGCGCTGCGACTGCGGCGCTGCGAGCGCGTGTGACCTTCGTGCGGCTCGCGTTTGCATGTGCCACGTGCACACCTTTATAAGGCGTTTCAGTTGGGTATGGATTGGGTACGCAACACCATGCGCCCCCAAGCCCGCAACGCCCAAATAGCTTGGGTACCCAGCACTAATACTCTCTATTCACGTGACGGCTTCGGTATAGTGTACCAGAATATGGGGTAGTGCGTTCAGGCACCCTCTCTCGCCATGCATCGCGTGAAGTTGCGCACGCAGACAAAAAAGTGGTTCTCAAGGCGGCGCTGCCGTAGCATGGGCTGGCAGGATTGTCAGCTCTGCGCCGCTCTGCCTTCTCGGGTACTGTTCAGTGACCTGTTGCTTGTGTTTGCGCCCGCTTAACGAAAGTTTTTCTGGCAATGTTTTTGCTGGCCACGCAACAGTGAGGCAATGCCGAGTCATCGGCAGCAACGACACTGCATTGCACATAGGTGCGAAACAGGGTATAACATTGGGAAAAGGGTGAGCAGCCGTCGCTTTTCTCTGCACCCAAAGACGAAGCACGGAGGAAGGTTTGGGAACAGAATTTACTTCGAAAGGATGGGACTTTGAACGAAAGCTGCTCTGTAAGTGAGCTACACTTCGAGCCTTCATGTGTTCTCGGAGACTACGTGCACGTTATAAACGGCGTAGAAGTTCGCGTACCACGTAGGAGACCAGAGCTAACGCCGGATGCCGTGCCGATGTTACTTCTCAACGCTCCAAGCTACTCGCCCCGCCACGATGGTCTAGTGGCTAAGGTACTGGGCTGCTGACCCGCAGGTCGCGGGATCAAATCCCGGCTGTGGCGACTGCATTTCCGATGGAGGCGGAAATGTTGTAGGCCCGTGTACTCAAATTTGGGTGCACGTTAAAGAACCCCAGGTGGTCAAAATTTCTGGAGCCCTCCACTACGGCGTCTCTCATAATCATATGGTGGGTTTGGGACGTTAAACCCCACAAATCGATTAATCAATCAATCAAAGCTCCAAGCTACTTATCGAAGGACCTCCGAAAAAGCGGAAGAACTTGGTGGTCGAATCTACCATCTCCAAGAAAACTGCAGCACCCTGTGGTGACAGTGAGACCACTGATTTATGTTCATCGATGGACCTTCCAGCTGACTACGAACCCAAGGTGGCGAACACTACAGGGAACTCCAGCTTCGCTGGAATGCTTACTCAAGCTTTGTATACCTTCAATTTATATGAGCTCGATAGCACCGCATCTCGTGTTAAAGAGGGTGGTAATTTACGTGCTGCCACAACTTCATTTTTTCGTGAAGAGTATCAACCAGTCTTGGGAGGCAAAACGGAGAAAAAAACCTGCACGCGAAAATCAGTTCGTGTTCATAAAGGTGCCACCGTGATAAAGGGATCATGAACTGATAATTCCTCGGAATGGCGACGAATTTGATCGGTGTTACTGCTCACTGCAGTATGCGCGCTTGTAAATAAAGTGCTTCTTACCGCATGACAGTGGTGCCAAGTGATGTTTAGTTTTGACTGTACATTGCAATATCCCGGCCACAGCAGCAGTATTTCGGTGGGTGCGTAATCGTTTAAGGACCCAAGATTGTCGAAATTATTGCCAAGTCTCCAGCTACGGTATCGGTAAACTGCCTCTCAAATGGCATTTTTTTCACCTTAGTCACATAATTCCAATTCCATGGTGCGACTATCGACAAGAACAGTGCTGTGCGCCTAACAAAGGAAGATCGAAGCTGTCGCAGTGTGCAGACTACTACTCGATATAGCTGTAATATAACAAGAAACTTTCGGGTTTATAGATGCTTCTTTGATACCTTAATCTTCCTAATTTTTTAATCATTCACCAACCGGGCTTTAAAAACTGCAGGAAGTTTCCCCAGGGATGACTGCTTTGCCGTCGTTTGTTAATATGTGCATTCGGACAGTGCGTTGCAGCTTTGACATTTCGTTTTGTTTTGAGTGCAGTACGAACACACCCATTGAAAAAGCTTTTCGCGGTCGTGTCAGCAATTAAACACAAGACGATTAAGCGCGACATATGCAAGCGCATGCCACGGGGTCGAATTCCGCGGCCGGGGCAGCTGCATTTTTGGCGGAGGCGCAAATACTGAGGTGCGTGTACCTAGATTTAGGTGCACGTTAAAGCACCCCAGGTGGTTGAATTTCCAGAGCACTCTTTTACGGCGTCTTTCATAATCATATGGTGGTTTTGGGACGTTAAACCCCTGCTATTACTAATATAAAAAGCACAGAAGTGCATAAGGGACAATACATGAGTTGACAGCCCATGCTATGGTGGCGCCATCTCGCGGTTGTCGATACCAACTGCGGCAGCCACGGCTCCTCCCTGAACACACTACCCCATATTCAAGCGAACTTTACCGTTGCTTGCATGAGGCCGTCTACTCGTACCAAGAAAACCGTGTAGTGAGCGGTGTGCAATTAAAAAATAAAATAATTGTTGTGTAATGGAACGTAAAGGGTTTATTATTGCCTTGCAGCACTTTTTTATGTGCAAGTGCATAAACATTACGTTATTTCTTCGTTGTGCATGCATGACTCGGGCGGAGGGGAGCGCGAGAGGAGGTGGTGGTTTCGCGGCACAGAAGAGAATCTGCAGTACGTCAGTCATGTACATCCTGTTCCGGCGCTTTGAGCACAGCACATCTGGGCAATGGGCGACGGCTTCCAAATCTGGCAAACCGAGCGATCGTGCGAAAACTAACACGCGATACGTCGCGCGAACGCCCTGTTCGTCACTCATAGCATCGCTCGTCGCTGTCGCGTGCATTTTCGCATTTATGGGGTTTGGCCGTGAACATATTGCGCCGCGGCCTCCACTCAAAAATGTGGCAATCTTACGTGAAAAGGAAACTAACACCTCGCTGTTCTTGGAGCCTTGAAATTGATGAGCGAGTGCACGAGTTCGGTGTGCGACATCAACAACTCAATCTGGATAAGCCTGATCGCGGATGGCGCGCTGGCAAGCTTCTGTATGGTGTTGCATAAGTTTTTGCCAGATTTGAAGGGTCAGTGTTGCCAGACTTCCGTCAATTTTGGCGGAGAAATTCGCTCCTGTAGTTGTGGCCTTTTGGTGAGGGTTTGGTGTTGTCTGCGGTGCATTTCGCGAGTGCATGAGCGTTGCTGGCCGTTTTAAATAACGGAATGATCTGCGCCTTACAGACATTGGGACGCGTTCTCTTGCTGTGTGTGCTGCTGTGCAATGAAGAGGCCGTTTTAATTAATGGAATCAACCGCACCTTGCAGAATCAGGGCGCGTTCTCTTGCTGCGTGCGCAGCTTGTGCGATTAAGAGATTGAGTCTCAGTGATACGGACGATGGGGAAAATTGAGTAGAGTCGCAGCAGGTGGTGCGCTGCCCCTACCCGCCCGGCTAGCTAGGGAAAGCGTAGCGTTCCCGCCGTGGTGCGCGATCAACGTGGTACAATCAGCTCTGAAAAAAAAAAAGAAAGAAAAAGAAAGAAGGGGGCAGGGCAGCGCACTACCTGCTGCGACTCTATTCAGTTTTCCCTGTCATTCCTAATACTGAGATGCGATCTCGTAATTGTGCACACAGCAAGAAAATGCGGCCCGACTTCTGCAAGGCGCGGTTTATCCCATTAATTAAAACGGCCAGCGCCGCTCATGCACTCGCGAACAAGTTCATCGCACGCACACTCGCGAAATGCACAATGAACGACGCGTCGTTGCTTCTCTAATTCCGAGAAAATATCTCTTAATTGCACAGCAGCACACACAGCAAGAGAATGCGTCCCAACGTCTGCAAGGCGCAGTTCAGTTTATTCATTAAAACGGCCAGCGTCCCTTGCCGGGTTCGGCAAGGGTAGCTCATGCACTCGCGAAATGCACTGCGGACGACACCAAACCCTAGCGGAAAAGTCACAACTACAGAGACAAATTTTTCCGCCAAATTTGGCAGCAGTCTGACAACAACCATCCCCAAGTCTGATCACTGATTTATGCAACGCCTAACAGAACCTTGTCGACGCGTGCACATTTGTCGCACATAGGCGTTGCCAAACTGATAAGCGGCCTAGTTGGCGAATGAGCACACGGTGACCACATCAGCTTACAAGTGTGCCTCTGCGGAAAACATGCAGCGGGCATTGAAAAAACGTCATTTATCTGACGCAAAACAGAAGTAGTACATGTCTGGTGCTTATTGAGAAAGCTGAATTTGCAAATTATTGATAAACAGCTTTTCCATGCTACTGTTTGCCCAAAATGGACTTGTGTTTTTGCATGATTTCTCGGGATTCAAATTTTGCTGCAGTTGCAAACTTGTCTAAAAGATACATCTGCCTCTAGAGCAGCTAGGAATGTCTTTTTTGTTGTGACATGTAGCTCTGTCTTAAGTTTACACAATGGTAGGTGTGAATTTTCGATCGAGATCTTTTATTTTTGCCAGAAATTGGAGCATTAAGTGGGTGTGTCTGTAGCACTGAAATGCAAGGTGCGACAAACCTTGCTGAAATTATCAGATTAAAAAAAAAGCACTTCTCCCGTTGTGTAGCTTATATTCAATAGTACACAGGCATATGCCAATAGTAGCTCTGCAATACAAATTTCTTGTGTCATCATACCGGCAAACAATAGGTAAATAATTCTAGGATATCTCAAAAACTAATTGGTTTAGAGGAACAGTAATTGCATTTTTGAAATCAGCATCAAAAACTCAATCACACTGTGAATTGTTTTTATAAACACATGAAAATATCTGGCATTTCGTCTCAAGTACAGTGTCCCCCCCTTCAGTGAAAAAGTACAAATTTTTCAGAGATGGGGCCTGTTAGCTGGCTGTGCATTTTGTATATTTTATAATAACTGTTTTATCTTTTCTTAGTGTTCTTACAAACTGTTCAATTATGTACTGCAATCTTGAATTCAAAAGTTTGTATTGCTTGCATACATCTTGATAATGAAACATCCATGGGTGGAAAGTTCATTCATTATGTTTTTCCTTCATATATTATTAGTAGGCTTGTGCAAATATTTCAATGCTTAGAATATTTGGACAAATAGTAAAGAATTTGAGCTCGCTTTGATTAGAATTCTTTGATTAGAATTTACTTCGATTTAAATTATTGAAGATTTTGAAGTATTTGCAATGAATGAATAGATTACATGCACCTTTACAAACGCATATAACCGCTTGTAAAGGAGGTTTCACGGCAGAGGAGGGATGCTAAGCCGTGAAAGCATTTTTTTTTTTTAGGGGAAATTCGTTTTGCCGCGAAGCCCCCCCCTTCAAATGTAAATGGACCCTGCAAACTGCAACACCTTTTGAGTCTTGTCA
Source organism: Rhipicephalus annulatus (assembly GCA_013436015.1). Taxonomy (NCBI): domain Eukaryota; kingdom Metazoa; phylum Arthropoda; class Arachnida; order Ixodida; family Ixodidae; genus Rhipicephalus; species Rhipicephalus annulatus. Next base: position 56,256 of record WOVY01000893.1, on the reverse strand, counting down.
GAAAATACTGGTGATCGGAAGTCGAGGCTACCAAGAACACGCGAGGCAAATATTGCAGCGCAGTACGCGGCCTGCAATCCGCAATAAATTCTCCAAGTCGGCTGAGAATTGCTCTTTTCTCACGGCATATGACTCTACACGCTCAAAAATCACTTCTCACAGCCATTGTATCCGCCATTGGCTGATTTGAGCATGACGTGCTTGGTCGTTACTGGGGCCGCCTCATGAGGCGGCCGTCACTTATCCACATGCGAGTGTACGATCACACCGAGAGGCCACGTATTCCAAGAGAAAATAAAAGGGAGAGAGAGAAGTGCTTAACGTCACAAGGTGCATGTGACATTTTTTTTCCCCCGTGCCATCCCTCTCTGCTTAGTCATGATAAATATTTTAATTTTTATATGTCATACGTATCATTAGAAATTATTTGACCAAAATCACTATTCGCTTTGACCTAACATTCATTATTCGCACAAGCCTATATATTAGTACATGAGATATTAGGTGCAGTAGTTCTTTCAGCTTAAAAGATCCAGTGCAGCCTACAAAAAACGCTCATGTTACCCATGCTACTGTAAGAGTTAAGAATGCTCCACACTCCTCAGTTTGCATTTTTTGTAGGACTATCCTGGATTTATATTATGACTGGCAGATCTCTCTTGCTGTGTTTGATCACTTTTATATGACTTTCGTAAGGACCTGATCTGTGTTTTAGTTGTACTTATGCTGTTTTTGTCTTTTTTTCATTTATATGGGCACAGCTTTAACTACGGCAATCCAGAACTGTCGTATAAAAATAAAACTGGCAACAATGTGTCGTATTGTTAAGGGCAAACAATTGCCCTTAACAATAACTTTCTACTGCCAAAAGTTCGCACCAATTATGGCAAACAAACCATTCGTTTGTCCAAAATTTCTTTTTGGAATAGTTTACCTTCCGACATTAAAGTATGCCATTCCCTGAAGGTAATTAAATCGAAGTTAAAAAATCATATCATGTCAACTAACTAGCCTGTTTTGCTGTTTCTTAATTGATTCTTCTTCATTGTGAGTTGCGTTCTGTAATCATTTGTCATTGAAGTTAGCGTGTTTTTCTTGCTTTTAAATTGTTTCTGTGAGATTACAAGGGTATATTCTTACTTTATTTGTTTCAATTGCATTTTACTGTAGCTCTGTCTCCCTGCTATGTACATCACAATCATTCTCAATTCTATATTGTACAAGAGGTCCCCTTGCAGTCTCTGACTATAGGACCTCTTTCTGTATATCATGCACATGTATTCTTCTTCATTTAGCACAATAAAACCTTCTGTTCTGTTTTGTATGCTCTATGCATGGCTGAGGCAGTGAATAAGTGCGCTGGCCATCTTCATTGCCTGAAATAAATATAGATAAGAGCATTTGGTGGGAGGGGCTCTTTTAGGCGCTGTGACTTGCCAGCAGCAGTCGCATTTTCTTGACAGGAATCGACTGACAACTCAAATCTTTTTACACACTGTGTTCTCATCTCAAAAGTTTGTAGTGAAATCATAGATAGTACAAAGGTCAGTTCACTCGTTGCAGTAGTCACGTTTCCTTATGCCAGCATTTCGTTCACCTATGCCTGGTCAGATGCTCAAGGAGTGAACAGCTGCTAGCCTTACGTGATACGACGTTCCAGTTTGTTGCTATGGCACTCATTGCATGAAAGGTGTGAAACTGTGTGAAATGACCTTGTATATGAAACTGTGACTTTATTTGCCTGTCTTTTTTTCTACAGGTATGGTCCCCAGAACCTGTCTTTGATGAAGTTCATGCCACTAATTGCCAAGCTACTTGGAGACCCCAATTCACAGGTACATTATAAAACAGTGTATCATGCTTTTGCACAGAAGAAAGGTGAGCATTATATTTGTCTGAATGTGGGAAAAGTATAGATTAGTTTATTGATTTGATTGATATCTACTTGTTTCGGAATGGAGTCTTCGCTCTTTGCAGTTTTGGCGACTCTTTTAGGGACTTTCAAAATTTGAGGCAGTGTGTTCTAAAGTAGACACAGAAAATTAGGAAACTGTGACAACAATAGAACGCTTGAAATGGGCTGCAATACACAAGGCCGAAGCATACAGGATCAAGCTGCTTGAGGCCATTCCGAGAGATGGGTAAAGCGGCTCTTATTGGCTGAGATCAGGGTTCACTGCAAACTGGTAGACTAGGGCTGCTCACCCATAGCCAGGAGGTAGCAGTGCAGTTGAAATTCATTCGCAAATACTGTTTAAATAAAAAATAATTTTTTCACATACTTCGTCAAATAAAAACTAAGAAAATTATCATGCCTATATTGTTCTATGCATTTGTATCGTGCCTCTTTGATATATGAGCATGAATTAGAGGTCAAGAAAATCTTTTATAGCATTTTTCTAGTGCCTATAAATGCCAATTTTCGACATTTGTGTCTGAATTTCTATAAGTGCCTACAAATGCATTTTTCTCAGAATACGTGCCTATATGAACGTAATTTAACCTCAAGTTTTGCTTTTGAGTACAGTTGGAGACAGGTATTCATGTTACCAGACAAAGTTGAGCTTTCAAGACTCTGTGGGGTGAAACCTATACACCATCTCATAAGCTCTTTTCAGCAATGTCAAGGCTACAAGGCCTTTTAGTCAATAGGAAGGCTGATTCGCCTCTGCACATTGTTGTGACTGGGAGTCCAGACTGGCTTTGACACTCACTGGCCTTGACACTCGTTGCCAGACTGCAAAGGCAACGAGTGTCAAGGCCAGTGAGCAAGCCCGGCTGATGCCATCACCGTCAACGGCATCTTCACAACACATGGCCAAGCTCCTTCCACGCACTGGTCCGATTCCAGCCCTATGATGCAGTAGACGTCGTCTAGCCCGGTGGTGCCAGCACGTCTTACGGAACGCGCGGCCATACCACTCGTTCTTAGGTGCAATCTATTGGCTGTTTCTAATTGGTGGCTGCTGACGCAAAAACCAGTAGCGGTTTTGATTGGACGTTGCTGACGTAAAAAATCACCAGGGCCTATAAAGGACCAAGTGGCGCGACTCCAAGCAGTAGACCTATGTGTCGGAGAGTAGACGAATACATCTCGGCTCTTGGAGTTCCTAAGCTGTCGGCCCCAGTACCGAATATGTAACGCCTCTGTTTATGCTGTACATAAAGTTGCCCTAACTCATCGTCGTCTTGTCTGGTCCGTCTATCACCTCTGTGCAGAAGCAGCCGCGAGCTAAGATACATGCGCTACCAAACAGCGGAGAAATCCCGGCCCGTTACTTTGGTGGCACTACGCAACAGTGGTGATAGCAAAGTGCTTCCTAACAACATGTATTAATCCGTGTTGCATCGTCTGTACAGTATCCCCCCGGCATCTGATTGCATGCATAGAGAACAGGAGGTGTTTCTGTGAAAGTGCAGGATGATGGAGAATGAAGAGTGTATATAAAAAAAATGTCCACGTGGCTTTTCTTTTGCTTGTCATTTTCTTCCTCAACGGCGCTTCAGTAGGTCACATGAGAAATTTTGCTTAGACACTGGAAGTTGTTGCAAGCCCAATTAAATGCTTTGCACCACTAGAACTTAATTTGTTCATTACAAGCTGCGAAAACATGATGTGAGGAGGTGAACTCGAAACTTCTGCCGTTCGCCCGGTTTAGACTTCGCAAGACCAATTCCTTTTCTGTCCTCTTCGGTATTGGAGAAAGTCGGAGCCAGAAAATCAAATGACACAAAGGCATCAACACGTCATGGGCATGCAAGGTTACAATTGCGTGACATGCCCATGCCAGGTCGTGCAAGCAAGCGCCGTAGTGTCATTTCGGCATTCTCTGTATTATACTGCCAATTTCTGTGGGATGGATATCTCTATGCTCGCATGTTTGGGGAGACCAGCATGGATCATGTATCCTTACCACAATACAGAGCACCGCACCGTTGGAACTGTTCTAAAGGACAATGCACCAAAAACACGCCAAGTATTGTGAATGCTGCCAGCACTATGCGGCAACGGTGGGAACATCTACAAGAACGAAATGGAGGCAGCTCAGTCTTGCATCTCGCTCAATATGAAGTTAAAAAGAAGGCGCGTAGATTCCATTTGTATATTTTAGTATTTCTGTCAACCTTTGCACAGGGAGCCGAGGAAGCCGTCTGAACCCAAGGGCTGATGCCTAGGCTGGTCCACCCCAAATCAACTTGCTGGACATTATTAATAAAGTTCTCCTTCTGTCAATCCTCATACTTCTATCCTTGTTGTATACGTCAGCTCTATGCTTTTTAGGTGTGCGCCCATGAGATAGTCATGCGGCATACAGTCTATTTTATCTCTTTCCGAAGCGCCTAGCATTGCAAATAGTAGCAGATGAGAAGGGCCCAGGGCATGTATTCCTCTTGTCTGTCTTAAATTTTCAAACCTGGTGAAGGGCCCTTTAAGGTGTTCACAGACAGAAGAGAAATCGACCCTGTGCGGTGGTTAGACCAAGTAAATGCGAGGTAAAAAGACCCTCTGGCCTGTTTTCTCCTGTGTCAAAAAAAAAAAAAAGACCCAAGGTCATTCGATGGTGCTCATTCGATGGCGGACACTTAATTCATCATGCTGGACTAGAAAAGGAGAGACCGTATTCTGCAAACCCTTCGGGGAAAAAATTGGTATGCTAGACTATTGTCCTCATTGTACCATCATAAACTAAAACATTTTTTGTTTGCTTTCCTGTCATTGACACACATCCCACACGTATTTTTTGAAAATTTGAATATTGACGAAGTTTATTGTGCCTATATTTATGAATTCGGGGGCATAAAACAATGTTTTTCTCGCCTAATTTTTGTGCCTATAGCTCGGTTTTTTGTGGCTCTAAATCCAGCCTCTAATCATCGTCATCGTTAAGCAACTTGCTAAAAGTGGTGACCTTTTGGAAGCGTCCTGGTGACTTTGCAAAATAAAAGTAAAGACCACTGGCGTGCGTCTACAGTGTGACCTTATTGCCTTGCGATTTTTTTGTACTGTGTGGAATCTCTAAAAAAGATCGCTACTCTCAGAACACACGGACACAGCAAATGCGGTCGGACCAAATCAAATATATCACTAGTGATCAATAAGCTACAACCAAAATCAATCATACAATATTTCAATATACACTCAATCAAACACAAGAAAAAAAACGCTAGGTACAACAACTCTACAATATTTCAATACAGCCTATCAAACATATGAGCAAACACAAGGTAACGTGCAGGCATCGTTGCCGATGTCAGACTCACCGCTAGGGACCCATGGGAGACAGCCCGCGGTCACTGCATCCCGTGGGACTCTATCAGGAGACGACCATCCACGCCAACCGCCATGCGCCAAAGAGAGCCACCCATACCTTATGCGCCGCCTCCAGCCTCGCCACCAGGCGTCGCTGCTGGTGCTGCCACGCTAACCATGATGGTGTTGGTGGTGGTGGTGGCGATAAATGCGTGCGAGCACAACGCCATCTACCACTTGATGGTTGTTAACCTTAAATGCAGCCTATCCTGCGGCACTTCGGCATCATGAGGCGCAAGTGATTTTACAGGGGGTAATAGCACCTCCAAAATTCTAAGAGCAAACGAGGCGACAGTAGAGGAGATACGAAGCAAATAATGGTACATCTTGAAAACAGTAAAATTGCATTATTTGATGCACATGCACTAAACTTAAAATTAATAAAAGCAAAGGCATAAACGACAGTTCATAGAAAAGCACATTGTTCCAGTAAAGCCATTGCCATTACTTTGTACCGGCATGCCAATACATTGTTGCTTAATGCTTTCACATTACTCTATGTCATGGCAGTTTGAAAAAGGTAGGGTTGGCACCCTTTCTTGAACAAAAAAGCTGCCCTTGGGAGGGTGGGGGGAGGGATGAGTTACTAGTTGATGAAATTAGTGTTGAACAATAGACGTCAAGTCTTTTGCATGCAGTACCATTTTTGTTACATTTCTTTCCTTGAGCCAAATAAACCTGATATACAAACAAAAACAGTACACTAAGCTTACCTACTACAGGGAAATCTCAATAAAACGAGTCTCAAGAGACCGCTAAAAATAATTTATTTTAAAAAGTTGCTTTGAAAAGTGAAAGTATTAAAGATTTGTGCAAAAATGGTAAACGCAAACACGCGAGTGGCCTACCTGAGCTGTGCATACATTTGCGACCGCGTTATGCTGCTCAAATAAACGTGAAAAAAGAAACTCAGAATATTATGGAGTCTGTGCACGTTTATTATGAAAAAGTGTGATCTATCCTGATGTGGGCAACTCGACTGCTGAAAGACTAACTCTTAAGTGCGTGCATCCTCCTAACGCGTTACGAAGCGGCAGCGTTAAATACCGATTTTTCACGTTGGTTCGCACGTGCTGCTTCAATGTTTTCGCTTTTGTCGCAGTTTCCTTATCACGACAAATGATATGGGTCTTATGGAAGGTCACGTGCATGCTTTGTCGTTGCACTGTGTAGTGTACGAGGGATGCATGGGTAATCATAGGGGACTTCATCCCATAGGTCGCTCGGGGCGCATTTTTTACTGCCGTAGCATTCCTTTCATGTGGCCTCCAGAGCTCTTCTTGACCGTTCAACCGCGTACCAAAAGCCTGGTAAACAGGCGTGAAACAGGCGCGCAGGTCAACCTGTCCAACGAAAACAAAGCCTACGGAGCGAAGCCTGATGCGAAAAAAAGTACTAGGCGATGGTAATGGCGATAGGGCTATCGCACATTTGAACAAGGCGGGCAGGTAGAAATATGCGGGCGTTCTGATGCTGACGATAGTGGCATGGGTGGGACTGGGCATTATTTCTACAGCTGCGAGTAACTTTTTGAAATCGCTGTTCGTTATTTTGAAGTGTTGGGGGATAGAAGGGGGATAAAATTTAATATGTTATTCTGAAACATTCGTTATTCTGAAATTCGTATTAGTGAAATACTATATATTAAACGAATGGACATTTGGAGAGGGATTTCCGAAACATTTGTTAATCTGAAAAAATCGTTATAGTGATGTTCGCTATAACCAGATTTGACTCTAGTCTAATTGGTGCTGTAAAAATGCCCATTATTAAAATTATGCTTTGTTTGCTGCTCTGAAAAAAAAAAAACTGCTAATGACTGCATGGGCAGAGCAGCAACGAGCCTGATGTCAGAAAAGCTGGCCGAGCCGGCTTAAATTTTGACAGGTGGAAAACCTAACAACAGGGGATCTTAGTTTGAGATGGGTGGTGTTTGTTGCATTCACTATACGCAAGTGCCACAGGTCCGAGGCTATTGCTATTAAACTGTCGCTGCCGTCATCGGTGGGGTCCAGCCTAGCGACCAGTCACTGTCAAGTTATCTGGGCAAGGTTAATTCCAGGATCGAAATACAGTAGGCTCTCATTAAGATGAACTTGAAGTGGCTGAAAAAAGTTTGGTCATAGCCTAATAGGGCAGCTTATAGCCATGTAAGGCCAGATTAATTGGTGATTGGAAGCATCTGGTTTTTACAAGTGAAATACAGTGACAGCTTCTGCAGAAATGCTCTTACATCTGAAAAAGCTAGCCTTTGAAAAGCTTCTTTGCATATCTTTTAAGCACTGCCTTGAAGGCACCTTACATGTTAGAATTTGAATTTGTGTTATTTGTTTGGGCGTAAGCTTCAAATTTTCTGTATTATTTGCGTGGGTAATACACCAGAACATACACGAGACAAAGCCACTGTCAAGCAGGCCCTTTCAGTAACACGGCTAGTTGGGCCAGTTGGTTGCCCTGTCGTGGTCTAGTGGCTAAGGTACTCGGCTGTTGACCCGCAGGTCGTGGGATCGAATCCCGGCTGTGGCGGCTGCATTTCCGATGAAGGCGGAAATGTTGTAGGCCCGTGTGCTCAGATTTGGGTGCACGTTAAAGAACCCCAGGTGGTCGAAATTTCTGGAGCCCTCCACTACGGCGTCTCTCATAATCATATGGTGGTTTTGGGACGTTAAACCCCACATATCAATCAATAAATGGGCCAGTTGGTTGAAATTCATTGCAAACTTGGTTTACAGTGCAACACCGCTTTCCTTTCACTTTCGCTCCTTCCTTGTGTCTGCTTCTGTGGTGTAGTGCTGTAAACGCAGTTCACGGTGAATCTTTCAGTAACGCCTCACAGGGACGGCATTCCAAGCTGAATAAACGTTTATACAGTGGAATTTCGACTACACGTCCCCCGGCTTTGCAACGGTCCGCATTTTACGACTAATCGGTTTGGTCTCGGCAAAATTCCCTTGAAAACAGTATATAAAAAACCTCTGTTGTACGACGCAGTTTTACACCGACCTTGTATCTTACGACTCTCAGAAACATCGACCAAATATTCACAAGTGCAAAATATGAACATGCGTACTCTCGAGTTTGACGAGTGAAAAAGTTTAAACTGAGACAGGATGCCTTCATAGAATGGAAAATTTATTCTCCTGGAAATTTATACGTCTTGATTGCATGCGTCGTGGGGTCATTACCTAGTCAAGCTCTATGCTCATAAAGTAGCTTCAGCCGGCTGAAAAGCTGATATTTTCTCATTTTCGATTTGTATAAACCTTTCCTGGTCAACATACCGCTTATCTGCCTTTGTCACTCTCGCAGTCACTGGCATGTGCACACACAATGGCATTACACAGCTGTTTTCACTGTGCAAAATTACTTGCACTTGACATCAATGTTCAGAATAACAACGGGACACCGCTAGTTGCACGTCAAAAGGCAACAGATTACGTGCACAGCTCAGTTGTGCATGAACGCATTGAACACCAACTCATGGTTCGTCACCATTATGTAATAGTGATGAGTCTAGAGGCCGAATTTTTAGGCACTAAAGAAGTGTGTTTTAGGGGCCAAAGACAGGCAGGTAAAACGCCTCTCTTTGGCTTTTTACCTGCCTCGAAATCACAAATAAAGGCACAATAAATTTGTACAAAAATTGAAATATCCCAAAACAACTTCGGTGACTTGTATCTACGGCAAGAAGCAAAAAGAAAAAATTCTATTGTTTAAGATAGCACAAAGGTACCAACGATTGAACATGGGCATGTATTCACCACGCGATTCGCATTGTGTGGTCTTTCGTTTTATTGTCTAGCATTGTGCATCAAGTGGCCACCATTCCATTAACACTCTCCTGGGTCTCTTCCATTTCGTTTTCGCTGGGAAGAGCAGCGCAAGAGCAAATAACCAGACCACTGATACCCCAGAAGATATGCATGCTAGGTCTAATCTCGTACAACCAATTTTTCCCCTATCGGTGATCACCTTATAGGGCCGCTCACTAGGCTTGAGCATTTCAAGATGACGAGCCTAATAGTGCACTGGGCACTCCAGATCATTCCTGTTAAAATTGGTTAAATTGAAAGTCGCGGAAAAACGCGCAATTTCTAATGAATGCCACTTGCCCTTCTCACGGGCGTGCGTCCCAAGATCTAGGGAGTGACGTAGACAGAAAGGAATGGTCTTGTTTTTACGTCGCTCCTTCACGTTGACATTGGTGGGCTGACATCGCATACTGTGCGCTCTTCATCAGAACTTCGTTAAATGCTAGCTGTATCTATAAAAACAGACAAAAAATGTTCTGTCACCTGATTATATTTTACATTTTAAATGGTACATCATTAAGAGTGTTTGCAATTGACATTATTCTACTTGGCATGTGCATTTTGTGTGTTCTATTGTGTAGCATTAATGAGGAGTACTTTGATTTGGGCTAGCTGCTTCATAACATTTTCAAAAGGAAGCGCAAAGGCAGAGGGAAAAGAAAAACAGCACTTTTTGCCTCTATGTTTTTCTTTTCTTTGTCGTTGCAGTGCCCTTTCAAAATCAGTGTAATGAATGAACGCTGAGAAAATTAATAAAACATGCAAACGGAATCTCAGCTTATTATTTTTATTTTTAATAGCCTCGAGATGCTTTTCACTGATCGACCTTTGCTTCAATGACAGACCAGTCGATACAGGGTGCTTCGCTGCTGACCCGAATGCCACGGGTTTAATTGTGGCCATGGCGGTCACATCTAGATGAATGCGAAAAAGTAGATGCTCATGTACTGTGAAATGTCAGTGGACGTTATTAACACCAGATGTCCCTCATATTCATATCGTGTTTTTTTAACGTAAAACCACACATACTACCACTGGTACTACTATATATACTACTAATAATAATACTGCTACTACTACCCATTTTGATTGCGTTCGTCTTCTCGTCGTTCCTGCATCATGCCTTCGCCAACCCTGACAACGCTTAGCTTGTGTTTGGTGCGTCATCTCTGACCGCAGTTTCAGTGGAGCGACGTGGTGTATTGCGGTCACAATACATGATCCTTGCCAGCCCCTTCTAACATACACCCACTGACTGATCCATACCACGGAATCTGGTAATACATAACAGAGAACGCCGAGATGACACAACATTGATGGCATACGTACACAAGTAGGCTGAGGCACGTCATGTGCACGTGACCTTGCTTACGCATGTTGTTCCTGTTGCATATGCGTCATGTGATTCTCCAGCCCCGATACTGAAGAGAACAGGGAAGGAATTAGGCTCGCGATGGCTACATGGGACGAGAGGCAAAAGATTTAGGCTTGCTTCTTCGCATCATGCTGTGGTGGCTAGTAGCAAACCAATTTGAATAATCACTGTGGTAGAACGCTTTTCATAAGGCACGCAAGAACTTCTAGTGTCTAACTACAACTTATTATGTCACCTAGATAGGGTTGCTTAAAAAGTGAATTACAAACAAAACAAGGCAGCGTGCGTATCATTTTTTACCCCAAGGCACTGCAACAAACAGGTTACAATGTGAAAGAAAACATGCCTTCATTGACACAACACACTTTGTTCTCTTTATAAACTATTTCATTCTGTCATAAAACTAACAGAAAAAATAAATTATGAGAAAAATTATATCTTATACGACATTCTAAAATCTTAAATGCCATTGCGCGACGAGGACTCTATAGGTTCATTCATATTCGAATGCGAGTTTTACCATAAAATGCTTGACATAGGAGCTTTAACCACAGTTTAATTCGACATGATAATAGTAATTCCCATCCTAGTTCATTTTTCAAATTGTTTCAGCTGTCATTTTTGAGTAGAGGCTCAGGACAAACCTTGAAGCCCTGTTCTGTATTTTTTCATGTTTGTCACTTAAAGACGTATGACAAGGGATCTCATATGAACAAGCGTATTCAAGCATACAGTGAATGTATGCTAAATACACCGTTGATGTAAACATGTCTCAGGCTTCGCTGTATAAAATATAACGATTTGGCAATTTTCGCCACCACTGAATCAACAAGAGCATCACATGAGTTGCCCTCCGTGGTTTTTCATTCGTTCTCCAGCTACCCGCGGCTGCTCAGAATAACCTTTTCTCTTCTCACCGGAACACCCATGTTTTCAGGGCGGTTCTTCAGTTCCTTCAGGGCACTGGGCAGCTGGCTGTAGAAGGCGGTCGCGGCGTCCTCGGCCATAGACATCACTTGTATTTTCTTACTCCATCTTTGATTCTCTTTCCTCCTTCCCCTGTAGACGCTGAGACGTGCTTCCACTTAGGGCTACAGAAATAGCGTCTTATGCACTCCTCATTCTTCTTCTCCAATTGCTTGCAGCATGTTAGCTTTGTCTTCGGTGAACCTTATAGTGTTTGGAAATATCAATGCTGCCTTTTTTACATGAACAACGGTTACACACCATGCTTGAAAACATAATTTGGGCTTAAATAGTGCTCATATAAATGCTGATCTGAAAATGGGCATTTATAGGAATTTAGGCATGAACGCCAAATGTAGGCACCATAAAAACCCTTCCTAACCTCTAATTTGTGCTCATATATCAAAATGGCATGATAGGAGCGCAAGGAACAAAATATTTGCCTATAATCCAGTGTCAGGCTCTTCCAACAAGAGGCTGTTGGCAACGCGGTTTCGGTTTTAAGCGCCGGCAATTTTCTGGCTTTATTTATCGGTAAAAAGACGTGCATTCGATTCGATTGCTTTTAAGGTTGAGAATGAAGATTATTTGTGCCTCCCTCAACTAAGTAACGCTGCCATTAGCTGCCACTGGAAAGAATGACTTAATGTAACTTCCCTTGCAGCGGCACAAGGTCGTGCCGTGGGCTTATTCAGGCAGTCTGTACCCGTTTTTTGGACAAGGCTGAATGTCACTGTCTGTAGTTTATATTTTTTAGATTATAGGACAGTTCTACGGGGTCCCCTGAAAGTCGTAGAATCCACTGTACTTGTTTCAAAACGGAATTGCCATGCAAACTGACTGTTTATTTGATAAAATGGCTAAAGCTCGGTAATTTTTAATAAATATAGCAACAGTTGCCCAGAGGAAAATTTCAGATGAAAAAAGAAAATTGTGTGGTTTGATTATTTTGTGAGGTATTATGAACACTGTGTCAGATGCCTTTTTTATTTCCACAATATTTCCCCAGGTGCGTGAGACGGCGTTTCAGACATTCGTAATCATCTACACTCATGTTGGCGAGCGGGTGCGAATGGACCTGGGAAAGAAGTATGGCATTCCACCTGCCAAGTGAGTACCAGTCATCTTTGCTACAGAACTGCAGTGAAAACTTGGTACTACTACAACACAGTCTAAGGAAAGCTGCATTTACCTTTCAGAAAAATCCAAAGGTGTTCTGATGCAAAAAGCTGCTGTACACCACCTAAAGACCATATTGCTCTTCTTTTTTTTTCTGTGGGATGACTGCATTGACTAGCGCTTCTGCTAGCACCAATCACTCGTTGCTGTCATTGTACACTGATGAGTGGTGACATAAAACATCTAGCAATATATTGCGAGTTTGGTGCAGTGTACTTGTTGCCACTTGAAAAAAAATGACATTTTTTTTATGCTGACGTGGAGCAGCAGGCGTCGCATTGAATGAAAGCTCAAGAACTAGCTGGAACATTAAAGAAACTTTGATTATAATCATAATAACTAAGCTTGAGCAGGGGTAGTAATTTGTATAATGCTTCATTTCATTTATATCAAGTAAGAGTGCAAAGCTGGAGTGAAGTGCTAAAATTATCGTTGTTAAAACGCTGATGCGTCATCCGACTTGGCTGTGGTAGTCCTGTGCACACCTGCCAGGTCTCCTGAATTTTCCAGGAGACTTCCAAATTTTGGTGGTCTGGTACGATTGTACAACTGGGACAGAAATCTCCCAAAAACACATTCGTGTCTGGCGAAATTATTCTCCCAGTCTGGCCACATGGCGCTGTAGCTGCGTAATAATTTGATCTAATGCTACTGCGTGATGTCAGTTCACATTGTGATGAATGAAAAGCCTAAACAGCGTAGCCAGTCAAGCACAAAAGTAGAGTGATTACTGCTTATGCGAGTGCAGCGTTGTCGTTGCTTTCACCTATGCACAAGAAAATTGCCTACTCAGCTCACTAGTGTGGCGTTAAAGGGCCACTCACCAGGCCCTATACCAAATTTTAGTTAGACCGTAGAAGTTGTTGGGTGTCCAGTAAGGAACATTTTGCCACAAAAATTGTTTCCGTCTGTTCATTTTGAGCTGAGAAAACTGTTTTTCTGAATCAGCTCGAAGTTGAGGTTGAGAGGAGGCGAACTTGAAAACCTTGCCGCCCCTCGGCCTAGCCTTCGCAAGCCAAATTTCTTCCCTACCCGAACAAACCCAACCCCTGCGCCGAAACAAACCCAACCCCTATGCACGCGAGCAGCGTATTTTTTTTTTAGACTAGCGTTGTTTTGAGGTTTACTGCTTGTTTCTGCAGGATGGTTTGGAAACGCTGGCTTAGATGCCGTTCTAGGAAACCAGAAATAAAGATGTTGGTTCTAGTTCACTATAGACACGGTAGAATAGACGAGCACAATCAGTGTGCGAACGTGTAGGAGTGTTCCACGGTTGTCGTCTGCTCGATCCGCTGACCATGGGGTCACGAACGCATGCATAACGCCAGCACATCAGCCCGGAATCTCGTTGCAATTTACGACAAAAAAATTTAAAAAAAAGATGCTCACATTCCCTTATTGTGTCTCATTATTTATCTAGAGTTTTATTATTCTTTTCAAGCAACAAATTACATAAACTACGCTTGTCGTGTTAAGTAATTTTTGCTATGTCACGTGCCACTGTTGGCACCGTCAGAGCACAGTCGTCTATGTAGAGGACCAACGTCACTGCACTGCCATGTACGTAGGGCCATTCATACGCGCACGTCATGCCCTCATTCTCTGGGTGCGCGCCTGCAAAAGGAAAGGAGAGCAGTGTTCATCTTGAAATTTGACCCATTTCCGCGGCGCGTAGCGTTGCAAATTTTGGCAGGCGTGATCATTTTGGCAGGCGTAATCGATGTAAATTTTGGCAGACGTCTCATCTACGCATTGCGCTTGTCAGCTCGAACTTTTTAAACCTGGTGATTGGCCCTTTAAGCTGCGATTCTCCCTGCAGTTTCTCCCATTTTTGCTGGCTCTCGCCGCAGGCAACACTAGGCTGCATCCATAGGCTCATCGGGAATTTTCATCTGTTCTTTGTTAGCATTGGTGCAAGGTGTGGTGCATCCTTTGGATACCTTATATTGCAGATTATTACTGGACTCCTATTATAAGTCGACTCCCCAACTTGCAGCCCAGTCTAGGAGGTAAAGAAAGAAAGAATATTGACTTCCAATGCAGCCTCATGCTGTAGCCATTCCTCACCAATAAGTTTTTAAAAGAAGAAGTTATGCAAAGAAACATTTATTTGCCCATGGAACATTGCTTACGCCTCGTCGTCGCTTGAGAGAACGTCGCAGTCACAGTCATTACCATCGTGTCAGCCACTGCTGCAGCTCACCATTGGAAGAGGGGCCGGCGCTGCATGTGGAAAACGTAGCACAGACCATGTCGGTTGGCAGTTCGCTGAGCCATTCGTGAAGTTCATTACCTATTTCTTGGATACCTTGAACTTCGTTTGCGGGATGCACATACCCTTTTTGACAGTATGAGCTTTTGCTTAAGTGTCATCGAAACAAACCCAATCATGATGTCATGAGTTAGGGGGCGCGAGGTGTGTGCCAACACTGGAATGCTGTAATGGTGCGCGAGATCCCGATGGTCCATATACATGATATGTTCACAAATGGGATTGGTCAGTGGAAAGTCCGTGGCACGCGACCCGAGCTGTGGTCGAAAACCCCCAGAAAATGAGGTGGCATTGTCTTGTGGAGCGCCGACGAAGAAGGTTGAACAATACAATGTGGCTCTTGCGACAAAGGCTCGGTTAACGCGGATCTGGAAGCGGCAACGTTAGGGTCCTGGAAGACAGCCGTCGTTCACGGTAGTCACCTAGAGACTTTTTCCAGACCTGTAGCACTTTGAAACAGCAGTTCCTGGGAGACTTGCCGCTCTGTGCCTTCTTCACAGGATGACCGCAACCCACTTGGAAATCCCTAGAGTTCGACACATCGACAGGTAGGCTTGACCTGCCGGGACCCACAACGACCGGGTCACGAGTGAAGACAAAGGGATCGTCAAGCAGACGCTGACATGATGACTGCGAGATGTCTTCCAGGACTGTGACAACGAGAAACTTAGTTGTAGTCGCGAACCGCCACCACGAAAAGTAAAAACGTTCGATTTGAGGGTGAGAATCTGTGAGGAAATCCAAAGAACCTGTAGTGGCTATGGGTCGGCTTGAGCTAGAGGCGACCCTAACGTTAGTTTTGGGTTTGATTGTTTTGCCGAGCTTTGTGTGCTTGTTTGCTCTAACATGAATTTCTGTGTTTGTTTCGTCCGTCCAGTGTATGAAGTGTGTGTGCTTTGCCACGCCCATCTCAGTCTCTCTAAATCCGTCCTCAGCAAGCGCTCCCGATATTAATCGTGACACACGTATGGCTTCCTCAACGTCCGGGTATCCTCCAGACTTTGGTCGTCGAAAAGAACAACGTGTAGCAGCGCATACAAAGACCTTGGTGGTTTGTTTTCTCCATTACCTCGCCCACTTTTCCGACAAAATGAACTTGTGCCCGAACTTGCTGCAACGTTGCTTTCTGACCCTGCTTAGAGGATTGCTTGCTACTTGAAAATAGTGCTGTGCTGTTGCCGGCTTAGCGGTGGCGTATTGGCGTGCGTTGGGCAGCGTCACAAATCGGGCAAACCATTGATTGCAAATCAAGCGAAATGCAGAAATGGCGAGCAGGCATGAGTGCAAAAAGACGGGTGATGTAGTTTACCGTAGTTTCGCGCGAAGTGTTGCCAGCCCGCATGGGGTTGCTAGCGTTTCTATAGAACGCCCATGGTCTGTCAAGAAATAATTTCCATGGTATGAAAACAAAACTGCAGGCTGTTTCGCATAATAAGGTCCTCTTTTTACCATAGAGCATTGTTAGCCCTCTAACAAAAGTTTGAAATGCTGCTTTTGAGACCTCGTTTCCCGTGACGATTGTTAGAGTGGGAAAGCAGAACAACAACGAAGGGACAAGAGAAGACGAGCGTAAGTCTTCTTTTGTCCTTTCATCGTCGTTCTGCTCTCACGCTATAACAATCGTCAGGTCATACCAACTAGCCCAAACTGCCACGCTTCTCGTTTCCCAAGCAGTATCGCTCTAGTTCTGCAATCATTGCAGAAAATTGAAAAACATAAGGCTCCGGTAGTGACATGCGTGTTGGGAGATGGCAGTTCCCATGACCCTGCCATTAGTATGGTGTTTAGCGAAATTAATGTTTGTTGAATTATTCGCAAGACGTGTTTCGATGTCGTCCACCGCTTTGCACAAACGCTGCTGCACCGCTGTGGGATATGTTAGAGACGCGACTGATGCTTGACGACGACACAGCAGTAACCATGGCCATATCAGCAGTAACCATGGTAAACTTTAGGTGAAGGTGACTAAAGCGCCGCTTGCAGAAAAAAAAAACTCAGTACGGAGCTCGGTGTGGACCCACACCCCCATTCTGGTTCACTCTAGTGCTCACTCCAGCTATCGTCCTGTATATTCAAGATTTTTTGGCAGTCTTTGGAAAGACACCATCTGTGCTTGTGAAGGGGAGGGGGGAAACAAGAGAGAGAGTTGCTCCCCTCGCAATTGAACTAGCTGATGTGGCAGTGCTGCTGCTGGCACTTCGCATGTATGCCATAGCTAAATTTCATTGCACGTGCTTGCCGTCATCACGAACTGATGCCCTTTCTTTCTTATTTTTATTACTTGTGTATATAGGCTGCAAGCACTGTTCGACAAGTTTGATGAAGTGAAGAGATCTGGGCAGCTTCTACATACTGCAACCCTTGACCTCGGTGAGTAGTGAAAGTGACTTTTATAGGTGTCTACTGCGGGACCTCTTTTAAGGTATAGGCCACTTCTGCTGAGGCCTGCTTTCCATGGCAGTGAATCCAAGGTCATCGTGTGGCCTACATTGTTCAACTGCCAGAAGAATGTGCTGACGGATTCCTCACCGATCTGCAACTTTTTATTTCTGGTTTCAGTAACCTGTTGGATGACATGAGCTTTTCTAACTTTGTCATCTTGTCCGTCACTGTCTTGTTAATCTTCATTAAAACCATTATGGAATATTGATGCTAGGAAGGCTGGCAACTGTAGTGGCCAGCCTCTGAGTAGGATAACGAAGTAGTCCGGTGGGCACGTGCTTGGGTGTTCGTACTTTTGGCCTTTGGTTACGAAAGTAAACGCCCTGTTTTGTGCCTGCGTTCCTGTGTCCTTGTGACATTTTCTGGTGGAGGTGCGGGGTACGGTAGATAATACGGTCCCCAGAGAGCACTCCTGACGCAAACTCATCGAGTAGCTCAGCCCAGCTTACCCCTGTGCACGTACGTTCCAGCGGTCGTCTCCAGGGACTCGAGCCACAGCACTGTTTGCTGCTGGAACGTCAGAGGACTATGAACCAAACACCACCTAACGTCACAGTGCCAGTACCAGCGCACCTGGTTGTCAACCAGCCCAAGATGCCGAAGACATTTCACGGAGCTGCTTTTGAAGATGCTGATGACTGACTCTAGCATTTCGACAGTGTCACTGCATCAACGATTGGACCACAGGGTGTAAGCTACGCTATGTGTACTGATTTCTCGAGGACCCCGCAAAAATGTGGTTTGAAAACCATGAAGCAACGCTTACGTCATGGGATGAGTTTCCCGGCAGTTCCTCAAGGCCTTTGCCTGAGAGGGCAGGAAAGAGACAGCGGAGCATGCTATAGAGGCAAGGGTTCAAGGGCCTAACGAAAGGGTGGCTACTTACATAGAGGACATGGATCAGTTTTTCAGGCGTGTGGAGCCCTCTTATGACCGAATCCAAGAAAGTTCGCCACTTAATGCGTGGTGTTAAAGGAGAGATTTTTGGCGGCCTGATTCGAAACCAGCCTGCGACACTTGCGGAGTTTCTTGAGGAAGCCACTGCCATGGAGAGGGCCCTTGAACAGCGTGCAAGGCAGTATAACCGTGGTGTACATCCATGTGAGGTCACTTTTGTCACTCTCGGCAATGACATCAGCGCGTTACGAGAGCTCATCAGAGGTCTCATTAAGGAGGAGCTACAAAAGGTGCATGTGACTGCTTCACCTGTAAGCAGCTCTCCGTTGCGGAGATGGTACGCGCCGAGCTACGGCAAGCCGTTCGCGCTCCCCAAGAGTCTGAGGCGCCACAACCGAGGCATTGCGTCGAAACGAGTTACGCGGAAGCAGTGCGACGTCCTCCGTCGTGCAGTTCACTCCTCTCGTTTGTGTGTGCATAGTCGATGAAAAGCCGCCTTTGAAGCAATAGAACTACCTGTCCAAAAGGAATTTGTGAATCCACGTTATTATGTACGCCGGAAAATTGAGGGATTCCAGTCGATCTATCAGAATACCATGCTCTACAATATTATATGCTTTAGCGATATCCAAAGTAACTAAAGCTGCATATTTGCTATGCTTATTTGCTATGCCGGAAAAATAAGTGTCCCCGCGGAAACTGCGGCCGGCCGCTCGCGGAAGCAAACAGCCGGCATGATCGCCTTGTGTCGTCATGGCGTTGCGCTTTCGGTGGCGGTTATGCTACAGTGTACTAGTTATGCCGTAAATAAATCCAACTACCGGCAAATAGCAGCACCAGTGTGAACTGCTGGCACTTTTCACTTGACGGCCGCTCGCGAAATGAACTCCAACAGATGCCCGTGCCGGCAAAGCGCGTTTTGCTACACGAAGTCGGCATAGCCATGTGAGAACAGCCGGCGAATGACGAAACTCTGCCGGCCAAGTTCCGCACGCACAATTCTTTCGGCTGCCGGGCGATTATTTACTCCCGGGAAGGATACACAATGATAATATTCGTCACACAAGTGTGAGGAATACATGCGTCCTATGCTCACAACGGTCTCGTAATTCGACTGAAGTGCACCTCTAACGTTGGTTCGGGATCCTTTCACGACTCGCCCGAATTTCTCGCTTGCACGGAACGAACGAAGCGGAACATGCACTGAGAAAAACGTAACGAGGCCGCGATCAGAAGTGCAGGCGGGGACACCGAGCAGCGTACGCATCAGCTGGGCGCTCCATGAAGCGGCCAAACTACAGTGGCTAGAAGGAGAAGTGTGATTACCGCCAAGCGGCGTCTATGGGAAGGGCTGACGCCGCTTAGCTATGCATCCGCTAGGTGGCGCTCGCTGTCGCATACATGTCAAGCTCGCGTGCATTTGTCCGGTCAGGAATGATCAGTTGAGCTTCGACGTGCCCGTAAAGTGCTTAATACGAGTGAAACTCTTTGTCGACACGGTTAGCTGCCTTCGCAGCGCTTTGTAAGCATCCTAGAGGAGTTTCCACTTGGATGTGGGGCAATTCGCTGCCCAGGCTTGTAAAATGTGCCGGCGACAAAGCCACTGTTTTGTTCCCGGCTGCGTGACTGGCTACAAATCCTGCAAGCAAAAACTTTCACTGTTCGGCGTGCCTAAAGAAGAGGAGCTGTTTCTGAAGTGGCAGCGGTACATACCCAGAGCTGACAAGCCGCTGGAGAAAAATGCAGCAGTATGTGAATTGCATTTTGATCCGCAGTTTGTGTCGCGGCATTTCGAGCATGTAATACAAGGTGAATTGGTGCGCATTGATCGGACCAGGCCGGTTCTCCTGCCAAACGCTGTACCGACTATATTTGCCAAACGCTGTACCGACTAGACCAGTGATGCAAGGTTGGTCTACTACTTGGCTGGATATGTCGCTAGGCGCAAGGTCCTGACAACAAAGGGCCAAGATTGCTTCCAGTTACTGCTGACATCAGCGGAGCAAGCAGACAAGGGTATTTCATCTTTTACATCATTCTGTGATCGAGGCGGGCTGCTCTACCCTTCAAGAGAACTGTTTTCGTTTATTGAAGTCTTGGAGGACACCTTCACATTATGGTTTAGTTGGAATAAGCTTCACAAGGACAGCCTCTCAGAAATGGTGCACCACTTGCTAAATGTGCCGCAAGTAGGTTGTGAGACACACAAGAAGGATTTGACCAGCAACCTAGTCAAGTTCTTTATCATGACAAGACTTTATTTTTACACTAAGTCACTTAACAAGGAGAGGACGTCAACAAGAGAAAAGAGGAAGCACTTGAAGCTTCGACGAACGACGTGAGAGGAGGCCAGAAGAGACAGAACAGTCTGAGTTTTTTTATCGCTTTTTTCTAATAATTCCTTATTTGGAACACGAGTTGAGCTAATAAACATTTGGCGAATGTTTAATGTTGGCGTTGTTTCACCATATTAATTGTGGCAAAAATAAAGGCTCACGTCAAGATGGATAGTAGGCTGGTTAATTTGCATTCATATTTAAAAACGCTTTAGGGAGCAAACATGTTATAATGAAATTGCAAAGAAATAGTAAGGAACTCAAGAACTTGTTCTTGGGCGAGTTGGTGCCTGAGTTTGCTAAACATGTATGCTCCTCTGTCTTTTTTTTCGTGTTTTTAGCTTTGCGCCAAAATTAACAAGTTTGGCAAGTAGTAAGAAGGTAACTTTTGCAGTGTCGCTATACATGTTAGTCGCAGTGCATGCCATAAAGAAAAGGACACGGGAGTCTGGAGGTTTGTGTTACACTGGGTGCACAAAAAAAAAGAGGGGAAAGACAAAATTGTTTAGGCAATCAGCGATTTTTTTTACCCAACGACTCAACTACAAATGCGTTAGTTACTTGTGGAAAGTGCCAGCGCAAGTAAAAACTAATGATGCTAACGCAAAATTCATAAAAACCCACGGCTACCACGGCTACGCCAGCAGCGCGCCGACGTGAAAGCGGGTGCGAGCGCCACCTAGGCCGTGAATCACCGCGGCGCACGCAGGCGACGGCTCCCTGATCACACTTCTCCTTCTAGCCACTGTAGCCAAACTGCAGCTCTCCCACTAAAAACTACCGAGAACCAAACAAGAACATCTCGGCAAGTCTCGTTTACTGCGTGATCTCGCGGCAGAAGGTTACGTCTTGGTAGAGTGTACTAGAAGTGTTGAGTGGCGAGACCGCGCCTCGCCGCCTGATCCCTTCCGCGTTGCCCCTCAGTGGCGGCGCTGCAGTCGAATAGTACTGAAAGAGCCGCGCGCCGCGTGCAGGAACTGCTATGCATTTCGGCTCCTCGGTCACGCTTTCTTAATTCAGGTTTCTTCGTACCTGCCCATAATTCATGTCTAGCACATATGCCATAGTCCTTGAAGTATGACAGGCCAATCTGCTGAACTTGAGCTCCATAAGAGCCCTTGTAGAGATCCGAATAATTCATAAAGAGGGTGTCTTATAATGATTTCTTCTGTCTTAACTCTTTCTTCGTTGGTTACGCGTCTACAACATATAGAATAACGGAGAAGATATATTCAAAGTTAGCTGCACTCAGAAAGCTGTGAAATAAAAAAATGCTGTTTCAAACGCACGCAGAACCAGGAGGCAGTAAGTAGAAAGGGGAGAGGGATGGAAGCTGAACCCCCTACACCATGAAAGTTTTTCGTAATTTAACTTTTTAGGGTATACTAAAATATTTACACGCATTCACAGCGACCACCAATTGCAAAAGTTAGTGATTCTGCTGCACCCCCCCCCCCTCAAAAAAAATTCTGGGTGCTAGCTTTGCGCCGAAGGTTTACAGTTGGTGAAGCTGAATATAGCGTGTCTCTGTACGAATGCGCACAGTAAATTTTACCTTTTCGACAGCATGACGTCCTAAAACTAGTTCGTCTAATGTAGTTGGGCGACAAATGCACCACCTAAAAATATCAGCTGTGCTAAGGGGCATTGCATGGATATTGTTAATGGGGCGGTGGCATGTGACTTAAATCTTAATTGCGTGTACTTGTGAACACACACACACACACACAACACACACACACCACACACACACACACACACACACCACACACACAACACACACACACACACACCACACACACACAACACACACACACACACACACACACACACACACACACACACACACACACCACACACACACACACACACACACACACACAACACACACACACACACACACACACACACACACACACACACACACACACACACACACACAACACACACACACACACACACCCACACACACACACACACACACACACACCACACAACACTACACACACACACACACACACACACACACACACACACACACACACACACACACACACACACACACACACCACACACACACACACACACACACACACACACACACACACCACACACACACACACACACACACACACCACACACACACACACACAGAGAGAGAGAGAGAGAGAGAGAGAGAGAGAGAGAGAGAAAGAAAGATTATTTGGTAAGCAGCACAATTTAAGCTGTCGATACAAAATGAGAACTGGTTACAATAAATTTACGCAGATTAGCAGACAGGCTATATATACAATTGGCACTTTTTAATACGCTTGTGTGTTCCTTTAATATGTTTAATAAGTAATAAGCCTTTCAGAAAGCACTATTTATTATCTTCCGCAAAACTGGCATGACAAAATTGAGTCGTCACCGATATAATTGTCCTAACAGCGTTACTTATACTCGGGTTTCTCGTGAAACGATCGAGCGCATGTAGGCTCATATAAGGAACACTGTTCTCTGCATATCGTAGGGACTGCTGACAAAACGAGCGTATCCTTTAATAGCAGTATCGATACTTCTCTCTTTGTAGTTCGCCAGTAGCCACTTATGATGTAACGCAGCTCAAAGCGCTGCTTGAGTGAGAAGCTAGGCGAATCCGTGCAAATTCCGATTGACATATTTTTTTTTGTGGGTCGGCAGGCTCTTTAAACAGTGAATGTATCGACGCAATTCCAGCGTGCCTGCATATTCACTCGTGCACTATGGCGCGTAGCAGGTGCGTCCACTGATAAAGGCTCAGAAACGCATTGAACGCGCTGAAAATGAGCAGTTAGACGCTTTCGCAGGCTACGGCGCGCACGCTCCCGAGATCTTCAGTACCATGAAACAACAGCGCCGCCGCTACTGTCACCCGCCAGAGAATCAGCCGAGATGCGGCGCGGCCGCCTCGTTCACTCCACTGCCCCCTTCTGTAGTCTTGGGCCGTCTTTGATGGCGTCAAAGTGGGTTGGCTTGCCAAGGCTGGGTGCGTGACGTCATACTGCCTCCCTGCGTTTTTCCTTGCTTCATGCATCCTCCTCTTCCACCGGAAAAGCGTGGCTGCTGGAGGGGGCGCTGCCGCCAGTTCGCGTCGTTCCCTCGATTACGCCGACGGGCCCAGCTTGCCGCTCTCGCACGCGTGTGCGAAGTGGAATAGCGCGCCTGCCGTGCTCGCAGTGCCCCGATTTTCCTCGACGGTGGCCGAGGCCTCGCTGCTATGCGGCAGCGGCGCGGCGTCATTCGCGTGCGCCGGCCTTGGAGGAAGAGACCGTCGTAGTGACGGCGGCCACCTGCTCGGCCTGTGTGCGTCGCCGCGTCTGCTAGAGAGGTAGACCGTCTCGCGTCACCGCCGTTCAAGTGCCTGCAGCGTTCTCGAGGGCCGGCGTGCATGTGGTGCGTGTGTGGTGCGCCGTTCTCGTTGTTCGACGATGCCGTCGACGGTGCCGTACAACGCCGGCGGAGAAGCGCAGGCCAGCGTTGCGGCGTTGAGCTCGGCCGGTCGCCCGCCGCCGTCGTCCAATGGCCATGCCGCGGATTCGCCGCTGCCCCCTTTCGCTACGCAGCTTGGTACGATGCCGAACGGCACTTCTGCCGCCGCTGCGGCGTCTGGTGCAGCGGCGGGTCTGCTGTCGCCCACCGCGTCGCTTAACGGCACTGCCGCCGGTGCCGGCAGCGGCGCGCTGTGGGACGCGGATTCAATGTGGATTCTCATGTACGACAACATGCTGCGCGAGGGCGCCCGGTCGTCTCCTACCAAGCGCTCGTGCGGATGCAAAGGTATGTCTGCGGCATTGCAGTGTGCAATAACGAACGAAGGTATCGTTGTCACAATCATTTTAACTGGGCCATAAAATGCGATGCTTGCCGTGCACTGGTACGTAAAGCGAAATAATTCGTGGGTGATCCGCGCTGTCAGAAAATGCCCGACTCGGTGTATTGGTGCGCGTATATACAATGAGGTTAGCAAGAAAGCAAAAGCTGATAGCTAGAAAAACTACGATCCAACTGTTTTTTTTTTTATTGGGTGTCGCGATCCGGGGCTCGGGTCGGAACGGGCTTTCTGCGCCGCCCCGCGCTCGGCGATTCAGTGCTCCGATCTTGCGGCTCGATAGCAGCAGAGTGCATTGTGTGCGCGAGAGAAGCCGGTCGGGCGCATTTCGATGCGCGTTGCCTGTGATGCGATGCCCCTCCCTGATCCGTTTCTGCTGTTTTGGACGGGCGTGCGTCCATTATTCAACGAATATTGGACATACGGTGATGCGTGGAGGCAAACTATCCATTGCATGACATTACTGTCATGCAGTCACTCCCGAGTTGCTTGATTTCTTGCTAGGAAGCGCAGCCACTATTACAAAGAACACACAACACAAGCGCTTAACCTCGTCTTAACGTCTCTTTCACATATTCAGGAGGAACGACGTCATCCGTGTTGTGAATAAGGTTGTCCTCAGCAGGTTTCTTCGGTTGGCGCTTGGACCCGAGCTGCGACAGTAATGTTGACCAAAGGCACACCACGGATGACGTCGTTCTTCCTGAATATGTGAAAGAGACGTTAAGACGAGGTTAAGCGCTTGTGTTGTGTATTTTTTTTTAATAGTGGCTGCGCTTCCTAGCAAGATGGATCCTTACCAACTGGCCCGATACAATCGTTTATTGCTTGATTTCGCCATTCATAAATGGAACGGAGTGGTAGTCTAGCGCATTTGTTCCCCTCCAGGTGTCGCGTACAGCTAAATGAACAAGGAAAAACCGCATGTGGCTTTTAGAGCGCAGTTAATTGTGGTGATTCCTACGTAGTCGTCAGACTCTGGCGTTTTGCAGACACGCAGCGCCACGTGTCGACGCAGTTTTGGGTAGTGCAAAGCCCGACTCCCTTGCACAGTTTGCTGCACAACTACAGCGTAAAAAAAACCTATTGAGCTAAATATTAGGTGCATTTGTGCATTGAACACTCAGGAAAAAAAAAAGCTACGAAGTTCTCTGTTAGTCGGACGCGTCACCAAACCGTCGTGAAGTGCTTGCTGGTTCACTCACCAGAACGACGGCAAAAAGAAGAGCAGACGCAACAGCTCCGCGCTCTACAAAGAAAGACCTCAGTCGACGCTACTGTTCCGTTGCGAATGATTTCAGTTTTTCTGTTTTCCGTAGCTTTCGAGAAGCAAAATGGCGAGGGTGATGGATACGGGCCGTTGCGAACGTGTTGGGTAAGCGAATTACTCGCGTTCTCCACAGCCGCTCGCATGGGAAAGTGTGATAATGTAGGTCTCCTGTTATTGTTTTTCAGTACCTTTGACAAAAAAGCGCGGTAATTTCGATTATGAAGCTTAACAGATCCCCTGACTGCGTGCTCGCCGTGCAGCAGTAGACAGGTGACGAGCGCGATACATATCGCACACGCCGCGACTCCCGATATTCTCAAGTTCACAGCATTACGCCTGAGGGACTTCGAGTTCCGCCTTTAATCACAATATATTTTTTGCCGTTGGTCTCTGCGATGGCTGGAACTATCTCGCAGGCCTCGGTTTCGTCTTTCGTTGTACACCTATACCCGGCGACAACTTTCTGTGGCAGCACAGCCAAGGCTACGGAGCCGAAGCACGCTTGTCTTACTGCGCCACAGCATGTAGTCCCTCAACGAAAACGTTTGTATACTGTTCTGGGTAACTAAGATTTTACCATTCGTCACTTACATTTTTCGCGGATTTATTTTTTAATTAGTGAATAAAAACGTTGCGCAGTAGAAAAAATTTCGTTTCACACTCTCTCAGGTTTTTTGGGGTTTTTTTGGCTTCCGTCGCCTTTTTACCGCATTCCTCACTGTCAAAGATGGCGTCCGCCGGTTACAGCTCGTCAACATCGCTTACGGAGGAAACACCGCCGCGTGCCGCGAGTCCACCAGCTGCGCAGCCGTACCAGGCGTTGTCAAATCAAAAGCTGTCCGTACAGGCCAAGAAGGTGGCGTACAACGTTTACGCGCAAGTAAGGAAAAGCGACCCGCAGCTGTCTGTGAGAGCCGCATGCCGGAAAGTCAGCGAGCTCACTGGTGTTAGCGAGCGCAGTGTCTTCCGGATTAAGCGGTATACGTGCATGATGAGTTGTGTAACCATTACATGAATAATTGAATGTATCATTCACCCAGCAACCTGGGTCCACGCGTCAGTAAATCACGTCACAATATTATTAAAAATTGCTCTCGAGTTCCCAAAGATGCGACTCGCGTTTCCTGGAGCGAAACGCGAGCAAACGCGAGCCGACGCGGACTGCGAGACGCGGACTGCGCTGGTGAAATCGAAACCGAAACACCCGTCGAAGCGGTCGGACTACTTGGCGCAGTAGCACATGTGCATAGGCTCCGCCCACGTAGCCTTGGCCGTGCTGCCACAGAAAGTTGTCGCCGGGTATAGAAAGAAGACACGCCCATTTACAGTATGTACAAACGAATGACAACCGTCAAACGAACATTGTAGCATGCGTAGTAAAACCGTTCAAAACACAGGAAGCGAGAGATCGATGGAGAATGCAACTGCAAAAGCGAAAATTGCTAGGGCTATTCGTGCCGGTTAAAGGAAGCTTCCTACCACTAATCGTAAGATGGATTGGTCGTGTATGCACTTCATCGCTTTGGCATCATGTGTACCCAAGTTTACCGCATTTAGGCGTTACAGAACGAACGTCGCAGTGCTTGCCACGATGTCATGCGATGCTCGCTTGCACTTAAAGCGCCAGTTGCAGTACGCCGAAATAACTGAAACATCTTTCGCATTGTACCCGCACTTTTTTTTTTACTTTTCTGAAGTGAGGTTGGATTGAAGGAACAAGGTTGCCAGGTCCCTGATTTTCAGGGAACCGCGCCTCAAGATCAATGAAAGTAAACGTGCCCATGCACGTTTACTTGCGGATGACTCGCTTTGCACTACTTGTTTATGGCTGGCGCGTCGATGGGGGCGCTGGTGGCGGCGTTTTTCGCAGCGCTGCCTGGGCAGGTGTCGTGTTTCCTTGCTGACGCCAAACAAGTTGTATAATTTACGTGAGAAATGGCGCCGATTGTAATCGGTGTGCGCGCATTCTCGGGTAAAACAGCTCGCAATAGAATTCAACAATCGACGCACTGTGCATTCGTGAACAAGTGGAAAAGTGTTTGCGTTACTTCCGGAAGTTTTACTGGTACGGGAAAAAGTGTTTTTGAAAGCATAGCAGGCTACGAGACAAGGTCGTCGCTCTCTATTTGAAACGTTCCAACTCCATGACAGCTTTACGCGAAGAGCAGCTTCGTGAGACGGGGCACAATGAACACACGATCATGGATAGTTTTCCACAGAAACAGCACAACGAGCAGCTTTTTTTTTTGTGAAGCGGGGGTGGTATAGGATTTGAAGTACGCACTCGGGACATGATATTACGTTCAACTCTTAGAGGCGCCCGTAGATTTTTTGTATGCTTAATGGAACCGTGTGACACCCTGTCAGTGAGATGTAGCTCTCACTTATGATGGTCTCGTGGTGCACCCCTGCTGATATCGAATTCCAGCCGCATTATCGATGGAATTCTTGAGGGCCCTTACTAGACGGCGTCTGTCATAATCATGGTACCCCGACAGTTATTATAACTGCTTTCACTCTCGATTGCCCGAGTTGTTTTAGAGGCAGAGACGTTGTAGTACACTTGGATTTCCGCTTGCTTTTGCGATCACTGTTCGTGCACTAACAGCACGATTCTTCAGTTATCGCCATCTTTTTTCCTTTTATTTTAGGGTAAGAAATTGGGGCTATCCGTGGTATTCGGACTAGCCCTCTAATATGAACGGGTATTGCGACCTAATTGTCTTTATTGTGGTGTACTTGCACTGTGCGCA
This sequence comes from Rhipicephalus annulatus, assembly GCA_013436015.1. Classification (NCBI taxonomy): domain Eukaryota; kingdom Metazoa; phylum Arthropoda; class Arachnida; order Ixodida; family Ixodidae; genus Rhipicephalus; species Rhipicephalus annulatus. The sequence continues at coordinate 27,793 of WOVY01000893.1, read as the reverse complement.
TCAGAGATCGCGCCAATTGGTCAGCCACGTGGGCGCGGAGTCCTTTCTAGTTGTAGAGTAGCGTTAGGGGGAATTCAGGAATGAGGATGCATGCGTTCTGTCTAACCCTTCGCGTGCGTGCTTCCTGAGGCATGACAGTTGGGTCTGCCGCGCCCATAGTTTGTTGTCATGGCAACGCCTCTCCATTCGCCTTTGCTTATTCGCTCTGCATCACCCCATCGAAGCCGTTTCGAGTCGCGTCGTGAATTCAGGCGGGATTTTCTGGAAGCGTTGATGCGCTTCAATTGTGTGCGAGGGTGATAACATGGAGGACTGTGGTTTGAAGGATACGGAGCGCGTCTTGTACGGTTCACCGAAGGCGAGCGCGCGCGCTACAGGGATGCGCAGCTTGGTTACCGGGTGCGTTTTGTTGTTCGACCTCAGTATCGTCTTTATTTCTGTCTCGGCTTACAGCCAAGTTTCTTAGTGTTCTCTAAGCCGAGTCACATCCAGACTCGGCGTCGAACACGCTCCCGACAACGAGGCCGTTACGAGTTGCGCAGTCTTTGCCTCGTTTCTATCTCGCGCAACAACAGGTGCCGCTACGCACGACTTCTCCCGCTCTCCATTTTATGTTGTATTCTTCTGTCATTATTACCTGTGCAGACGCTATAGTGGTATGTTATATCGAATGCCAGGCGTGGTTTGGCATTAACCGCGGCGCACAAGCGCTCCACCGCACTGTCAGTACGGAGCATTAAATCACGGTCTCAATGAATAACAGTGTGAGAAAGAAGAGCGCTACGCTGGACAAGTCGTGGTAGTCTGCGGTGAATTTTCGCTGTAAGTGATAATGAAGGTGCCATCGGTGAGCTGTGTTTTGCTTTCATTCGAGTCAACTGGCGGTGACGTATAATGTACGATGCGCTTAGCATGCGTTTAAATGTGTAACGCACAATCCGCATTTGTGCGACACTACCGCAAGAGTTCATTTTACATGTACGTGTTGCATGTACGTGATGCAGTTTACTGAGTGACGTAAGCAGGCTCTTTCTGCACGTTTAACTGGCACCGACTGTCGCTGGTCCCGTTAATTAGGGAGGCAATCACCGGGCTAATTCCAAGGGCAGACTATCAGCCCCCGAACAGCACCACAAGAGCACGGACTACTTAGATTTGGTCTTATTTGGCACGCCAGCGAACGCAGGCTGTGATTCAAAGAACGAGTCAGAGCAGAGAGTTGATAGCAAACAAGAATATATTCTAAATGTATCAAACTATACGCAAATATGTACACTCGGCTTTAATCCAATACAATACGTCACCAATTAAACAGGCTACACAACGCAGCAAGATATACCCGAAACAACGGGCACGACCAACAACACGCGCTACAATGCAATCTCATGCACTAACCAAGACACTTGAAGGCTAAAAAGTTTGTCAAACTTGTTCAGTCCAAAGTTTTTAAAACACTTTGAATGATTCTTTTCGAGGAACCACTCACTCGAAGTCCAGCGCTGCTGTCGTTTTGCTGCCCCCGAAGTTTCTCTCCTAGAAAACCTCACGCCGTCAAATGTCCGTACTCCAATCACCAAACTTCTCGCCGGTGACACGTCGGCCTCTTACGCGCTGCGACTGCAGAACACGTCTTCGCCCACTGGCAGGAAACACACACTTTTCTTCTGCTTGCAATACAAGCCTTCACCCGCAGGTGAAAACCCTTCATCTCAACTACTTTGTCATAATCCTTCGCCCGACGGCGGAAAAACTCTCATCTGCTCTACGCACGCTGGTGCAAAGCTTCCTTCTGCTCGCTTAAATACTGGTGCTAGACGTCTCTAGTCGTTTCGTCGGCGCGCTGCACAGTTAAGGCTGGGGAAAAGGCGAGCCTTTTCGAAAACAATCCGTGACACGGGGCGCAACCAGGGGATGACTCACGCTTTCCTTCTCAAAGCCCGCGGAGTTCGTTCGGCGATTGGTGAGAGGAGGTTGGTTAGCGTACCGACACTTTCGAGGTGGAGAAGCGATGCGTTCGAGGAGTCCTTTGTTGCTTGTTTTCTTCTTTAAAGGGTCCCTAAACAACCCAGCGGTCGAAATTCAGTTGAGGTGAGGAAGTTGTGCTCGAGTTTACAACGCACACGTAGCCGTGAGAATTTTTCGAAACGGTGCCGTAATAGCGGAGTTACATCGAAACGCGATGATCGCTTCTTTCCCTCTTTCATACGCTACCATCTTCTAAAACCGCTTGGCCCTTCTTCGCTGAGTCAGCTGAGTGCCCCTCCTCATCTCGCGTGACATACGTCACCACTGACGCGCTGTTCGAGACAGCGTCTATTTCCGGTTGCCGCCACTCCGTCGCCCTAGCTCGCCGTTGTGTGTGTCATCTGGGTGCATCGATCGTTGACTAACCGCTGTTGCTGTCGTGCCGGCCCGTGCCCCTACAAATCGTGCCTCGGTATATGGACCCTATGTTGCGTTACGGGCCGCAGATGTCGATTCGCAAGCGGCAACACGACCAAGAACAGCAGGGTGCACGCGAACAGCTGTTTGCAGGGTGACCGGAAGTCGTCGGTTGTCGTTCGGCCAATCGCAAGCATCGAAAGTGGTGACATCATTTAGTTTCACTGGTGATGTCACACATGTCAGTGGTGGGGACCGGAAAGGAGAAGCTATTGCTTTTTCGAGATTGTGGTGCGCCCGCTACCTGTAGCACTGCGGCGTATGGCATCGCTGATCGCGACGGCATTCCGCACGTGATCCGCTTGTTTACTTGAAATGTTTGGGAAAATATCGGAGAGGAGCCAATCTGGCGCCTGGTATCGTTGCCAGAATTCGGAGGCGCGGGCTCTCTTGAGCGCTCGTTTGTGACACCAACCCGAACGGCCACGTTTTCAAATAGTATCGGTGTCAATTTTGTAAAAGTTGAATTGACACGTTAATTACAATTCTGGTCTGAACTCGGTCGTCTTTATTAGTTCATTAGTGTGTGAAGCATATTCTCTGTTTTGCCTCTCCTGCGTGAACTAAGCAGCATGCTATTTTGTTGCGAGTGCCTCGTTCATCGGCATCTGATCAGACTCCGCGTGTTTGACACCACCGTATACATACTGCAGGAGTTTGGCCTGTATGTGGGCACTGACAATTTGCTGCGTTGACTGCCGGGCGTATTCCAATTATAAAATAATCGTGTGTGCCGCTCAGATGATGACGTTTCGCCGCACAGCTGCGTTGCGCGCAGCCGCCATCGTTCATCATTCGGAAACGAGGAAGTTAAGCACATAGCAACAGCTCGCCACCTTCAACCCTCGAAGAGACTTTTCTGAAGCCCGAATCGCTGACGTCGTGTTTTGCTTTACACTTGTCGAGCATTGTGTTGTTTTCCAAGCGAGTGTGCCGCTCTGCCCCTCCTACTTGCTTTTTCTTTATTTTTTTTACAGGCATTGTTCGATCCACTTGAGATCCTTGCCCATATCGCTTAATTGTAGTGTCCCTCTTCCGTCAACATCGCTTTCTGGCTGCCTTAGTTGTCGACGCCTGTCACTCGTCCAATTTTCGAATGGCGTTCTCTCGTTCTTCTGAAAACATCAACGGCTCGTAAAGAACTAAACATGCACGTTTAAATTTCGTATATGCGTTTTTTTTATGTCGGAATAAACGACCTCTCTCCCTTGGCTAGAGTGGCGCCGCCGCCGCGCTCGAGTCTCGCGACCAGTGCTGTCAGTTTAGCTATTTTGTAGCTAGATCTAGGTACCTTTTGACTCTGCTAGCTACCAAAACTATGAGTTAACTACGAGTTTAGCTTTTGATTCGAGGTTTAGCTCCTGATTGAGTTATTTTAGCTTTTTATTCGAAATATCGCTTCTAATTTAGCTATTTTTAGCTATTTTAGATAACTCTTGCTGTAGCGTTAAGACATTTTTCGAGAAGTATTTCTACAGGAATCTTATTCAAGGAAATTGCTTTGGGGATGAAAAAATCGCCCGTTCCACGTATAGAATTGTACCGATGGAAAGGATTTTTCGCCCACTTTATTTGCATCAAAACGTGGCACGGTGGCAACCGTGTTTCAGTGCGCTGTAATACTATGTGCGGGGTAGAATACACCTATAGGGTAGGCCATACTTAGAAGGCAGTTTCTGGGAAGCTTTGTTGCTGCCCTGCCCGTATCTGTTGTCCCTGGTTACTGCAAGTTGCGAAATAAACATTTGGTTTGCATTAGTCGAATGCAGGGCGGCAGTACATGGGGTGCCAATCGTTGCATGCAGACGCCGCTGGCTTCGTCGCGTTGTGTGTTCCGCGATGGGCGGCATTTCAGGTGTCCGTACTCGAGGCGACCTTTCAAGTGCGTTCACACTTGACCTCAACGAGGACGCGTTCATCGAGAACCTGGTTTGAATTCCGATCGACGATCACACTGGAATTAGATGGTTCAGCTGCAGCGAGTCGGCATGCCCCAACTTGTCTTCTCGCTTTTGTGTACAGCCGGTTGTATCGCTCGAAACAACGTTTCAGAAGGTGCGAGCTGCCTCTTTTCAGCACAAATAACTAGTTCTCGGGAAGCAGGCAAGATAATTGTCAAGGCACGTCAACAAATGTGACTCGCAGTTTCGATAGGGATGGCGTCATTGAAAAAGCCATACAGTTAGTAGATCCGTCGCCTCCAGTCCGTCCGCACGATGGTAAGCAATCTTGCTGGTGGCTTCCCGAGCCTCTAAGCTGGACCAGCCGACATCCCCCTGCACCGCCTCGTTGGCGACCAGGGCAAACCAAGCGCCGCATGGCCGGCGTCTCTGCTGACGGTGATAGGCACACAGACCTGGCACGTGCACCATTTTTCATAGGGCGCGGATCACATGGAAGCGGTTGCAGCCCCAGATGCATGGTTGAGCCTGAATCACGGTATCGCGATGATAGTATTTGGCGGCACGCACATCGTTGCGTGCAGTCAGTGGTTCTCCTCCCAAGGTCAGCGCTGCTTTGTTCCCTCCTGCCAGACAACCGCTGATTCTGATTCCTTGAAACGAAGCCCAAGACCCACAACCTCCGCCTGGCAGATGTCGGGGAGGGACTGCAAATCCTGGTTTTAACCAGATCGTCGGCGAATGCCAAATCGAGCAGGTGGTAGTTCTCGCTGGTACTAGTTGTGCGGAATCGCATTCTGGATGCGTACAGAATGCACAGCAATGGCGATAGTGGGCAGCTCTGCCTCAGACCCTTGTTTACACGGCCATGGATTATGGCTCCTAACTGCACACATTGCCCCTGTACATCCGCCGTATACTTGTGGTAGTCCAAGGGGTATGCGAAGAGAGGACCTTGCGCGACGTTGTCGTACGCTTTTTCAGAAAGCAGCACAACAGTATCTTCCCCTATTTTCGGGCTACACTGTGTGACGACGAACAGATTGTTGTGGGCCCTTGGTCTCAGTCCAGCCATTCATCCATATGCTTTGATCACCCCCGCAAACAAGCGATACATAACGCTGGTGGCCGTTTGTAGTCTGCGGTGTTTCTCGCATCCCCACCACTTTTGGGGATGAGAATCACCTTGCCTTGATGCCATCCTTTAGGGATGGGCTCGCCTTCAATGATGACCGTGAGGATCTGTGCGAGCCGTTCCCTCGAGTCCTCTCTCAAGCACTTGGCATTCGCGCTGATATGTTATCAGAACCAGCGGCCGTTCGAGCCCTAACCCGCTTCGAAGCCAGTTCCACTGCGAGCCTCGATAAGGCCCAGGGTGGTTCTTCCTGGCTTGTAGATTGTTCAGTAATGGGGCTGGCTGCCTTTTCTTCATCAAGTGGAGTAGTCATGTTGAGGTCAGAGGCACCTAAAAGTCTGGAAAAGTGCTGTGTAATGCATTTGCAGGGATCGGTGACTGGCTTCCCTGTTGAGGAGGGGGCTCTGCCCAAGGATCTGATATGTCTAAAACTTGTGCGCTGCAGACATTCCTACCTGATGGGCTGAATCAGCCTAAGGTTGTGATCTGCTATCTAGTACTGGACCAGGACTTGTACCTTGTGCTTTTAAATACACAGCCAACTTTTCTGCACATACCTCAGTGTTGAGACCCTTGATTTGCTTGGCGGCGCTGTTTCGACGTCACCTCCACTTCTTTGTCCCACCATGGACTATGTGGTTCCGGCCGCTTTTCCTGAGCCATCTACGTATGTATTACAGCGTCCAAAGCGCTCACAAACTCACTATATGAGTGGCATTCCTGTCGTCGCGGACAATTCTCAAACTCCTCGGCGACCCTCTCGACTGCCAGTGGAGGTAACATGCGGCCTGTCCGAAAGCCGCCCTTCGATACCGTAGACGATTGTGGTTGCTTCCAAGGTTGAACTGTCCCTCCTCATCAATGTGTATATGTGTTATTGGAGCGGCCAGTTTCGCAGTCAGTTTGGCTATTTCTAAGGAGAGCTGCCCATCATATTCCAAGAACTCGTCAGTGGCCGGAATGTGTCCGTTGAAGTCACCCATTGTTGCTACTGGTGTTTGCCGGCACCGGTGATCCAGGATGAAGATGTCGAGGCAGGAGGACGGTGAACTTAAAGGGCCACTCACCAGGTTTGACAGTATTGAGATGACAAGCGCAATGCATAGATGCGGCGTTCGCGATCACGTCTGCCAAAATTTGCAACGCTACGCGCCGCGGAAATAGGTCATATTACAAGATGAACGCTGCTTCCCCCCCCCCCCCGTCCTTTTGCGGGCGCGCGCCCAGAGAATGAGGGCATGACGTGTGCGTATGAATGGCCCTACGTGCACTATGCTCTGACGTTGCCAACAGTGGCACGTGACACGGCAAAAAGAATTTAACACGACACGCATAGTTTATGTATTTGTTGCTTGAAGAGATTAATGAATCTCTAGATAAGTAATGAGACGCAATAAGGGAATGTGATCTTTGATCTTAGCCAAAAGCTAGACTTAGCTACACTTTGATCTTAGCCAAAAGGCCGAGAAGCGATAGGGAATGTGAGCGTTATTCTTCTTTCATTATTATTCCTTCGTGAACTGCAACGAGATGCGGGGCTAATGTGCCGGCGTTTCGCATGCGTTCGTGTCCCCGAGGTCAACGCATCGAGCTGCCGACAGCCGTGGAGCGCTCTTACGCACTCAAGCACTCGTTGTCCTCATCTATTCTGCCGTGTCTAAGCCAGCGTTTCCAAACCATCCCGCAGAAACAGGCAGTATACCTCAAAACAACGATTGGTAAAAAAAAAAAACTCCGCTTCGCGTGCACGGGGACTGGGCTTGTTCGGGCACGTCATGCGCACGTGACTACTTCGTCGTATGCCGGATAGAGTAGGGAAGAGGCTTGCGAAGGCTACGTGGAAGATGGGCAAGGGTGTCGAGCTCGCCTCTTGTCGTCCTCGCCCCCTTCAAAAAAGTTTTCTCAGCTCGTAATGAACTGAGTCAAAAAATTTTTGTGACAAAGTGTTCCTCATCGGACACCCAGCAACTTCCACGGTCTAACTAAAATTTGGTACAGGACCTGGTGAGTGGCCTTTTAACAGACGGTTTATTTACGTTGTGTACATGGTGAGCCCTTCAAATTATCCGTGTGGCTCATTATAAAGGGTACGTTTTCCCCAGATTTCTCGATCGGAAAATGGGTGCAGATTGTCCAACCACATGACACACACAACTTGAGAGGGTGACACCGACACCCGCCCAGGTAATCGTCCACTATTGAGGTGTAACCACTGCGCTGCAACGTGGCACCAACGTGGCTCTTCCTTCTCGTGTGAGTGCCGCTGGGTGGGGCGTCCCCCGTCCAGACGACGGGATGCATCCAAAAGGGGCCGCCGCAACAGAGCTCGCTCAATTAGCTGGCAGAGTGCATGGCGGTTGTCTCTTCCGAAGAAGGTGTTGCGTTCGTGGAAAACATTGTGGTCGTCTCGGGGAGCTGCTCTCGGCAACTGACGGCATGGTGCCTCGCTTCGCGGCTGGCGTCTTCTTCGACGAAGAAAGAACGCCGCGTTCGGCCCAGGCGCCGGCCGTAACACCAACAGTTCCGCGTAGTCTGTACACCACCGTTTCACATTCGCGCCCAAATCACTGTTTGCATCTTACACCGTAGCCCAAATGAAATACCTGAGGAAAAAAAAAACGCTTCTACCTCCTCTCCCAGCTTCAGGTCCATAGATGAAAGAAGTTCCCAAGGTAGCGAGACCTTTCCTCCTCGCCTATGTTCCTGGAGTGCTCCCTAGAAGGTTCAAAACTTTCATGAAAAAGCGAATGTTTGGGTTCAGTTGCTACGGTGAATAGATGCAAACGAAGCAAAATGGAACGAAATGAGTCGTAGAATAAACGGTTACCTTTATGAACATCAGCTGTACAACACAAGAACAAACGGCGTGTGCGTCACCCAACTGGCAACGCTGTGCAGTTCTATATTTTACACCACTAGCCATGACGTCTTGCGTCGTACATCGTAGTTCGTCCAGTTATAACTAGTCCACTTCTCCGAATGTGTTTTGTTCTTGCTGTGACCACAGTGAACACGCTTCTTGCTGAATCCTGGCAGTGACCACAGAGCGTGACGTTGTGATTATACAGCCGGCTTGTGTACATGCAAAAAAAAAAAAAAAATCTACGGCCAGACTGGTACGAACGCTTGAATAGCAGCAGTGTGATGACGTTTTTTTTTTAATGTGCCTATTCGGACAATTGTGATGCCTGGTGATTGTAATGTGATGCTCGGAACTTCCTGAAAAGTGAGTTCTACTGGTGAGGTGTCTAGAAGCAGCGCGTTTCGGCTCAAGCGTCGCCTGGTCAATCGTGATATGTTCTTGAAGGTGCGTTTACACCCTCCAGCTGCTCTGTATACGTGCATACGCACAAGTATTTGTACCTATTGGCATGCGCAGGGCGTGCATTAGACGCGCGCCTGGCGTTTCAATAAAAACCGACAAATAAACTCGCTTCGCAGATCCGCGCCGACGTACGTCGACGGAGTTGCGCGAAAACATTCGCGCGAACCGTTTCATAGCTACACTTCATGGTGTGCTTCATCTCGGACAACATGATGCAAGTGGAAGAGAGCGAATCCGTTTTCTGTTTTACGGCAACGCTGCTTTTTGAAAAACGCGGATGTTGCCGAAACAATCTTGGTCGATTTCTGATACGCTCCTCCTCTTCAGCTTATCTCCTGGCTATGATTTTGTCTTTGGTGACGGCGAAAATCCGGCTGTGCATGCGTGCTCGTTTTGAGCTTTTTGCATAATAATAAATAGCACCACCAACCATTTGCAAGATTACGTGCAAGGAATGCACCAATTAAAGAGAAAAAGAAGAGCAATCGAGAGAGCGAGGAGGATGGCTCGAGAACAATGAGTGACGCTACCTTGGAAACTTGTTTCATCTAGAGACCTTATCCCAGTAACCACAGCAGCGCCAGTGTCCACTAGGGAACTACAAATGCGAAAGCACGCGGGTGCGCTGTATGGGCCAGACCAGCGCTGGCCAGACGCTCGGGCACTGCTGCGCCGTGTGTTCATCGAGCGCCGGTGCCGCGGGTATGCTGTGCGAGTACGCCGGTGGCGTCTCCTCGTGGAGGGCGCGCCCGCGAAAGTATGGCGTTTGCGATACCTTCACAAAAGCTAGTGCGTCATGCTGCAGATTCTTAGAATGGACGAATTTACACAGACAGCAGTGGCGCTGCCGTCGAGGGCGTTACATCTGAGTGCGTCTGCACGCAAGCAATGGGCTATCGCGTTGAGTATTGCGTGCTTGCGGTGATGTTTTTTGCCATTACATGCCACTTGGTTATACACACGTCACATCGTCGTATTTAGCGTTACTTCTCATATATTTTTTTCTTTCTCAATCACCCTTTCGGTGCATCGCCTAGCACAGCATCGCCCAAATGAGCTCTTAGGAAAAGATGACCACACGCCCTTCTTTGCGGCCAGGAGTCATACAGCCCCTCAACTAGCGTCGTTTGCTGTCTGCTATACACGCCGGGCAAGAGGAGCCTGCACATTGACACTAATGGCGCTACTTTATTTTTTTTCTTTTCTTCAAGGACTTTACGCCCAAAGCAAGTCGGGTGCCATCTATTGGCAAACAACATAGAGTCATGGCTGTAAGTTAATATACAGTCTGTATATTAACTCTATGCCGTTGAACAAGTGGTGCTAGATAACGTCCCGGTCTGACGACAGGTGGTGGCTCTAAATGTAGACGCACTTTCTTAAGCTGTCGGTTCGTGATGCTGTAGACAGCCTCCGCAGAGCGCAGGCAAGGGACGACAGTGTACCTCTAGCTAGTCTACGTAAACTACTCGGTTGTAAGTTTTCGCTTTCGTAACAGCGGCATATTGAAGCTCGACTGTGTCGAGTGACAGTTGGAAGCGCGCATCAAGATGGAAGGTCAGTAAGTGGCACTCAGTCTAGTTCGCGTTCAGTTTGCCCTGCTGATAGGGTGTGTTTTAAACAAAAAGAAAAGGGGCGGATGCAGCAGTGGCTTGTTCCGAATGCCCCCGATTTCATCGCCTTTCGTTCCGGCCTTTTGTACCGCTGCACCCAATCGCTGGCGCGGTGTGTGGGCTCTTTCCTGTGTCGCACCGCCCTGTGTATTTTGAGGTTCGTGCAACGCCTTCTTTATTTCTTTCAATGCCAGTGGAAACGTGCACTTTTCAACGGCAGCCGACTGATGTTGATTGATGTGTGAAGTTCAACGTCCCAAAACCACCATATGATTATGGGAGACGCCGTAGTGGAGGGCTCCGGAAATTTCGACTACCTGGGGTTCTTTAACGTGCACCCAAATCTGAGCACACGGGTCTACATCATTTCCGCCTCCATCGGCAATGCAGCCGCCGCAGTTGGGATTCGATCCCGCGGGTCAGCAGCCGAGTATTTTAGCCACTAGACCACCGCGGCGGGGATCAACGGGAGCCGTCGGTCCGCCTTAGTTCAGAGAGGGGTCGTGATATGACGCTACATGACGGGTAGCGCTGCTTGCGCCCCGCGTGCTTTTGAGCGCCTTCGCCCGCACATGCGATAGGCGCGTTTCTCACTCGAATATCACCCGTCTGCCAGATTTGTTCTTTCGTGCTTCTTCTTTGCGGCTCGAAGCAATGCCGCCTCGCAGAGCAGAAGCTGCTTGCGCGGCGCTCTTTCATTAATCAATCCGCGTAACAGGCGCTATCTGCAGCGATGCCTGCACGCGCCATTGCGAGGCACACGTGCACCGGTTCTCTGAAAGGCGAAAGCTCCTTCATTTGTTGGACAGAGGGCACAACCAGCGTGCTGGGCATACGATCAGCAGAAAGTGGGGGTGCGAAAGAACGCTCGCTTCCTGCCTCGCCAGTAAATGTTTCCTTGCCACTTGGCGGTCATCACGAAGGTGCCAAATGCACCCGTTGTTTACCTTTGACAGTAAGACCACCGTGCTCTCAGGAAGACAGTCTTTTGGGTCTCACTTAACGGTGCCTTCAAACACTTTCTTTGAATAACCGTGGAATCAATTCACTGGTAGAGCTTATTGCCTCGCAAAAGTTTTAAAAGTCCCTCCAGTACGAGCGGAGTTACACAAAGATGGGTCATAAGCTGCAATCGCATTCTCTCGTCCTAACGAAAGCGCTGGAAGCTAAGCAAGGATGGATGCGAGGGGTTAACAAAAGCGTCTCGCGCGCCTCGTGACCTTGAGCACTTTGTTCTTTTTTTTTCTTCGATACGTGGTTTTTTCAGTTGATCGCGCGCGTTAACAAGTGACGGCCTCCCGCGGCGATCTCTGTAACGACCGAGCGCGTCATGTTAAAATCAGCCAATGCCTGGTAGATGGGCTTTCTACGAGTGATTTTTGAGCGTCTTCCGTCATTTGTCGAGGGAAGAGAAAGCAATTTTTAGCTGACTTTGATAACTTATTGTAAATTCCAGGCCGCGTGCTGCGCTATAACATTTGACTCGCGTGTTCTCGGGAGCTTCTACTACCGATCGGCAGCGTTTTCTGACCGTGCTCAAAAAGTGTTGCAGGGCTCCTTTAAGAACGCTGGGCAAGTTGACAATCCATAGCTACAAAAACTGCGAAACAAGAACACAGGAGGCACATATACAAGCGCAGGCTAGCGAGTGAAAATTTATTGAAGAAAAAAAAGAAATATAAATAACAAGCAATGACGTAAAAGATTAGAGCTTGGCAGTAAGATAATCTAGTTGGTGCAATGCGACCGAAGGCCTCGCGAGTCGTGACACTCGTGTAGCCGCCCCATATATACTTGTGGATGTAAAAAGCCTCAGCAACTTCTCTCGCTGTCTTATCTCTATGCCGGGCAAATGTGCTGTGTGTCTTTTTCATGCAGTTGTTGTAGTTATGGCTCTCCGAAAAGTGTATTATTTCCAAAGAGATTTCACGTGTGTCTTCAAGGAGGGTGACGCACGTGGCCATTTAAAACTCTAAACAAAAAACGTTGGAGGGTTCTTTTTTTTTTTAAGCAGTGCATCTGAACTGCTCTCGTGTAGAGCTTCGTCTGGTCTCTGGTAATTCCGTGCACCATGCGCTCCTGTGTTGGCGTCCTTACGAACCTTGGCGGCGAGCACTCCGCCTGGTGGGCGGATCGCTCGTCCTTCTCTCCCTTCAGTGCCAGGCCAAGGACGTGGTTGGATTTTTTCTTTAATACGAAGCATTTCTTAGCGAACTTCGGTGACTTTGAGCGTATCTATCTATCTATCTATCTATCTATCTATCTATCTATCTATCTATCTATCTATCTATCTATCTATCTATCTATCTATCTGTCTATCTGTCTATCTGTCTGTCTGTCTGTCTGTCTGTCTGTCTGTCTGTGGCCGCCTACGACTTTAAGCTCTCCTGACCGTTTCGATTAAGATATCGATACCCAAATTGGTTTGGCATAACGTGACTGTATGACGATCGTGACTAGTCATGGTATGGAATACACGACCCGTATGTCATGAATGTCATGATTTACATGCCATGGCCTTCCTGCTATCGCTGTGGTTCCGTTCACATGACATATAGACGTCAGACTCTGGCATTTTGCAGACACGTAGCGCCACCTGTTTACGCAGTTTTGGGTAGTGCAAAGTCCGACTTCTTTTTGCACAGTTCGCTGCGCAACCAGGTGCAATCAGCGCGTGCGAAACAACGGTTGAGCTGAATATTAGGTGTGTTTGTGAATAGAACACTGAGAAAAAGAGCAACGAAGTTCTCTCCGCTAGTCGGACGCGTCGCTGAACCGCCATGAAGTGCTTGGTGGTTCACTCGCAATAACGACGGCGAAAGCAAGAGCAGACACAACAGCTCCGTGGTTGGTGAAGACGGACCTTATAGTGGCGCCACTGTTGCGTTGGGCATTGTCACAGACGTAAAGGACATCAATTTTACCGATTCCCGTTGTTGTCTCGAAGGGACGGCGAGAGTGCTCGATAGGGGCCGTTGCGAACGTGTCGGGTAAGCGAATTACTCGCGCTGTCCACGGGCGGTCACATGAGAAGGTTTGACAATGCCTGTTATTGTTTTGAGCAGCCTTGACGAAGAACCGTGGTAACTGATTATGAAGCTTAACGGAGCCTCTGACGGTGGTGCACGCCGTGGTAAGTGCTTTAAGACGGCGCAAAAGCCAAGACAACCGATAATCTGATCTGGTCGCCACCACACAGCATCGCGTACGTGCCCGCTTTAAAGGCTGTAACAAATGCTGACATCATACGTCATACACGTAAATCGCGAAATGGTGGTCGTGACCACAATAAGTCTTTTTTTCCGTTGGTTTCAGCGATTGCCGGAGCCATCTCGGAGGCCTCGGTTTTGCCTTGCGTTGTACACCAAGAAGGTGGAGACGCATGCATCTCCATTTGAAGTATATAAACAAGGCAATCGTGAACAGAACTTTCCAGGGTGCGTAATGAAATAGTTCAGTGCACAAAAAGCGAGAGATGTGTGGAGAATGCAAGTGCAAAGGCGAAAATCGCCGGGGCCATCTGTTAAAGTGACTTCGCAGATCGTAAGATACATTGCTCGCTTATCTACTTAACCGCTTTGGCATTATGTGTGCGCGCGAATTTAACGCATTTAGGCGTTACAGAAACGCACGTCGGAGTGATTGCTTGCCTCGAACTCGATGTCATGCGACACTCGCTTGCATGCACCTAAGTTGCCAGTTGCAGCACGCCCAAATAAACGGAAACATTTTTGGCATTGTACCCGCAGTTCGCTTTGATGAGCTTCCTACTTTCATGAAGCGACGTTGGATTGACGTTAGAAGCTTGTCTGGTAATTGATGATCAGGAAACCGCGCCTCAACACCAGCGAAAGAGGGGGGCCTATGCTCGTTCCACACGGACGGCTCTCTTTGCACTACCCAGTTATGGCCAACGCGACAATGAGCCGTTTTTGGCAGCGCCGCCTGGCCCCGCCGCGGTGGTCTAGTGGCTAAGGTACTCGGCTGTTGACCCGCAGGTCGCGGGTTTGAATCCCGGCTGCGGCGGCTGCATTTCCGATGGAGGCGGAAATGTCGTAGGCCCGTGTGCTCAGATTTGGGTGCACGTTAAAGAACCCCAGGTGGTCAAAATTTCCGGAGCCCTCCACTACGGCGTCTCTCATAATCATATGGTGGTTTTGGGACGTTAAACCCCACAAATCAATCAATCAATCGCAGCGCCGCCTGTTCAGAGTCTGACGTCTATTGCAAAACGGGTGTGGTATGACATGACTGCCTGGAGAACATGATTGACAAACCCTAACGTGGAAATCATGACATGCGTGTGATGTAAGTCGCGACTACACGCTACGCTCATGGTGCGCTCGTTTCGCTCGCTTCACATGTACCAAATTTGGCATGACGTGACGTGAATAGACTATGAAGGTAAATGACTCGTCCAAACATGATAATCATGACATGCGTGTCATGTTAAGCATGACTACATGCTACGCTCATAGCGCGTTCGTGGCCGTTTCGCTGGTTCCCCATATACCAAATTTGATACCGCGTGACGCGAATAGTCGACGAAGGTAAGTGACACGTCCAAACATAATGTGACGATGAAACGCGTTTATTTACAGGAAATGGTTGAGATCGGTACAGCTCAGAGCCAAAAAAACGGAGACCGAGCTGCTCGTGAGCCAGACCGCTTCGACCTCCTCCTCTTCATGCGCCCATCGAGGTGTGTCAATTCCCCCGTTCGCAGACGATGCCCACTGGGCGAGTCAATAGGAAGGTTGGTGGTGATATGGCTTGAGGCGCGCGACGTGTGTCAGCTGTGTCTTGCTAGAGCGCCGACCATTGCTTGTGACGCCGGAGATGACGTATGTGACGTCACTGAGACGGTCAATGACTACAAATGGTCCGGAGTAGCGGGCCAGAAACTTTTGGCATAAACCACGTTTGCGGACAGGTGTCCACAACCACACCAGGTCACCCTTTGTGTAAGCAACGGAGTGATGGTGGGCGTCGTACCGGGTCTTGGAGCGCTGTTGAGATGCAATGGTTCGAAGGCGTGCGACGCGACGGGCTTCTTCAGCGCGGCATAGTGACTCGGCAACCGATGTTTCCACATCTAACGTAAAAGGCAGAATGGTGTCGAGACAACTGCGAGGGGAGCGGGCGTAGAGCAGGAAAAAGGGCGCGTACCCTGTCGTCTCGTGTTTCGCGGTGTTGTAGGCGTATGTGATATAGGGCAGTACTTCGTCCCAGTTTTTGTGCTTGGCATCAACATAAATTGACAACATGTTCGTTAGCGTCCTGTTGGTCCGCTCTACGAGGCCATTCGTCTGGGGGTGATACGGGGTTGCGTGGCGGAATTGGCTGGCAGACAGGCGTAGGATCTCTTCAACGACGTCAGCGACGAACTGACGTCCCCGGTCGCTAATGACGACTCGTGGAGGGCCATGACGGAGAATGATATGCCGAAGCATAAACTGCGACACGTGAAAGGCTGTTGCAGTAGGTATAGCCGCAGTTTCTGCGTAGCGCGTCAGGTGGTCGACGCACACGATGACCCATCGATTGGCACTGGCTGAACGCGGAAACGGACCTAGAAGGTCGACACCAACAATCTCGAAGGGAGAGCTAGGAGGTGGTACGGGATGGAGAAGTCCGGGTGATGTAGTCGTGGGACGCTTGTGACGTTGACACTGTTCGCAACCCGCTACGTATTTTTCTGTGTCACGTCGCATCTTGGGCCAGTAAAACCTTTGCTGGATGCGATGAAACGTTCTGGCGAAGCCCATATGCCCACTGGTTGCGTTGTCATGGCAGAACCGAAAAATTTGGGGACGTAGAGTGCGTGGAACTACCAGAAGCAGACGGGCGCCTTGGCCAGAATAATTCTTCTTGTAAAGGACGGCGTCATGAACTACAAAAGAGCTTGAACTGGCCGGGTCATTCGCGGAGGCAAACAGGTGATCTAAGCAATGATCCTCGTGCTGTGCTGTCCGGAAAGCCGCGATGTCAGGAAAATGAGAGTCGATAGCTGTGATAAAATCGTCAAAATTATCAGCTTCACACTCGGTCGTTGGTAGAGGAAGCCGTGACAGGCAGTCAGCGTCTGCGTGGCGATTACCGCTCTTGTAGCGGACCGTGAAGTTAAATTCTTGTAACCGTATGGCCCATCGCGCAAGTCGACCAGATGGATCACGTAGGCTCACCAACCAGCAAAGAGAGTGATGATCGGTGATGACTGAGAAACGACGACCGTAGATGTAGGGGCGAAACTTGTGTACGGCGAAAACGACGGCGAGGCACTCCAATTCGGTAACCGTATAATTACGCTCTGCCTTGCTCAGGGACCGGCTTGCATAGGCGACGACGTGTTCAGCATTGTTGTGTCGTTGAATAAGCACCGCGCCGAGACCAACTCCACTGGCATCGGTGTGGATTTCCGTGGAAGCAGAGGGATCGAAGTGGCATAGTATTGGCCCGGAAGTGAGAGCGAACTTTAGTTGCTTAAACGCTGACTCACAATTTGGTGTCCAGTGGAAAGGGACGTCCTTGCGCAGCAAGTCAGTCAGTGGCTGGGCCGTTTCAGCAAAATTAGGTACAAAGCGGCGAAAATAAGAGCGTGAGCCAGACCGCTTCGACCTCCTCCTCTTCATGCGCCCATCGAGGTGTGTCAATAATAATCATGACATGGAAGTCATGTACGGCATAATATACTTCCACCTCGTAACGTTGTACTGATTTTAAAGTGCCATATCAACTTTCCTCATTCGTGCTTCGCATATCATCGATTCCCACTGTACGTGGGGTCTGCCATTTTTGTCTTTGGAGGCGTTCGCGCGTCCAGTGGTTAAGCAGCGAGGCGAGCTCGATAGTTCCGTCGTCGCCGTTGTGACCGCGCTGCGTATATCGTATACGCAACGTATTACTCTGTTGTGGCTCGGGAACGAGGAAACTGATTGCTGGGGTTTTCCTGCTGAAGACGCACATGCTAGAAAATACCTCGTTCATTTTTTCTCTCCCTGATGGACGTTTACGGGAACCGTCGCTGTTTGATTCGTTCCCTCCCCGAATTATTAACCAAAGCGCTGGAGCTTGACGGTCGCACGAAAACTACGCGGTTACGTATTCTTGTCTGCGAGAGGCGCTCTCCGGCTGGCGCGCCGTGTGGGCAAGGAAAACTTTCGCGCTTGCCCGAATGTGAAGGTCTGCATGCAATAGGCACGGTGCATGGTTCCGGAGACGTAACATCGCTAAGATAACGGGCTAGACTCCGTGCGAGGCTTCGAAGGTTCCTCGGCGGAGAAGATGGTTACAACGGGTGGTCGTTTATCGGTTCAGCCATGCGCCATTTGATTCTCCTCCACCGACGTTATCCCACCTTGCGGAAAAAGTTTATTATTGGTAGGAGAGAGTGAGACGCAGCGCAATGGGGGGAATGGTGAAGCACAGGAACGCCGTAAAATTGGGTCGCTGCCGTATCTGTGACGACGGCATGTCAATGTCGCGTCACCAAGGGCTCTTTTGCCGGGATCACCGGTCGAGGCGGCTCACCTCCCCCCTTTTTATTACAACTTGACTGACTCTGCGCCGGTCAAGTCGTTGGACGCTAGTGGCTTCCGAAGCAAAATGAAACTGGTGAGAGGTTTTATGCGTGCTCACCGATTGAAACGCGACAATTTAGGGCTGAGTAATTCGCGTTCCAAGTTCTGGCCGTATAGCATGCCAGTCGCTAAGAAAAGCTTTCACGTTTCGTTAAATTGTGTGAGCGCTGTTTCACCACGCGACGGCATTTCGTGGCCTCGACACCGGTCGCCAGCGAACAGCCCCTCGTTTGTTTTAGCGAGGCGCTCCTCATCTGCCGCCACTCGACGCCGCGAAGGTCGACGGGTCTCGGCAAGTGCTGGCGAAAACAAGCTCTTCTCGCGGTTTACGTCATCGCCTGCTGGAAGTTGACCATACGGAGGCTCGGTTTGCCCACATTTCGCAAAGCTCTCTAGCAGATGTAATGGCGACAGCGCAATCCGCTGGTCATTTATTGCTCGTGCATGCGTTAGTCGTTACCCTTAATTTGATAGGGGCACAAGACCTGCGTTTACATTGAGTCATTGACAAGAAATTTCGCGCCAGCGGCATGTCAAGTTGCGTGACGAGGGATCTCACCGGTAACTGTCACTCAGTGCACTTACTTGAACAAATCACCTTGAGCTGGCGTAAGTTTGCCCCATCCTACGTCGGTGCAGCGCAGGAACGTAACCGCCACTCGTGTCAGTTCTACGTGGCTCAGTTCTCCACGCATCTATCAACAGCCGCTCATAAAATCTGAGGAGTTAATCGATCAACTGTCTCTTTCGTACGCTCCGCCATCAGAATGGCACTCTAGTTACTTTCGGCCCCGTTCACTCAAAGCGAGACTGCGCTGAGAATGCAGTGAGGACGAATGAGCGAGGAACAGTGCAAACCCACCGTCATGGAAACCCGCGGTTCATTGTGCAGTCGTTTCCTGCCCAAGAGACTTTCCAGAGCAGCAGTCTGGACTTTTCTCACCTGGGCATCGAACCCTTTCAAGCCTTCCTCGCGGCTGATTTCAGGTGCGCGTCACCTACACACATCCGCGCGTCAAAAGGGGCGCCCTGCTGCGGTGCACGCTCCGTACCTCTTGAAGCAGGGCTGCGCTCTACTTAGAGGCGCACATTTGCCGCAAGTGGAGCGTGCAACGCGGAGATCGAAGCTCCTGCTGCTTCGATTCGCCGTCGAAAGGATACCGCCTGTTGCGTTCTCGACGTTTTCACCAGCCGGTGTGGATGACCGACACCTTTCCCCTTCGTTTCTTCTCGGCCGCGTACCCTTGTTTCGCCTCAATTCCGCTTCTGCGGGCTGCGCCACCTTTTTCCTCGGAGTGAGACGCTATCGGGTTGCGGCATTCGAGGCGCCACAGGTGTGCGTCGATCCAGCAGAGGTGCGCACGAGCCGCCTCCTTTCCTGGTGGCTCGATCGACAAAACTTAGTCACCGTGTTACGTCTCTGCGTAAATGTCTAAGAGCAGAGTGCAATTCGTGTTTACTGATAAAAAAAAAATGCCCTAGTAGGCACCGTCAATACATGTGACGTCTTGGCACGCTTTCAGCTTTCGGGAAGCCCAAATCACCAGCTGAATTTTGTTTTTCTCTTGCGTGTCGTCTGGCGTACAAATTGTTCTGCTTTTGATATTTTCTTGGGGTAATTTACGAACTCGATCCATGGTTTTCTTCTTTAGCGCCTGTTCGTAGAATGAGCGCCGCTTTCGTGTGCGGCTGCTGACGCAGTTGTTTACAGAGAGCGGTTAGGTATATGTCCCATCGTTACATAACCAGAGAACGACTTTTTCGCACGCTGCTTTTCGTTCCTGCCTAGCGTTGTTTTCTTCCTCCTCGAGACACGAGCTGTTAGCCTCCGCGTGCGGCTAACGTAGCGTAACCAGTTTCCTTGGCGCTTTCGACGAAACCCCGGAAGTCACAGCCGGCATCTGTTGCGGAGAAACAAGCGGTACGGCACTGGCCGGCGCCCAGCCGAGGAACGGAAGACTACGATGGCGTGTCTGCAAATGTGGTGGAGGGTGTGGAGTGGTAACTTCTAGAAAGCAGTGCGTTTCATCGCTCTGAAACACTCTTCAGCAGGACGGGACCATCGAGCCGGTGGAGCGCTCGAAGTGTGGGAACGACGGTAATGAAGACTCACCGTCGACGCCTCGTCTGCGACCAGAGGAACAATGAAGTTTTCAAAATGTGTGCTGGTGTATTACGTACAGGAATGCACCGATCCAGTCGGATTGCCGTAAAAGCGACACTTCATTCTCGTCCGAGGTCTTGTTGGCTCGGCAGTGGCTTCTTGAACACATTACGCACCAATCGTGTTCTACATGAGAGACAACTTTCAGGCGCCCGTTGCTGGGGCGTAATGAAAAAAGTGATGTTGATGTCGATCACCTCGGGGACACCTTTCTCTGGCAACGGAGGGAAGGCCGACAAACAAGTGCGTCTCGGCGTGAAAATAATGAACTGTTTTCTACGGGATGCTGTTTATAAAAAGGGGCTGCACGAACCAAGGCGATATTTGTTTTGTTTTACCAAGTGTAATTTCGCGTTTTTGCACGTCTGAAAATGTCGCACGGTGCATCTCACAGTCAAAATGAGCTGAGCGCGCGTCGCCCTCCAGCTATTCCGCCGACTGTGCCGAATTTCACTCGCAAATGGCTGTGGTATTCTAGCTAGTCTAGCCGGACTGGAGGAGTGCGGTACGTTGCTTTCCCATCGTTGCCGCAGCAAGTTGTCGTTTCGCTCGGTGCCTGCAATGCACAGAGTTGTGTGCACTGCCGTATGTAACGAATCGCTACAAGAGCGGATTCTGTGCTCAGAGTGAATTAGGCTGTACCGTAAGCACGGCGTTGCATGGCACGCTTTGGTCCTTCCTGTGTGCGCAGTGTGCATCTGTATGGGGCTTTACGGGCCATAACCACGATATGCACCCGCTTTCCAGAATACCTTTGACCACTGCAATTGGGGGGATTTTTCAACGTGCAGGTCAATCTGTGGCTGCAAAAACGGTGTCCCAGAATAATGTTCTCCCTGCTTGCAACGTTGGCATTTCCCCGCTCGATGACCTCTTTATGGCATATCGGTCGTTAGCGCGTCTACTAGGACGGGTTCGGCGGGCAAAGGCAACCATTCCATTGTGCGTACCACACCCTAGCAGCGGCGTCGGCCACCGCCTCGTTGCCATGGCAAAACCCCACGCAGCTCCCGAAGTGGGGAGCAAGAGAACGCCTGTTCCCGCTCTCCCCAGAGCGCGTCTTCTGCTTCGATGGCGCGATGGGAGAAGCACCGTCCAGCGCCGTTTCTCTCCAATTGATTTTTATTTTATGTGCGTACTTTTCTCTTTATGGTGTTTTTCAGCTGGCTTCCTTTCATTTGCTGCTTGCGCTGGAAGATTGCTGGTGGGGCGAGGGGACGTTGTTCTTCCGATGAGTCCACGGTTTTCGTGTCGTTCGTAAGTGGGATTCTATCCGGTTCCTTACTGTTACGAAGTTTGACGGCTTCACCGCGAAGTGCTTTCCGTCTTCGTATCGGAATGGAATGTGCTTACATTGCTCCTGCCGAGCTGTTTTCGATCAATGTTTGTGCAGCACACGCAATCTCGTGTATACATATCGGTGCATGCACAGAGTGCTGCGCCAGTTGTTATCACGGAGTGTTAGCACGGAGTGCTGCGCCAGTCGCTATCCACAAGTGGGCATGACAATACATTGAGACATGGTGGATACGGCTAAAATCGTCTCTGGAAGACTTTTGCAGTGCCTGTTGTCACTCAGCGTGTAGTAACTGCGCAGCTGTGGTCGCTGTTTGTTCTGTGGATCATTTTTTTTTCACTTGCACGCACGGGTAGGTGATTCCAGCGCACATGCTCCAACGTGCTCGTTGAACAAGAGCTCTCCGGCGGCAGCGGTCGCATCGTGCGGCCCTGCAGCGGCGTCCAGCAATGCACGAATGGTGATTCGCTTGTTGTGTGTGCTTCGTTCCAGCGCGGACCATCTGCTTGTTCACACGGCGATTCACACATACCCCGTGGTGGTTGCGGAAGAACTTTTTCTCGTCCATCGGCGCCAGAATGGCTCGCGTGGCCGACGTGATGGACCGGCCGTCGCCGTCTTAACGGTCTTCATGGTGGTGAACCCCTCCCTGATCTCGGCGTCCCCACGACTTATTCTCGTGGCTCCGTTGTTGTGTAGCACTTTTGTGGAAACGCGAATCGCGTCGTGAGAGAACGCTGTTACAGGTGCGGGGAGCGAATCTCGTCCAACTCCTCTTCTGTTATTTTTCTTAAATGCTGGCCATCGCCGCGCTGTCCGCGAGCAGCCTACACAGAGAAGCCCGTGTGCGTACGATTCGGAACATTTTACTCGATATGCGGTCTTCTTGCCCGCCCCGTAACATGACTCAACCTGATTTGCAACTTATGCTGTTTACCGTGGGGCATTGCGCAGTTTCTCGCTGCCGTTGTCCCTTGCAGGGTGCGTCCTATATCTTGTGCGCGGCTTCAGTTCTGGTCGTCCCAAGCACCGCGCTGTTTCCGTCAAACACCCGGCACTGTTCTGAGCTGGACGCCTTCCGGTCATGTGCAACACCTTTGACTGGCCGAATATTTGAAATGTGTTTTCGTCTAGGCCTTTAGGCGCGTACCTGAAAGCCGCTATGAGTGGGGGTAATCGTAGCGATCGGAAAGCAGTATCTGCTATTACAATACAAAGGGACGCGGGAGGCAGCTTGGAGGCACTAAAACTCGCCTGGCGTTGTGTAAATGTCCGGGCCGCCTCCTTGTTCGGCGGACAATGCTAGACATCCATCCCTCCACGGAGTGCTGCAGGAACGAGGCAGGCTCTTCCAGCTCTTTTTAGGTCGGCCTTTCCAGGTTATTGCCACCCCGCATCTTTTGTGCTGCCGGTTGCGTAGAAGCCTGCAGAATCGATTGCGGTCAGCGTGCGTGCGTGTTCATCATTGCCTCGTTTTTTATGCCTTCTCGGAGCTTATCTCAGGCTGTGTCTATTGTATTTATCTTACCTGGCAACAGTTCAGTGGAACGTTTCTGCTTTCCTCGACACGGTTCTTACAGCCGTACGTCTCCTAATCAGTTTTTGCCCGCGGCATCCGGTATCTATAGGGCAGGTCAAGTTGGAGGTCCGACTGCGCGATGTTACACAATCGCAAAACGATTCTCCCACGTGAGCGCATGATGCTCAGCGCAAAAGCATTGGATGTAACATGAAACTACAGTAAAGAGAATATCAGTCAGTTGTTTCAAAAATAACACAATGCTGGCTGTGCGTCGTCTCGGCATTGTAACAAGACGACCATACATCTGTTTCACTCCGCCTACTGCTTGTGCGACCCGTCGCCGCGAATAAATTTCACGCCTTCGAGTGGCGCATGTACACAGCCTGGGGCGCGCATCCCCGCTCACTGATGTACACTGTAAAGCTCGACGATAGATGGCAGGCGATGCTCGGTTCGCGGTGATGTCTGTGTCGGAGGAGGAGCTTCAAACGCATATGTAAAGGCGAAACCGAGGGCTTTTCGCAAGATTGAAGCCATCCCCCCCCCCCCCTCTTATTTTTTAGAACGAAAACTGTTACCGCTTTTGGTTTGATTCTGTTTTGCTGGTTTGCTTCGTCGTCCTGCCAGGTCAGTCTCGAGCGTGTTTCATGCTTTGCTTCACACACTCAGTTTCTTCTTCTTGTTTCTTCGTGTGTCGCATCGCTTCACGGATTAGGCTTTTTTTAGCGCGCGTCTTCCCCGCTGCCTTCTCCGCGTTCGTTACGCCGTCTTTTTTTTTTTCAAAACTGTTCCCTTACTCTTTTCGTAATGCACATAACTCAGCGAGGCGCTCGTTTTCAGACGTGCGCGTATGTCACGCGTGCTGACATCAAAAAAAGAAAACCTTCCGTTTGTCTCCCCTGCGTGGATTTTCTTACGTCTCGCATCTATCCTTTGCCGTGTTCGTGATGTCTCTCGCGAGACCTCCTCCTCGTGCTTGTCCTCGGAACTTCTCGCGGGCTTGTATGGTTGCTTGGCATGCGTTGCGTAACTGGGCGGAGTACGCCTCTGTGTGCACGCTACAAAAAATTAACGAGCGCGATGTACACGTACTTCAGTTGTGTGCGCCGCGGTTGTCCAAGGTTCTCGGCTGCATCTTCGATAGAGGTGGAAATGCTCCGTGTGCTCATATTTGGGTGCATTTTAAGGAAACCCAGGTGGTGGATATTTCCACTACGGCGTCTCTCATATGGTGGTTTTAAACCCAACGTATCAGTCCATTACTTCAGGTTGTGTACGAGCGATGCCTCGCCACGGTGCTTCATTCCTTTTATGCTGTGGTGGCGTAACCGGCGGTGTCGGCTCCCATAATCTATCTACAGCCGTACATCATCGCAATAGCTCAATAACTTCTGGCGGGAACCACGATATTATTGAGGCGCGCCTCACTTGGAGACGGCCAGCTGCGATTCTTTTGCGTTCACCTAAATTCACGGAGGCTATAAGCAAACTAACACTTCTCCTCCCTCCTATTTTCTTGATGGTGTTCCATTT
Organism: Rhipicephalus annulatus; assembly: GCA_013436015.1. Classification (NCBI taxonomy): domain Eukaryota; kingdom Metazoa; phylum Arthropoda; class Arachnida; order Ixodida; family Ixodidae; genus Rhipicephalus; species Rhipicephalus annulatus. The sequence continues at coordinate 3,281 of WOVY01000893.1, read as the reverse complement.
GAATCTATCTCTTCATGTAAATACTTAGGTGTTCACATACCATCTAATCCAAGTTGGACTGTCCACACAGAGTACATCCTCGACAACACTAACCACATGCTATGCTATTGGCGCCGCAACTTTTGTGTCGTTTCCTTTCTGTTAAACTAATTACTTTACAAAACCTTATTTCGGCCAAAGCTAGAATACGCTGCCTCTGTATGGGACCCAATGCAAACAAAGTTAACCACTCCTTAGAACTCGTTCAGAATAACTCCGCTCGTTTCATTCTTTCTAACTACAATCGCATTGCTAGCATATCAGGAATGAAAGCCATCCTATCTCTTCCATCTTTAAGCACGCTTCGAACAGTTTCTCGCCCGACTTGTTTCATAATATATATTATCACCCAACCCTTCACGGCGCACTCCTTTTTTCCACGACAGTATATATCCCACCGCATAGATCATCGCCATGAAGCAGGTGCTCGATTTTCAGAAACGAAAACATTCTCCGAACCATTTTTCACCGCGATCGTGTGGAACCCACCTTCCAGCTGAAATCACATCAATCGCCGACAATAACGTTTTCGAGATAAGCCCGTTTACTTTACTGTTATTATTACTCACTGTATTTGTTTTGCTGGTGTATATATGTATCTCGTTTTGGTGCTCATCCCCCCTCTGTAACGCCTTTGGCCTTGAGGGGAGTAAATAAAATTAATAAATAACTTTCCCTCTGCGTTAAGCCTTTTATCGCAAAATGAATTTATATTTCATCTTGCCATACCTGCGCTGCATGTTTTCTAGGTGGAGCCTAACTAAAATGTCAATTTGAGTTTTATATTTCATGTAGTAGTTTTTATTGTTCCCGAATTGCTTGTACAGAGGCGCCCACTGTTAAAGGGAACACCGGAGCTCGTGTCGTCTGCTCGGCGCCGGCCGGCTGCGGTCAGACAGTCTTGAGGTCGACTCATCTAGGTTCTGTGGGACAAGATGCTGTGTAAGACGTAATTCCTAGATTGCGGCTACATAGTCGAGAAGGGTACAAACTCGAAGATCAGCACCGAAGAACAAATTCGGAGGCTAGGTATTCCTTTCAGGACTTTACGAGTCTCGTCAGCTTGCTCCACCCGTGAACGACAAGATAGCATCAAGCTACTCTGGTGTACCTGGTGGGAGAGACCTGTGTGAAGGAAGATTTCTGATAATCTGAAAGACGACCAAAGATATCTTGAAGGTGAGTACCCGCCAAAGGACGATAGATCGCCATCTTAACAATTCTGACAGCAGTGCGTACAATGGCCCGCAGAGAGCAAACAAGGCCAAGCTAGTCACTCCTAAAAGAAACGGGAGGAGGACCACGATGACGCCGAAGCAAGCCCATTGTAACTGATCGTAGCGTATATGCTCGTGGAAAAATCTGGCATGCGTCAGGGTTGAAGGAAATGCAGGAAATGAAGGAAAATACTAAGATAGCGTCAAAAGTGGGAAAGCCCGGATCAAGGCAAACGAAAAAGGCCGATGATTCCAAGGCGACAGGGCCAAGAACTCGAGAAAACCCTCATGGAAAAACGCGCACTAAAACTGTTCATCGACTGCACAAGTTCATCAAGGGGAACACGTTTTAAAGGCACGAGAGTGGAACAAACGACATTGGAAGACCAAGCACCGGTGAACAGTCCGACATGGATCGACGCGAACCCGAACAAAAAGTGTGTACTTGTGTGTGTTCTCCTACGTCAGTTGTCCCTGTCGGGGCGCGGAGCATGTTGAAGTGTGACACTATCATCATTGGGAGAAGAGGTCGACGGCGGCTCGTCATTTTCTCATCATTTTGGTGCCGTGAAACTCGGGAGAAGGGGAGGTGAGAGAGCCCGGATTTCACGTATTCTCGACCGCATCTACACCTTGGAAGATTTGTGGTTACGTCAGGCTTGTATACGAGGCCTTACCATCGCCGAGATCGTAAACAATGGCAGCTCATGGACCATCGTTGTGGCGACCTTATCTGATGACTGGCGTTTTGGCTCCGACTTGGCCTCGTGACACGACCGGCCAGTGATTTTTCCCGACACTGGACCGCATCACGAAGGCTGTTGTATTGTTTATAGGCAGCCCGGACGTTGACGACGACGAACAGCAACAAAGCCACCACACGAAAGGGTGCAGAGCGCCGAAAGACACTCCCGCCTTGTCCGAGTGCTCTACCTTATTTACATCGCTAGCGTGCCTCTACACATCACTGCTGCGCGAGGCGCCACACAGGAATTTAAGTGAAACCAAAACATAAATAAAACACAAACAACACGGAGGCCATCTTCGAAAGCCGGAATGAAGTGCGCAAAGCCGTCACGCACGGCAATGAGTGAATTGGCGAATTTTCACCAAATTTTCACCAAAGGAGGTAGAAGATGCTGTTCTAATTGAAGTGGAGATGGAGGAAGCAGATGATTACGCTCACCAGATTATTTGAGTGAGGGCAAAGTACTATATTTAAAACGCATTGAACGTTCGGCAAGCTCATCTGGAATCAATAAAAAGAGCGAATTGGAACAGAATCTAAAGGAAAAGTGGGCTCCTCGTCTATGGCCAATGCTTCCTCAACAGGTCGCACAGACGAGTTGAGGAACACACTGAAAGCCGACAGACAAGCATTCCGCCTGCAAAGAGATTTTTCCTGCTTCACCACTCGTCGGAGCATTTGCACCGATCCCAGCAGCTGCCGCAGTTGCGTCAATAGGGTGAGGAGGTACGCCCTTGACCAGGATTCCCGAGGCCCCTGCGTCACTCCCCGTCAAAAACGTTGACGCCGCCGCCAAGTCGGACTTCCAAAGGAACACCAAAGCGCGAAGCGATTTTTTGCGTATTAGTGAAGTACAATTTCACAATCCCGAAAATATCATCCTTAGCGCGACACGGCGCTTGTTGGGCGAGAAAACGCGCGGAAAGAAAATGCAGGTGGCGCTGCCGTCTTGAAATTCCCACACCGTGACGTAGTAAATTTTGAAGGCGTCTTCTGGGCCCTACGTAGCTTTCAATAGATAAAATTGAAGTGCATTAATGATCTTTGAGTTCCATAGACTTATGCGAAGTTTCAGAAAATTTATCCAGCCAATGCCGCGAAAGTACCGATAATGCATTTCGCGATTTCTTGCGTCACACATGGAGATCTCGGTGCGAAATTTAAAATGAAACTAACCTTTTGGTTCTCCGCTAATAATGTACTTGTGCTAGTCAAAGTTCCCTTTAATGTCCTTTTAAAGCCTCGCAGATGATGTGCGACCGCTGTCGTTCTGATCA